>JBBUKS010000066.1:1697907-1721187 GCA_038050645.1 Hedychium gardnerianum
TAGAGTGAATGGTCCTTTACCATTCACTCCTGGTGTTGGCACCAGGAGTTCATGTATCCATGAACTCTTGGCGCTGGAAATTTCATTCCCTCCAGCAATATCTAATCATTATTGCGTTCATGGCTATTCAAAACGTAGAAAGATCTTGGCCTAGAAAATGGAATAATACGTGAATGTATACATTCCCTCCAGCTAGCCTAGCACCAGGTCGTGAATGGGGGCCATTCACTCTTTGGAAAAATAGACTATTTTATTTACGACTATCCGATCAAAACTACGAAAGATCTTCGGGTCTAAGCAACTTATAATGAACTTATTGAATTAACTTATTAAGGAGCTGCTACTGACTCTACCGGAGCTAAGGTTTAAGTTGCTGAAGATAGAGTTGCTCATGACACTTTTCTTATTGTTATTGTTAGGGCATTATAATCGGTCCTTCAAAATGACTTACCTTTCAAGCTACTGAGCTTACTTTCGCTATAGAGCATGGGAACCTATTTTGAGCACTATAAACCTAAAGTGCCCGGGTTGAAAACAAAAGCCTTACCCTCTCTCTTTTACTGAACTAGTGAACCAAGCTATAGCCTCCCTCCAAAAACCACCATCAGTTAGGGTTAAGATCAAAATCAATCTGTAAAGAAAGAAAGAGAGGCCGGGCTTAGATAGAAATCCGTATGACCTGTTTGTTATATCTATATGATCCTTGCCACAACTGAAAGAATACAGTTACCTTGAATACCTGCCTTCAGTCCTTTCTCCGATGATCCTTTTTCTCCTACCACAGCCTGACGTATGGAGCCATGTCGGTCGGTCGGCTGTTCTGAGCTATCCCATCACTCCCTTGCAGAACAAGTTATGCCAGCTGCTCCTCACTTGCACTTGTTCGGCCACTGCCTGACCCTGTCTTGATGCATGGGCTTGGAGCCTGGTTGGAGCTAACCTTCAATTGCATTAGACAGGGCGTGAAGTGGTTATGATACGTGTTTTTTGGTCCGGAGTTCGAGCACGAATATGTAGTTCTTAAATGAGTTCCCCCTTATTATAATCCACCTGCAGCAGCTCCCGATGGGTTAGGAGAGGGACTGTTACCAAGTCAGAGTGTTTTTCAAAGTCAGTGCGTCTCGTCCCTCTCGTCAGTCTAGATAAGATAGGTGTAGGGAGAAAGGGTTACCAAGTAAGAAGATGCATTCCGCTAACACTTCCTCCCGTCAGTCCAGAAGTGGTTCAAAGATAATAGGAAAGATAAAGAGTGAGAGTTCGCCGGCATATGCTATGAACGACTAAAGAAGGCACGGGACTTTGTGCTCGACCTTAGTACGAGGTACGAGCATCGCGACGTGGGAATGCTTTATTTTGTTCCTTAAGTTCATTATTAAGTAGCCTAGAACGACTAAAGCTAAAAGGAAAAGGGGCGACTGATAAGGGTATTACATAGCTCGACCATAGGAGAGGGCCGACCATATGTTTAGGGGCAGGGGTAGATCTTTCTACGTTTTGAATCACTATGTCTAGTCTAACATGGCCCCGTCTGATAGTCGTAAATGGTATTTCCTTTGGGGCCTTCCGGGCCTATTCAAAACGTAGAAAGATCTACCGTCAGCAACAAGAGTTATGGTATTTCCCAAAGCCATTAACTACTACTCCGACAGCTAGCTAGCTGGCACCAAAGAGGGAATGGTATTCCATTCCCTCTTTGGAAAGAGTTCATGGCCCAAAGAAATGCCCCTCAAATGTAATCTCGACCTGGCCCCCCAAATGGAATAATACGTGAATGTATACATGAACGACCTGGTGCCAGCTAGCTAGCTGGAGGGAATGTATACATTCACGTATTATTCCATTTTCTAGGCCAAGAGGGAATTCCATTCCCGTATTATTTTCTTTTCTAGGGGAAAGAGTGAATGGCCCCCATTCACGACCTGGTGCTAGCCAGGTCGAGATTCTATTTTAGTATACATTCACGTATTATTCCATTTTCTAGGCCAG
This sequence comes from Hedychium gardnerianum, assembly GCA_038050645.1. Taxonomy (NCBI): domain Eukaryota; kingdom Viridiplantae; phylum Streptophyta; class Magnoliopsida; order Zingiberales; family Zingiberaceae; genus Hedychium; species Hedychium gardnerianum. The sequence continues at coordinate 1,699,894 of JBBUKS010000066.1, forward strand.
GAGTGAATGGTCCTTTGCCATTCACTCTTGGAGTTCATGGCTATTCTTCACTACGAAAGATCTGCCCGTGGGGTTTCTTGTGCCCGCAGCGATTACAGCGTGAATGGCTTTATCTAGTTAAGAGAATCTCTGACTGCCTTGAATGCCCGGAAAGAAAGAGTGAATGCCCGGACTGGCTTGAGAGTGACTTCCGGGAATAGAGTTCACTGCCTGAACTTCCTGAAAGCTTTCTTCTCACTGCATTCACTGAAGCTTGATTGGCCGGAAAGAAGGATTGTCTTTCTTCTCGGAGAAAGGGGAAAGCAAGCCGGAAAGGAAACTTCTAACTGCATTACCGGACAGAATGCCTTCCAATGAATGCCAGAAGATTTAATGTAACTTGCTTAAGAGAGGGACTGAACTTCCTTATCACATAGATAAGCACCTGAACTGCCTTCACTCAAACAACCAACCAGATAGCCTGAAGTCTGCTAACTGCCTGAAACGTAACTAGCTTGTCGGCGAATCGTCTTCTTCTTGGCAAAGAAAAAGAGAAAGATCAAAGAAAAAGAGAAAGTCAAAGAAAGAGAAGAGTTTAATAAAAGAAAGCTAAATGCGTGACAGATGAAATATTAATTAGTCAAACTCATATAAGGGAAGAGGAAGGGCAGGGATAGAGTGAATGGAATAAGGAGTGAATGTATGTATACATGAACTCTTGGAAATCGGTTTTCTAAAATTCTTTGAATGAAAAACAGAAACGGAGAAAGATCCACTCTTTAAGCACTTTAAAGTGCTTTATCAATTCTTTCTCTTAAGAAAATTCTTTTCTTTTCTGTTTTTCATTAAAGTTCTTTAATCTTTCAATTAGATTCTTTTTCCCGGCACCAGGTCGTGAATGGCTCGGAGCCATTCACTCTACCCTTATTTTCTTTCTCCTGGTGCCAGCCAGCTAGCTGCAAAAGAGTGAATGTATACATTCACGTATTATTCCATTTTCTTATACTCTTGTGAACACGTAATGATCACACGGCTTCTCTCTATCCATTCCACAAGAATTAGCATAAAATATAACCTTCTTTCTAAATTAGGTGCGAACGAAAACCAACTATGAGCAGCATCAGTGATAGGAGGCTCGTGAATCTGATTTTATAGGCAGATAATTACGGAAAAGGAGCCGACCTTCTCATAGTAGTTTGAAGTGAAAGGAGCCGCGACCCTCTTTGATAGAGTCGAGACCTGTGAGGCAGCGATATGAATCATTGCATTCATTGGCTGGCTGCCCGGATAAATACAAGATGGTCCGGCGATGGAGAAGAAGGATGCTCTTGAGGTGCGAGTGCGGAGGAGGGCAGAAAGGCAAAGCCCTTTCTTTCTCTTTCTATCTATCTTTTTTTCTCATTCTATCTCCCTCCTTTCTTTCTATAGTAAGTAAGATGCTATGACTTGACAGTAGCATTGTACTCTACGGCTTTCTTCAATCAATCGTAGGCATCTGAGCTAGGATTCTTATGAAGGACAATTCAGGTGGAGTGGGGCGGAGGGGGAGATCCCTGCTAGTCTACGATTCTATGCTTCTACTAGTACGAACGAGCAATGACAATACTGGCTCAGCGAAGCGAACCAACAAGAGGGCTCCCGAACTAATTGATGATCCGGCGGAGGAAGGAGCGAATGGCGCGGAATCCATGCCGACGCTGTCTTTACCTACAGAGGAGAGCGATATAGCCCTTGCGTAGTCTCTTGTGAAAGAAAGGAGGACGAGCGAATGAGGGTCGAAGGGCTGACGAGATCAAGTTCATGGATTGGGCCTCCCCTTGTAGAAGGAGAAGAAGGGCTGATCTGACTCTCTTTGTTGAGCTTTCTTTTAGCTGCTCTTCCGTCAAGGTTCGGAGGACTGAATCTATGCTCTCTCGTCATGCCGACGGGACAGATGTCAAAGTGCTTTCTGAGACCAGGTCATAGAGGGCGGAGTCTTGTGGAGTAATAATGAAGTCCCCGCCTAAGAAGATTCGGAGCGAGACAGTGATTAGACGCGGACCGTAAGTCACTCCTTTGGAAGAGGACCATAATAAAAAGAATCGCCATAGGCATCTTACTTCAATCAATAATAAGAAAATAGCGCCAAGTTAATTTATCCTTAACTTAGGAAAAGTATATAGGCCTCTTCGCGGACATGGGCGAAAGGGGAGAGGAATGAAGTTGGAACTTGACCGCGGGCCTTTAGTAGAGTTGCCATGGGGCGAGCTCTACCCACGCCGAATGACAGGGGCTCTTGTAATTACTTTTGAGCTATGCGACTCCGAGCGAAGAAAAAAGGAGCGAGTCTCAGTAGTGAAAGGCTCTTCAAGAGGGCGAACCCAAGCATCTATTCTATTATAAATAGTAGACGAAGAGGAGACCGAAGAGGCCTCGATTAGCGAGGTGCGGACGTGGTGAATGAACTGCTACGTTCGGGTAAGGAAGGAGAGAGATCAAGTCTCATCTCAGTAGCGGGACAGAGCCAAGAGCCCGGACTTTCTTCCTTTAATCGGCCGGTTCTATTGTATGGCCGTTTAGAACTCCTTTAGTGTGATTCTTCTGCCATTTGATTATGGGCTCCCGTCGACTACTGGATCGCCAACCTCAGGTCTCGGATTCTATTGCTCTTATCAAGTCTCCTCATTCCAATAGCTCTTCTCGTGACTCTTGCTATATGCCTCGCCGGGGACCTCATTTCAAGACCTAAGCGAAGATGTGGGAAGGGCGGGAAAGTCTTCCTGAAGAATCAACTCCATCCTGGGCGGGCTTCTGCCTAATTGCTAGAAGGGTGGGATCTCCTCTAACTGAGTATACGAATTGAGCTGAAGCGGGCCGGATGTCGAATGAAATGAGCGACTTGACACCATGGCTGGGCAATAGCAGTTGTCTCTGTCTTCCTTGGTCTTCTTAGCGCTTACTAGAAGAGGTTGACTATTACAAGTCCAAAGACAAGTCTAACTGTACTCTTTCTCACACTATCAGAGTGCATTTTGTTAGAAGCAAGACAAGTGGTTCAGAGTACTGTTTATTACAAGACTTGTGTGTGAATGTAGGACGAACAGTTGACTCTTTCATATTCAAGTTCTACGATTGCATGCCGACAAAGAGACAAAGGGATGCTCACCGTGCTCACCCGCTACTCTTAGCAGGAATGAATGTCTAGTCAGCGAGGACAAAGGGATGAGTAGGGCGGAGCTACAGAATGGTTTAGCACGAGAGGGAGACTGAGGGATGGAACGGGACCCTGCTGAGTGAGAGCCCTTAAGGAAGGAGGGTCTCTTTCAAGGTAGCTACCTGCGCTGGCTAATGAAGGGGACAACATGGGCCTAGCGAGATCTCTAGCATTGGAAGGTACGGGGCGAGCATAGGTGGATTCATTCCTCCTGACTCTGACTTAGGTGCGGAAGTCACGAATGGAGCACGGGGATTTCGGATTGGGAGTGAGTAGTTACACCAAAGCATTGCGGGCTTAGCTCCGCCCGGTCGATGCCATGAGGACTAGATAGAATGCTAGGCTAGACCAAGGCTATATTGGGAGGATTTCTCTATCCCCTCTACCGACGGAGCTCCCTAAGGATTTTCAGTAGAAAGATCAGAAGTATAGTATGGGGAAGGCGGAGTAGATTCTTAGTGCCAACCACAGTAACCAGGAGCACGAACGGTTTCTGTCATAGGTTCAGTAGCTCTACTGGGAGACCATCTTACTTATAAGTGCTTAGAGGTGGGCTAGGTTAGTCGGCTATGAGAGGGATCAAATTTACAATCTCTACCCGGGCTCTTGTGATCGATGTGGTGCTGTCTATTGAGGGAGCTCGGCTCCTCATCGGAAGGGGAGTCTTCCTCTTCTAGGTGCTGGGTGACCGTACGGGAAGAATACAGTCTCTCCTATCAGTCTATTGTGAGTAGGCTCGGCTCTCACTGGGAAGGTGGCTTCGAGTGCGGAGCGATCTATCTAGAGGTTTGACAGCCTGGACAGCGAGAGGTCTGATTCGAAAGGAAGTGGGGATGGAAAGAATAAAAGAGGAGCAGGAAGAGTATTAATAAGGGGAATACACGCTGGCTCGGGACTATTCGATCTGAGTACTCGACTCGGAATTGTGGTTGTATTTGATTAGTCTAGCCTTTGACTCTCTGCGCTATGGGGGAGAGTTCGGTCATACCTATATTCAAATATATGATGATTGAGTGCCATTTCATACTCAGTCTATTCGGCAGACCCTCGCTCGCCAAATAAGAAAGCCTGGAGGCGGTTCTCCTTCTTTAGCAGGGCCACTCGACTAGGAATTCCGACAGCATGCCAAAGATTGATGAAAAAGATTCAGTACCGGAGAGTAGAAAGATCAAAGAGTAGTTATTCTATTCCGACTGAGTCACTCGAAGTTCTTTCTGACATGCCTAAACCAAGACCTATTAAGTGGGACTATCAAAGGTAGGAGTCCTCCTACTTGTAGCCTTGTGCCTGGAAGTGAATGAGAAAGATTCGGTCTCAAAGAGAGAGTATAGAAGACCGGCTAAAGACCAAAAAGTCTACCTGTTATACTTACACTAAGAGGGGCTTCGGGTTCCAGAAAGAATGGGTGCGGCGAGAGAACTTAACAACTGGGTCGAGGAGGCGCTCTAGTTTCAAGAGAGCAGACTGAGCGGGTTAGGAAAGAAGGACTGCGAAGGACACTCGGACTCGGGCTCAATCAAGTTTAGCGGACGAGTGAGCACTGATTCATAGCCTTCTCCTTAAGAGAAAATCCCATTCATAGAAGTAGGTCTTACTTCCGAGTTCACTCCTCGGTTCCTTGAACTACTGACTTCTAGTCCTTTCAAGCATTCCCTTTTTTTGACTCTTTCCCAGGATTTAGTTTAGTCTACCTCCCCCATGACGATATCATCACCAAGGAGCGCATAGTTCCCGCATACCAGACCAGCCAAACCATACCTTTATTTAATAGGCAAGCGCGAAGATAGGCCGGCGGTGCTCACTTCTTTGACCATTGAATGATGCTGGAGCAAGAAGTGAACTCAAAAACCAGAACCAAGCAAAAGCAGCGCGTGCGTAGTCCTTTTTTCATGGTGAGTGAATGTACTGATGACGAGAGGCTCTGCTCTACTAGCAAGACTCAGACTGAGCTTCTCCCCTGCTTTCAATCAAAGTGCCTGCGAACGGAAGGTGCGAGCTCGTGACGCGTCCTCCTCCTATTCAGTTCTTTTCCGAGTTCTGTTGGTGGAACCGATCCCGCGCACACATACATCTAGATCGCAAGATAGCGGATCATATGCCCTTCAGGAGTCTCTGGCTAAGAATGGACTAGTAGCTGCAATTAAGTTTGCCAGCCCCTTCCTATGAGTTCGTGTCAAAAAATCCTGAGCTGGAGTGAAAGTCAGTGGATCACAGATGGGCGAACCAAGCTCTGATGGACAGCAATTGCAATTCAAGTCTTTCCCTCAGGCGATCAAGTTAAGATTAGCAAGCCTCTCAATAAGTGAGAGAAACTAGCTATCTTCCAGTGAGCCGGGCAAGAGGGAAGTCAACGGAGACTGAGACTTCTATTATAAGCAAAGAAGGTGCATGGGGTATAGTCCACCTTCTCTGCTACCTTTGACTCAGAGCCAATCTAGCATATGGAGAAGACTTGGCTTCGTTCAACTCATTTCCGTGCCCGCTTTATCCGCTTTCTTTATCCGAATGGGAAGATTTGCTTTCCCCTATTATTGAGTCTGCACCTAACCTTGCTTCTTGGTCAGTCAGTTCCTAGGTCTGTTACCGAAGAGTGTGAGTTGGTCGCCCCTTCTTTAATGTATGCCTATGAGCCGGCCGGGCCCATTCCATTCTCCCTTTCATTCAAGTCTGTTAGCGAGAGATTCAGTTAGGCAGAAGCAAGCCATGGGGAGAAGAGCGACCGAGCAAGGGTGAGGAGAGTGGAAGAGGGATAATGAGAGTAACGCTTGATAGTTTCTTTCTCGTAGCAGTCTCCATCTTTCTTGGTAGTAATTGCAAGGTCAGAGATTCAAGTTAGAATTGATTAATTACAATCGTAAGCGTTGAATATTATAGGCACTCTCCACTGTCTCTCCTAAGTTCTGCTCGTCGATGAATAGCTTTTTCTTTTCTTTTAAATTGAGTTAAAGTGAAAGTCATCAGATGGCTTGGCGAATCAATTCAATACGGTCGATTGAATGTCAGTGGGTTTAGGTTTTCCCTCTGCCTCACTTCAACCTTTACTTCGGGTTCAGCCTAGCCTGGATTCAAGAAATTTATCTGCCTTTCCACAGAGTATCAAGTCCGCGCACCGAATGCTTAAAAGGTTGCCTCCACTACTTGCACTTACCATTTATGGGTTCAACTTTCTCTCCTAGCCTTCCCTCTGTAAGTAGCTCCTAGAAGCCCTTGAGCGGGCACTAGCTTCTTCTTCACCCTCCACCCGAAGCAGCACCTGCAATAACTGGTTCCTAGCGCTAGGTTAAGTTAAGTATTGGCCAGCTCTTGATGAAAAGGAATCCAGAAAAAGCACTTCCTTATTTGGAGCTCACCATCCAGAAAAAAGGAGCTCAGGAACCTCCCACTCCGATTCTACCTTCGCCCGTACTACTTGACTTTGACCTCACTCCAGCTCCTCTTCTTCCCACTTTCCCTCCCCTTTATGTAGAGGATTCACATTCAAGTCCTACAGCTACTACGAATGAAGGGTCTCCTGTGGGAGAAAAGGGAAGAATTGAACCTTCCTCTAGCTCCCGAGGAGAAAGGACTACATCCCCAGCCCAACGAGTTGACATCTGATCTGTGCCCAAGTAGCGTACATATTGCAGTGTTCGAGACAAGATTGGCTATCACCCTGCGCTACTTCAACTTATTCTTCTTTCTAATGTAGGGCCAGTGATACGTTATAATCATTAGAATCGTACGCACCTCACTAATAAGGAATCTCGCCACTTAAGGAGAGTTTCTTGGCTCAGACCTAGCTTCGAGTGCATCAGACTCCGAGCTGACATCATTCTTCTGCAGACGGGACATATTCCTACTCTTGGCTATAGAGGTGCCTACTCTACTTAGGTGCCTTCGTTCCTCATAGGGAGGTTTAGACATTATATAGAAATGAAGAAAAGGCGGGCGAGTTTCACGTACGAGTGGACTTCCATGGCTCCATCTCCTTCTTCTAAGCCTTCTACTTCATATACACCTCTTGTGATATAACTAATAGGCAGCTACAACCTAACTCTCACTCCGGGCCTGCCCTCCGCGTCATGAGTGTTATCAAATCCTGCCTTGCCTGCGCGCACTCCAGCTATTATGGCCAGTACGTGCGGTCGGAGCCTTAGCACAGCATCCGGTGCGGCAGATGGGTCTGATCCCCAAACTCGACGCAACTGTAGACTCAGTCTGGCGACCCCAAAACACGACCCCCAAATAAGACTCCGCTTGGGTCTGAGGGACATTGACTCTTTCGACATTCACTCTTTGCTTTCTAATAGAGAGACTCCTTCCTTAATTCGAAAAGGAAGCAGAGCCCGCGTAGCACCTTTCTGTCCGGAGAGAAAGTGATAAGCTACGCCCCCATAGTCACGGGTCTTGTCTTAGCGCGTCACTCAAATCAATGGCGGTCGGGGATTGCAAAGATTTCGCTGCGCTCAACTTTGCCGCTCTTATTTGCCCCGCTCTAAGGTGGGCATGAAAAGAATAGTCAGCTTCGGCCCGGTCCGGTCCATTCACTCTTTGCGACGTTTCACTTGCTCCTTCGCTCCTCTTTCATCGTGCTACTATTTGATTAATTGAATTGACAACAGCAACATGAATTTGAAAAAGAAATATCACAAAGAAGAAAATGAATGGGAACTTCTGAAGCGAGTGAGTTTTAATGGCTAGGCTTAGGTCCGCCCGCAACTCCACTTCTATTATAATTCATCGGTCATCGGCATTCATTCAAGTAAAGGAAAGCCTACGAACGAATCTCTTCCAGGCATGACTTGAACTCTTCTTGAACTCATCTCTTTCAGTTAGTGATTGCAAAGAGAAGCGGCTTCAAAGCAAGCCCGGAAGCTCGAAATGAAGATAGGCGGTTCTTTCTCGTTCGCGGAGCACCGAGGTCTATCTTCTCACTCTTCTAACTGATCCTCAAACTTGGGTGCTTGCATTCGGATCGTCCGAGTTAGATGAGTTTGCATTCTATAGTGCTTCAGTAGGCTAGAGATGGGGTCACTCACTGACACTGATATGAATAGAATAGGCGGTCCTCAGATGAATAGTTGCATGCCCGAACCTTCGCTGATTCGACTGAGCTTTCCCGGGCCGACCCTTTCGATTTATTCAATATGACCCCTATCCCCGAACTTGATGTTCTATGAATATGAATCGACTGACCAGGGACTGAGAGGACTGATCATATCTTAGGTGCCTCTGACTCTACGCACCTACTGTGAAGATTCTTAGTTCTTCTAGGCGCTAGACCAAATCTCACCCGTGCATGGTGGATTCATGAATTTCTCTTTTCACACGCATCCGCATATCTTCTCCACCGACCTGAACTCTGATAATTGGCGCAGCGCATAGGTACGGATTTCTCACCTATCCTTTATTACCTATATTAGATTACTATAATAAATAAGCTAATTGAACCCTACCATTGCTAGGCGTGCTTAGCGTGCTTAGCTTAGGAGAGGAAAGACGAGCCGGTGGTGAGGCTAAGAAGAGCTCCGTACAAGAACCTAGGATCATTCCTTAGTGGATGGCAAAGATTTCGCGCAGCATCTGCAGTTAGTTTGCAGTTTGCTTCAATTGCTTCCATTGCGGACTTAGCGGATTGCTTTGATCGCGCATAGCTTGGCCCTTCCTTTTCTTTCTCTCTTCTCTATCGAATAGTCACTACTGAGATCTGCTGAGACAGCACTGGCTGAGACACTACGGATTGCATGGCCTGATCTGCAGTCAGAGAGCTTGGGGCACAAAGCATAGAGGAGGATAAGCGAGCTATTCGGAAGGCCAAGTGGATTCTCGATTATGGACGGTGTGCTGTGAGTCGATTCATGAGACGGTCTTCGGGCTCAGTATGGGACTTGCTGGCGAATGAGCAGTATATGAACTGAAGGCAATGAGTTTCTTAGTGAGTAGAGAGCGTAGTGTGGGATCTTTCTCTAAGTAAGGAGAATGAATGTTTAGTCAGATCCAGTTCTTGCAAGAGCTCGCATCTTTCAGTTCGAAGTTCAGTTTCTTGTCGTCAGATCGACTTGACGAGCGTGGGAGTCCATTTCCTGCTCCTGGCTCTTGAACATGAGCGAGGACCGGAGCGACGCCCTCCTCTCTCCTCTTGCTCGGAAGGAGCGAAGTTCCCGGAAGAGAGTGAAAGGAAAAGGCTCACGATGGCACTAGAATTTCATGCTCATGCTCACGATGGCTTTGGAGAACTGACTTTGGAGAACTGACCTAAGCCCACCCTCTCATTACTCGTATATAAGCTACTGTAGTGGCTTGCTAGAAGTAGATGCTCGCTCGTTTATAGTTCATTGGCTTCGTCAGTTGCTTCTCTGATCTATTTCTTTTCAATAGGGTAGGGTTAGTGATCTCGGCTCTGGATGGGATGTTGAGGGTGCGGTGCCTATCCTGCTCTGGTGGACTAGTGGACAAGGCCGTTCAGGCTAAGCAATGTGTGCAAGCATCTGGAAGCGTGGGCTGTGATCCCTGGCTATAGCTTTTTCATATCTCAATCTACGGTTCTTTTCCTAAGTCGAATAGGTGCTTGACGAGACTTTGAGCCCTATCATTCAACTCTGATTGATCCGAGACCCGGGGAGCAGTTGCTCATAGAGAGAGGAGCTAGAGCGGCATGCTTGCTATCGTTCCGGTGCTATCGTAGAGCAGTGAATATGAGGTCTCGAAGCCGGGGCCTGTGCCTATAACCTTCCGAGGTGCCCGCCTAATCATCTTCTCTTCCCTAATCATCTTCAGTGAGCCAGCCGTTCATCAGTCCAGTGAGAGAAAGCAACTGCGAAAGACAAGTTCCCAGGTGCGGAGTAGACTCATTGCTTTGGGGAAAGAAAAGATGATAGAAAGGTGCGGAGCGGAAGCATGGCTGATCTACCGCTGGCAAGTAGGTCCGTAGTTCTAGACCGAACCAGAGGAGCGATGACACGGAGGGGGACAAGAGAGACGTGGGCCAAGGAGACCAGAGAAGAAGACAACTGAGGAAGAGGTACGAGGGTTAAGAAGCTATAGAATCTGTAGTGCCATAAGAGCGGAAGGAATGGAATAGCTGACTAAGAGGAGAATGGACTACCTGACTAATAGGGGAGGACTACCTGACTAAGAGGAGAAAGGAGACGATAGAAGTATATGAACAGGGGCGAAGAAAGGAGCGTCGGAAGAGTGATGCAGAAGGATTGATTCTATGCTTTTCTGGTACAGTTCGAGTAGTAGCGAGTGCGAGCTCAAGCTTTAGGATCCGGAGAGCAAGTGCGTGCATATGCCGGGGGGAGCAAAAGAAGAAGCATAGTCTGGTCGGGCTCTGCGATTCAAGATTAGTAGGTTGACCGGGCGACCAAGACTCGAGTTTCTTTTGAAAGGGTCTACGTCGGTTTAGAAGCAAAGGAAGATGAACTCCTAATCTCCGGGCTTTGTAGATTCATAAGATCAGAGAAAGGTGCGTAGCGACGACTCGGTGGGAGCTGAGCGACCTCGAGGTCAGGTGAGTCTCCGTTCCTGGACGGCATCGGCAGAATCAAACCCGCCAAATGAAGCTACGCGAAGTCGTGTGCAACAAACAAAGAAACTATTCGAAGCGCAACGCTAAAGAAGAAAGAACAAGTCAGTCTCAGGAGAATCAAACCCTGAGAAGAGGAGTCCTGAGAAGGGTGAGCTTAGAAGTTCATGCATAGGGAGCCCATCTCGTCTGAGTACTAGTAGAGCCCTACGGTTCAGAGATAGGAGGGTGCGAGCCGTGCTAGTCAACAAAGGGGGAAGGAGCGGTTCACGGAGGGCATGGGTCAGAGCTGGTTTCTCGGAGGGCACATGGGTCTGAGGCCTTGCCTTATATAGCGTGAGTAGTCAAGTCACCGACGGAGTTGAGTAGTGGAAGCGTGGGCTAGGAGTCACTAGCGATCGAATGTGGTCTCGCGAGGACGAGGCGGGAAAGGAAAGACTTATACTGATATTCAATCCCGGGGGGTGAGACTTTCTATAGATAGAAGAGAGGATTGGATCAGTGAATGGAGCAGCGGGCCGAGTACAGGTCGCCATTCGTCCGATCGAAGCTGGGAATAGGAATAGACGAGGAAAGGCAGTGACGCGGTGAGGCAACTATTCCTCGTGCGAATGAATCTCTCTCGGCTCTAGTCGGGGAAGTGAGCTCTTTCTAGTCTAGTCGTAGTTAGTCGGGGAAGTAGAACTAGTCCTCTTTCTAGTGGGGCCTCGGACGAATGAATCTCTCTCGGCTCATCCTCCTTATAGTTGGGGAAGTGAACTAGTCTTCCTTCTAGCTAGTCGGGGAAGTGTGAACCAAAGTCTTTATAGTCGTGGAAGTGAACTAGACTGCTACGTGGGCTTCATGAATAAGAGCACTCAATTCATGGTTGCGGGCGGAATCATTCAATTCATGGTGGCTTTCAGGAAGAGAGCTTCTTTCTCTCTCAGATCAGATAAGTGAGATTCTTTCATTATCCGTTGTCCTTGTCAAGTGCTTAAGTCGTAGCTCTTTTCAACTAATCAGTGAAAAGGAAACTCTGGCTAGTCGAGGAACGTACAGACAAGTAGAGCTAAGCTACACGCGGCCGGCTTCTCACTTCTCGCTAAAGAATGGAAGCTCCACAAATGGGTAATCAACAATCACTTCCCATTCAACAATCACTTCCCCAAGACAATCATATGGAAGCTGAAGTTGTAGTAGCGCTTGCTTGCGTAGTTCTTTCTGCCGCTCCTAATGGTCGGCTCGCTCGTGGGCCTAGGTGCCGCACTGCGCTACCGCTTCGTTTGGCCGTTCGACTTGTCGGATGCACGAGCTGTCTCTTTCTCTTCTCAGTGGAAGCTGTCTGTTTAGGACTGACGCGTATGAAGCTTCGCAGCACTTGTTTCTGAAACTGATCTTTTCTTTTCAATCAGTCGTCTATTCAAATCTTTTTCAACAAAAGGATTAGTGAGGATGAGTCCGTCACGGCGTAGGACGACCGGTCGTTCCATTCATTATCATTTGAATTGTGAAGTTCTTGTCTCTTCTCTTTTTCAATTGGATTAGTGATGAGAGTAGAGTGTGGAATGATACATGATCGACTTCAAGGGCCGCGAGACTTCTTCTTCTTCGAAAGACGAATTCAGACGGGATCAAAGGGTAGGTAGGATTCTGCTGTCCGAGTGCTGTCCGAGGTTCTTTATGAGATGAGAACCTATACATACCTCTATTGAGAACCTTGCGAGTGGACGGACAGAAGATTCTTTCTTTCTCTTAACTCCCCGGTTACTCAAATTCAAGAGTCTGCCCGTTCTTCATTCACTCGCTGCCGATCCGATCTTCTTTATTGAACTCCCCAGCGTTCCTTTCAGTCGTCGTCGTACGTTGGTGAGCAGGAGGCTTCGCCGTGGCCCGTCCTTTCGACAGGATCCGATCCGTCCGACCGAAGCTCAGATGAGAGGAGTAGAGCTCAGATGAGAAGAGTAGACCTCAAACTCTATGCCTCGGGATCTATCTATGCCTCTCGGGAGACCGATCTATCTATGCCTCGCTCGCCAGGGAATGATGATTCTTGTGTAGCGCCGCAGTGGCCCTTTCCTTTTTGAGTAGGGCACCTTGTGTTGAGGTTAGAATCCCTTGCAGTTCGAGACATGAGCTTGGATGCCTCATCACTAGCCGGCACCCCTAAAGAGTCCCAATCGGTATGGGCGTCCACTATGGCACCAGAGAAGAGAATCGGGGTATGGGCTTCTGGTCTTGGCTAGGATGAATGATAGTTGAATTATTTAATGAGGCGTCAGTTCCATTAAGTTAAGCAATGAAGCCTCCGCTGCCTCTTCTTTCTGACTCCTAAAGTTTTCTTTTGATGGGAAAGTCTCGCTGTTCTTTTAATTGATCTCGAGATTAGATAAGATCCCTCGTCGCTCTGCATTTCAGGTCGTCTTGTTCAAGGCCCTATGGAACTCACTAGACCAAAGCCAGCGGTAGCCAATTCATTCCTCAGTCTCATGACTCTGATCATAGAGGAAGTAGACGTAGAAGAGTTTCTAGAAAGATAAACAGACCTTAGTCAGTCAGTGCGGTGCGCCCAGCGAGTGAGTGAAACTATAGAGCCTCGAATGGACAGCAGTAAGCGAGTGAGTGCAACGAAGGAGCCAAGAAGAAAGGGACGGATTTGAGAGCTATGGGGTCAATCCTCCCTACCTGACACGAGGCTGTCAAACTCTCTGCCGCATTCCGCTGCGCAAATGGGGGCATAGATCATTTGTCCCTCCCAACTCTTTCTCATTCTCAGGGACGAGCGATAGCGACGTAGAGGTGCGGAGCGAGTTGAATTGAATGAATTCTTTCGCCCGGGCCCGTGGGAAAGTTGCGGAACCGAGAGAATGGAAGAACCTAATTCATAGTGGACGGAGCTACTAGGGGATCGAAGCCCCCTACGCGGTGCGACTAAATAAAAAAGTCTAGGCCACGTACGCGGGGGACCCGTGCTTTCTCGGCTATCGGAAGTTCAGTAGTTCATTGACAGCGACCGGAGGACTCTTTCTTTATCCAAAGATAGGAGCTAGCTTCCAGTGGTGACTCAGGTCGGGGGAGTGCACTCTCTATTCGTGACGTGGGTCTGAGGAGATCGGTCAATCGGGGGAGAAGATTCACTGCGGAACCAAGCGAGGAGAACCGGAGAACTACAGATGAATTAATTAGCGAGGGGAACTACAGAGGAATAAGAGTCTTGGGACCGGCGGTGCGGAAAAGTCTGAGATCTGATGGGACAGACGACTGAGCGGAGAGTCAGAATGGCGGCTCCTCCAAGAGTGAATGTGGACTGGTACAAGAGTGAATGTGGACTGGGATCTAGCAGACGAAGAAGCCATTATCGTAACGAGGGCATCTAAGACTCCATCGTTACGAAGGTAAGGACAGAGTTCGCTCGATCGTGACGAAAGGCATCCGGTGACGAATGGCATCTGTGACGAGTGGCATCTAAACTAAAAGAAGCCGGTCCAGGTGCTAGGTGCTAATAGCTAGAGCTAAGCCATGCTTCTTGTGCGTGCTTCTTAGTTAGTTGCTTGCAGAAAGTCTTCCTTCTTTCTTAGTTGCAGTCTTCCTTCTTTATTAGTTGCTTTTGAATAGACGATTTTATTCGGCTGCTATTGGCGCCGGCTTATGCTCTTGCTGTTCGGAGCGAGATGCCTTATTAGCTTTGGTTGGATCCCTCTCAGTCCCTATGGTCGAGCCCATTATATAGAATAATACCCCACCTCGGACAAGAAGGCCTATCAAGATCTTAAGGATAGGAGCCAGGAGCTGCTACCGGCGTATTAGTTTGAACAGAAGGTGCTACTTGATTAATCTACCCCATATCCCAGGTTCGCCGCGTCGTTATCTCTCGCCCCTCTCCCTGTCGGTCGAGCGCTCCACCCAAGATTCAACCCTCTCCAGACTAACAGGAAAGCTTCGACGAACGAGTGATAACGACGTGGGACGGAGGGGTACAAAATAGCTCGATCTACTTTCATTCAATTTCTTCGTGAACTGGTACTACTTGAGTTGAGTGAATGGCCATCCATGTTAGACAGTTCCCGGGACTACGACGGGGACCAGAAAAAGAAAGATTGATTTGATTAGGAAGGAAGTAAATCCAACCCAACCGCATCTTCAATCTCCTTCACGATGTGAATGTGAATAAGCCAGAATCAGAATCTCATAGGCCCGGCCCGTAGCTACTCTTAAGAACATCCAACTTAACTTTATCTTAGAAATCTCCTTTCTTAACTTTAGAAATCTCCTTTCATTATTAAATGGAGAAAATGACAGAACACTCATTTCGATGGTTTAGGGAAGATTTTGTACATTGATGGGACTACTGGGACGGGAAATGACTCAACTGCTTTAGTTCATGGGACGACTAATAAGGAGTGTTTTTCCTCGATCGGAGGATCCCCAGACTGGGCAAAAGGGGAACTAGACTGACAAGGAGAGGTACAAAGACTCCTGACCCGGCGAGTACTCTTTAATTTGGTACGTACGAGACGTCGCTGCGCAGCAACAGAACAGGTCGTTCATGGCTATTGGCCATTCACTCGTACGTTCCATCCATTCACGACTCTTGCTGCGAGCGATACCTACTTCTACTGCGACGTTGAGACGTGGGAGCTGCTGCCTTTTCTCTTCTAGGCAAGGCCATTAACATAAAAGACGGCTGAAGGTAATTTGCTGCTGTTGGCTTTCTTTCCCTCACCCGCTTTTCTCTTTTGATTATCTTTATGGTTCCTTCCCTTGGAGGCGGCTAGTTTTGACTAGCTAGTACGCCGTGCTGCAGGTACATGGCTTTTGTGAAAGTGCTTTGGTTTGCCTAGCGGAAGGCTACTGATTAGCTTTTATCGCTGCAAAGCAGACTGACCACTGTGAGGGACGGAGGGCGAAGACCTATAGGGAGAGTAGGGCTCGAGCGGATACGCGAGAGAGACGAGTGCAACAGTAGTAGACGAACAAGTGGAGACCGGAGAGGCACTTTGACTGATTACAGGAATAGAGGCTGAGTGCTGCGTCGTATAAAAAGAAACTTCCGGAAAAGAAGAGTATTCGTCCCAATCATCTATTCAACCCGAAGAGTTAATTCCAAGAGTGAATGGCCATCGGATAGTCGAATGAGAAGTTGCGCTCCTGGCACCTATCCTTATGTTCGCTGTCCCCCCGTCCTTCAGGTACTCGATTCCTTCAGGTACTATAATATGAATATATTTAATGATGGTATACTGAATCATCCCAGCCGAATCTCTTCTGGCTCCGAAGAGCAGCCGATAATTCGGGAAAAGGAGCAAGAGGTACCAAATACTTTCTATTAGTTGCAGGTGCGCTATGAAATGGTTTTCGTGAATGGGTGAAGTTTAGAGTACTCATAAAGAAGCCCAGGAGAAAGAGGAGAAAGAGGTCTGAATGGAAAGAGTTCAAACCCTTAATAATGAATCTTTCCAAAGAGTCTGATTGGGCCATTTATACTCCTCTCTCAGCAAGAGGTCGAATAAAAGAATGGCATATATACAGTAGTCGTTCATGTTGCCATGAACTCTTTCCATTCACTCTACCCGTGGGTGTAGCTAACCAGGGCATAATCAAATCAAATACGCTGGAGCTACTGCGAGAGGGCCGATTTATGTGAGAACGACGGGGTCCGCTTGATGACTATACTCTATTCTCAGATAAGAGGGAATGTGTCTTTCCCGTGCTTGAGGAAGCGAGAGGAAAAATGAAAACAATGAAAAAAAATTCAAATGGTGAAGCGCTCAAGCGCTCTAAAAGATACACTCTTTAAGCACTTTAAAGTGCTTTTTCTTAGATTTTTTTCCTTTCTTCTTTTTCATTGTTCCATTCCCGTATTATTTTATTTTCTAGGGGTGCAGAATACGGGATTCGAGATCTTATGAACGTCCCTGCTTTCTTATATCTTATATTAATAGTTGCTTTCTTATATTAAGAGTTCTTTATGAACCCGAGGTAGGTTCTTGCAAATCAAGTGCTTTCAGTCGAGTGTACTACATAACCATGAACTGCAGCTACGGAGATTCAAAGGTACCCCTTACCGCTCCGTGGGTTTGAATATGCGCAACTCCTAATACCAATTTCAGCTACTGAGCCAGCGTAGGGCCTTCAAAACCTCCCTCATTAAGACGGGGTTCAGACAGCTAAGAGCCGGAGAAACCAATTAGTCAATTAGTGCATATAAACTATCTCTCTCTTTCTTAGTGCATATAAACTATCTCTCTTAAGGATAGTAGCCGGAAGAGATTCCACTATAAAGGGCACCAGCTCATTAAAAATATCCCGAGATAGTAGCTGCTCGCTCCATTTCATTCTTTTGTCTTCGTCCTCTTCTTGAATAGGAATACAATAAAAGGTAACCCGCGGGGACCTGCTTTCAAAGGTATCCGTAGCTGCTTAAACCTTTCCATCTCTTGAAAGAGGTGCTACGCCCACTCAGCTAAACTGCAGTCCCTAAGACTGACAAGAGCAACAAGAGCAGCAACAGGAATTACAGTTGAGTATGCGTTTGGGACTCGAATCTATCTTTCAGCTGCTTGGTTTATCCTCATAGTCTGTAGCAGCTCTTGTTCGGGACTATATACTTGAATTGTTAAGCAGGCACCCCTAAGACTCCAAATGAAATGAAATGTACGGAACCAGGGATAGAAAGAAAGAAAGTCAAGGGAGAGAAAGGGCATTTAAAGACTTGTATGGGACTTGGGTTATTTGAAAGCCGCGTCGTAACGTCGCTGCGCTCGCCCCTCGTACGAGCAAGAGTCTAATATGTCCATTCGGACCGGTCGAGACTCAGTTTACCAAATCTTTCTTCCTCGTACAGTAGTACCGGCGAACTCATACTCATAATCTTAAGGATAGGAGTCAACATCTGCTCTCTCTGAGCCAGCAACGGAAACAAAGCTTTGAGGCCATGATAATTCTTTCTTGGAATGAACACGTCGTTTCACTCTTTCCTTCCGACTGCTTAATGAGTGAATGGTTCTGGTGCCAGAGTTTCATTCTAATTATAGGTAGCAAATGTTCTGACAGTTGTTGAATCAAGCCCACAGGTAGAGTTCACACGTCTACCCCGTCACTTACTTCGTTCGGCCGTTGCTCTCGCTTATGCTCGAGTTGCTCCCTTTGGTAGTAGTCGCGCGAAACGAAAGGAAAGAGAAATTCAAGTAGTTAAGTGAATCATGAGACAACGAATTGACTAACATCTTGTTCAGTAGAGTTAATTCCAAGACCAAGACCAAGAGTGAGCGCTCACACCTCTTCATCGAGGGGCGGAAGATCTGGAAAAGAACAGAGAACAGAACAGAACCAAATTAAGACCTAAATTCAGATCTGGGGTTAAGGTTCAAATCATCTAAATTTGGGGTTAAGGTTCAAATCATCTAAATTCAGATCTGGGGTTAAGGTGAAACTCCAAGACTGACTCTCCATCTTATCTTGAACTCTTGCTCAGACCCCCTCTTTCCTGACGTACTATCTTTCACTGACCTTGAAAAGCCTCCTTATCGGAGTTCTTGAACTTGAGTCTTGAACTTGACCTTGGCTGAATTTTATTGAATTTATTGAAGTGCTAAAGAAGTGCTTAATTTGCGATTCTTTTCATGCAGCAAAAGCAGTCAAAATCGGAGATCTTAGATAAGTCCCACTAAGCTGTCGCTCTAATATCAATATCTTCCCACGAGCAAGAGGTCTAACATCTTTTCCCCCGTCGTTGTCACTCGCACCTCTCGCCTTCTTTGACTAAGGAACCTAAAAGCTAAAAGGCTTCTGGAACCTAAAAGTGCCTATCCCGTGCATTACTCTTCTTTCTCTTGCCTAGATACTAGATATTGCCTAGATACTAGATAAAAACACCTTGGCATCAAACTTAGAATAGATAGAACTGAAAATCCTGCTCCTGCCTTGGCTGAAGACTCACTCTTGAACTCTTTAACTCTTTCCTACCAAGACAAGACTGACGTACTGTACTCTTACTCTATCTTAGGTTTCATGTCTTATAGGGTCCCAGGCATTCCATTGAAGAACCTAAGCAAAAACCTCAATTTTCTCACCCATAACATAATAAGAAAACTTAGAGTCAACTTCAACATCCAAATATGATTAGGCAACTTCCCTAAACCTAAAAGATCTAACTGAACTCTTCTTAGGCTCCTTGGCTCATCTTCCTCAGTTACTTTCTCAGTGACTTTGATTAAGGGTCATACTTATCTTCGGAAGGGTCATACTTATCTTCGGGTCCCCTCTTTGGGTCCACTCTTTGGGGCCCCTTCTACCTTATACCTTACCCTGCTTGCCATCTACCTTATACCTTACCCTTACCCAGCTTACCATCCTCCCTCTTAGGGTCCCCTTTGGGTCCCCTTCAACCTTGGGATTTCAATAGTAACTTGAACTTGACCCGAACCCTAACTTCGAACTTGATCCTTTCCCGAACTCTGACCTTTCTCTCTTTACTTTAACAACCACGTCGCTTTCGGCTTTCGCTCGTCCCTCTCGCCAGCGCCAAGAGGGAATTCCATTCCCTCCTGGTGCTGGAGGGAATGGCTTTGGGCCATTCACTCTCCGGCTCGAGCACTTTTCGTCCCTTACGAACTCGAACTCGAATTAACTCTTTAACTTTACTCGAATTAACTCTTTAACTTTATTAGTACATTCAAAGTCATACATCTATGCATAAAGAGGGACCCAAAACCCCAACCCCAGATTATACTCTATCTTAAAATCCTAAAACAGCTAACTTAGACTTTCGAACTCGCTATTTAGAACTTGAAACCTCAATCTCTGACTACCTGTATTAACTACAAGACCCTAACTACAAGACCCTAACTCCGAACTCCGAAAGACCCTAACTCCGAATGAAAGATTAGGAACTCCGATGCATACTCTTTCCTCTTAGACCTCCTTGCCCTCTACTATTATTAATGGTTAGTGGTATGCCACCCTCCTCTCTTCTCTTACGCACATTGCAGATTCTTAAACAGATGCAACTATGATATAATTCAATATGAAAATGAAACAACTCAATTTCAAATACTGAAGTTTGAAGCCAAGGAGTTAGTAAGCAGAGGAGTTAGAAACTATAACTAATCTAGGGAGTACGTAAGTCAGAGTGAAAGAGAAATACTTGAGTCAGTCTTGGTCTGAACCCCTGATCCTCATTTAGGTTCTTTTCACCTTAACCCCGCCCCGGAGAAAGAGGATAAAGATAGCCTGAATCAGCCTTATGAATGAGTTCCGGGCGAGGTAGGTTCACTTCGTCCCTCTCGCTCGAGCACTTTTCGTCCCTCTCGCTCTCTCTCCCTATCGCTCGTACCTAACTCTAACTTTAGCTGCCCTAACCATACCATTAATAAGGTTCGCAAATTCAATGCGGAGGTACGAGCGATCCTACTACTTACTAGCGACGTGAACTCTTTATGAACCGAGTCCGAGTTCTTGAATTGAATTTGTTGCTCTTGAGACTCTTATTCAAGTAGAGAAATCAGTCGACCACCCAGTAAATCGACCAAACCAATAGTTCCCAGTAAATCGAACAAACCAATAGTTCCGAGTAAACCAATAGTTCCGAGTAAAGCGGATGTCTAATAGTACAGTACTTGACTCTCTTTATTCTTTATGTTGAAGCTGCTTTTGCTTTGCCCTTAAACTCTTTGCCCTTACGAGCTCACAGGAACAAAGACTTTGATTTGCCCTTACGAGCTCAGGAACAACTATCAGATACTAATCTTTGGAAACCCATTACTAAATTTAAGATAAGACCACAATTTCGGCCCAAGCAACTTAACTTACGAATATCTGAATGCGAATATTACGAATATCTGAATGCGAATATCTTTTCTTTATAACATAACTTACGAATATCTTTTAGGATATGATAGATTGGGAAAGTGATAAGTCATACCTTCCTTTCCTTAACTACACTTTACCTTTCCTTAACTACACTTTAGTCTAGTGAAGTTGGTTGCAACTATCTAGGAAAAACTCAATTCACTCTACCCCGAAAAAAAGAGGCTTTGATTCTGGGTGCAGCAAATGTTGCTTCAATTATTCTTTATCCGGCTGTTCAGTATCCGGCAGTTCTTGGAATTAACAGCAGGCATGAACGTGTTAACTCGGCTTCCCGAACTCAGTATCTTTATCTTTCTTCCCTCCGGTCTCGGCTTCCCGAACTCAGTATCTTTATCTTTATCTTTCTTCCCTCCGGTATTTCATATGCTTACTAGTAGTTCATATCAATCATATAAATGAAAGTACCAGAAGGATAGGAGCCTGAAGGCAAGTGCTACAGGGAGGCAAATACAGCATTCATTCCTTTATCAGTTCCGGGAAGCATTCCTTTATTAGTTAGTGCCCGGATCAGTCCCTCGGTTGTCCTTGGTCCCTCTCCGGGAAGCATTAATTACTTAGTCAGTTCCGGGCAGCATTCCTTTATCGGTCAGTTCAGGGAAGTAAGCATTTATCAGTCATTCGGTAAGACGTCGCTATCGCTCATCGGAAAGTAGTCAATGTTTGGAGTATAAATTGCCAGGCTAGCACCAAAGAGGGAATTCCATTCCCTCCTGGCCCCCCAAAGAAAGTAATTATGTGAATGGCCCCCATTCCCTCCAGCTAGCAC
>JBBUKS010000066.1:1721287-1734044 GCA_038050645.1 Hedychium gardnerianum
CCCTCTATAGGGGGCTAAGGACTTGGTAGTGGCCCAGCTGGTGAGGTTGACTGCTCCACACCTTGACTCTTTGCCGGCTGGTAAAGGGCAGGGCCCTATGTCACAAAAAGTAGTAGATGGGACCAGAACTGGGGCGAATAGAAGTTATTAGCACAGAGGAGCCAGTAGAAGAAGAGACCAAGAGCCACAAGGGAATCGGGGAAGGCAAAAGAGTGAACTAGTTCTTCTTCTTTCCAGTGAGCTGGCAATCCAATGCTCCAGGCTGAACTCTATTCAGAGAAGGCGCTTTCATCTTCTTTCTCTCCAGTTTGGGTTGAATAAAGAGACTGTCTCTCCAGTTAGGGAATCAACAATGATAGGTTATTCATCTCACTCCTATAGCAAAACCCTTAGGTTCGGAATAGAATATCGAGAGAACGAATGCCAGAGTGTCCTATCCATCTTAAGTCCACTAGCCCTAGGTTGAAACTGAGATGATAGAGCTCGCTTGATCTTGTATTGTAGTCGCTTGGCTGTTAAGTTTAACGAAATATAAGAAGAATCTTGTGGGATTCTCCGGCTCTCGACTCCCTTCCGCGTTGAGTTGCCAACTTAGTAGGTGCGTCCATCCCTTTCCGTTGCCGATCTATCAGGGTTTGCAGACTGGGGCAAAAAGAAAATGAACGAGAAAGTTCAAGTTCAAGTAGAGCAATTTGCATAGTCGCTTTCCCGTTATCTGCCCAGACAGTGAAGGAGTACGGGACCCTTGTATTTAAATGCATTCTCTCGTTCGGAAAAAAAAAGTACCCTCACTTTGAAGGAGTTTTGATAGTTGCTTTCCCGTTATCTGCCCAGACAGTGAAGGAGTACGGGAACGAGTGGCTCGAGCAACTGTAAGAGGGTAGAGTGAATTACTACTACTACCGCTTGAAGGAGTTTTTTTCATTCATTATACTTCTCATTTCCTAACGCTCAAGGTCGGAATTCAAGGGTATGTAATAGCTCGACTATTAAGGTTAGAGTGAATGGACATTCAAAACGTAGAAAGATCTACCCCTACCCCTACGAAAGATCTACCCCTGCCCTCATAAGATAGGTCGAGCCATCTAAAGATGCCCTTCGATCATCTATGTTTTAGTTTGAGACAAGCAATCAATAAAGGGCCGAGTGAGCTATAATATTTGGGGGGGCGACGTGATGCGGACAAAATCCTTTTCGAACTTTACGTGCTATTGCAAGCAATCCCGCTTTCTAACCAACTACCTGCTAGCCTTTTCTTGGTATGGCAAGGTACTCTTTCCACCAATCTAATCTGGCGAGGAAGATCTCTGTCAATGGAAGTTAGGAGATCTTCAACATATCTTTGATTATACGATGATGTTCTTCTTTTTCATCCTGGCACCCATCTTTTTGCCAATCACATGGAGGACCAATTGAAGGAGCTAGCGTCGATCCTGAACTACGTCCACGCATCTTCGGCACTTCATTCTTCTTCTTTTGTCCTGAGATGGAGACCACTTCGCCCCTCGTTTAAACATCTCTGCGATAGAGGGCCCGACCGATCTGAACTGAAAGGGTTGTTCTGTACGGAATGCTGCTGCTATACAATTCAAGTACACAGGTGGGAATGAACCCAGTAGTTCGGGAGGGGAGAAGACATATCCGAAACGAAAGAGAGAGAGTTGACTTAACTAGCTTCCTCACATCACACACTACGGCTGGAATCATCGGCTTTCTCGAATTAAGTAATGAAAAAAAGAATATGTAGGGTCTGTGTTGATACTTCACCAAAAGCACTAGTGGTCTCGCACAAAGTTCAAACCTAACCCGCTCTAGTTCTCTTGTTCTCGCTACAAGTGAGCCGTAGACACCTTATGAATCTTTCTTAGCCACCGTCGCTTCGTCAGCACGAGGTAGGGTCGACTAAGAGGGAGAGCCCTTGTTCGGGAAAGGGGAAAGGGGAAAGTGGGAGCCATTCTATTTTATAGTACGTACGGCCTCGCCCGGACCGTTGTCACCTGAGCCAGGTTCACTATGCCTATTGCCCTTCTCGTGGAACGGACAGTATGGGCCTTTAAAGCATCTTTTTCTTTCGGCTGGACATGTCTTTCAATACAAAGATATTGTTCCAGAGGCAGGTTTCAAATGTATTCTATCCCGGAATGAGTCGGTCAAAGACAGGTGGTCGGCCCCGAATGGACCTGCATTACTAGCTTCACGTAGTCAACTATCCGCGGGAGAAAAGATAGCTTAACCATCTGATCTTCTTCTTCTTTCCCGAACGAGAGAGAGTTTGGTATCCCGGCTCGCCCTTAATTTAGTAAGTTCGTTGGCCCTCGCAGTCAGAGATTCTCTTAACTAGATTCCAGGACATATTATTTATCTGAAAGGCAGAGAATGCAGAGAAGGCAGTCTGACAGTGACTCTGAAGGCAGCGATAGAAACGATTCTGTAGGACTGACAGCTAGAAGCAAAACAAGCAAGCGATAGTTGGAGATGGGATTTCAGACGAACACTTCTTCTTTATATTATAGCTGAGTGGAGCTACAGTAAGGGCTGCTAAGAGCAAGGGCAGCTCATATTCTTTCTCCGGAGCAATGGTAGCTACAGTAAGGGCAGCTAAGGGAACGGGAAGCCTTTCAGTCATGGGAACGGGCACGGGCTGCCTTTCAGTCAGGGGCTGCTTTCCCTCAATTTCCGGGTAGCGGGTAGCTTTCATTCAAGTAAGGGGAAAGGGGCCTATCTATTATACAATGGAGTAACACATAATTTCCTTAATAAGTCATATAGAGGAATTTGTTTCAAGGTATTTGATGATAGATTGTATATCAGGAGCCCTTATCTGGCGATAGAGCTCTTGTTTAGAAGATGGGGCATGTGACTCGTTTCATCATGGTCTAAGGTAAGATACGCTCAAGAAAGAGGAGCTAAAGTCTTGCTTATCTCATCTGCTATCTCAAGGGAAAGGTACGCCGTATTGAACTTATATGTAACACGTCCTTAATAAGTGATATACGGGAATTTCTTTCAATATCTTTGATTAGGGATTCCCTATTTGAGGTACCTTTATAGCCTATGAGCTCTTCTTTGCTGCTCTACTCGCACTGCTCTCGCTATGATATTGATAGCGTACTTCAATTCAGCCGCGTGAATATAACTTCTAACGCATTCATGGCATTACGCCTTTCTCCTCTTTTCCCGAACTCACCAAAGAGCCGAAAAGCACTTACTATCGCTCTGAGTGTAGCTCCCGTGAAGGAATTAACTGCTGCTCTTTATCCGGATCTCCGGCATTCATTCTTCACGTTGCTGAGCTGAGGGGTATTGACTTCTCCTTCATCCCTTACGCAACGGCCCGGGGTGAGGGAATTGGTGGAGGGTATAAATAGATCTCCTTTCCACCTAGGTCAAAGGGAGATGCCGCTATATATGCTAGACCGAGCTCCTAGGTAAGCAACTGGCTTTGGATCTGCCTCTCGAGCACGAGGGAAGGCTATGGATCAATCAGCCTATGGCTCCGCCGATTCGGCCTCTGTCTGCTGGTGCTTATTTTTAGAAGCTGCAGCGACTGGATCAATGGCTTGCTTCTTCAACGCTTCTCCTGCGACTGCCTTAGCTGCAGGGTCAATTCGGTTAGCTCACACTGGATCTCTATTCCGATCTTTAGCTACCATTCCTGACGTTGGTTGATTTGCCGCATCTAGTAGGGTTTGGGTCTGAAAGGTACTGGCTTGCCCTATTGTGTAAGGGGCTTGAAAAGAATCGACTGGATCAGCTGGAACTACACAAGGCTATGGCTATGGAACTTCAAAGGGCTATGCCTTCACCTATGCAAAACCAAAGATCTTTGGTCTGTAAAAGGAATAGGCTCTGACTTCGGTCACGGACCTGGATTAGGAATAGGCTTTGGATCCATAGGCCCTGGATATTCTATCGATGACTCCGGAATAGGTTCTTCAATTCTTTATGGTTCAACCCTGGCGGGCAACGTCGATTTAAATCCAGAGGCTCTGGTTTGACAATGAATTCTTCATTCACCGATTGAAAGTCCCTCCGTTCCTAAAGCCAGCATCCGTTGCTCAAGTCGATTTAGTATAGTTGCAGGAGCAGTAGGAGGGCCGAGCCATTCACGTATTATTCCATTTGGGGGGCCAGGTCGTTCATGGTATATTTTTCCATTCACGTATTATTCCATATTTCTAGGCCAAGAGGGAATGGAACAAAGAAATTTCCATTCCCTCTTGGTGCTAGCTTAAGGAGTTAATGGCTTTGGGCCATTCACTCTTGTTGCTGCGGTGATAGATGCATGCACTAAATTCTTTCATGACATGGTCAAAAGGAACAACAAGCGAATGGTCTCGCGGGTCTCAGATACCAGCAAGAGGCTGAATTCGTTGCCTATTACAGGGTTCGGCTACAGCATGTGTGCAGATTGAAGAGGGAGGCGTCCGGCTATATCCTTACAGCAAGCAGAACACCTCGCCGGTCACAGCTGAGGAGGTTAAAACAGCACTGTTCGGTATTGACGATGGGACCGGGCCCGGATGGATACTCTTCATGCTTCTTCAAGAAAGCTTGGGATGTTGTAGGTCTCTCAGAAGCGGTACTGGAGTTTTTCAAAGTGCCTGTTGAAGCAGACAAAGCACACGGAGATTGGTCTTGATCCCCAAAGCGAGTCATGCACTCGGAGGATTTCCGGCCTTGCTGTAATGTTACATATAAAGTAATTGCAAAGATCATTGCGGGTAGGTTATAAGAGGTGTTGAACTCCAGCACAAACAGCTTTCATTAAAGGTAGATGCCTAGCAGACCAGACAGACAATATTAATTTGGTGCAACTAAGGCAGTACAGCAGAAAGCGTATCTCACCGAGATGCATGATCAAAGTGGCGGAAGGCATATGATTCAGTCAGTTGGGAATTTGGTGTTGGAGAACTTGGGGTTTCCCAGCAGATTTCTTAGATGGGTGATGGAATGTGTCTCAACTGCTTCTTACTCTATAAAGGTGAATGGTTGTCTCTATGGTTTTTTCAAGGGGAAAAGGGGCACAAGGAGCGAATGATAATGACGCCCAGGCCTCTTTGTCATATGTATGGAATACTTTGTCTAGGCTGTTGAAACTGAGGACTGTGGAATCAGACTTTAATTACCATCCGACGAGTCTGAAACTGACACACCTGGCTTTTGCTGATGATTTTCTTCTTATGGCTAGAGTGGATATCACATCAGTTGAGATTCTCCTGAATAGCCTTGAGCACTTTGGACTCAGGAATACATGTGAATGTGAGGAACCCTTTATACAGCAGGCATAGTGGGTCATGAAATGGAACATATGAAGATGCTTTCACCACGTCGCTATCGCTCGTCCCTGCCTTTCAGATACTTAGGTATACCCCTTGCTGCAGCTAAGCTTAAAGTCATGCACTACGCCCCGGATAGGATAGCAAGCCTTATCAACCGGTAAAACACTATCATATGCGGCCAGAGCGGAACTGATTCGAGCTGTTCTCCAGGGAGTGGAATGCTTATGGTTGTCTATCTTTCCTATTCCAGCTACTATGCTTACCAAAATCAACAGACTATGTAGACTCTTCCTTTGGTTGGGGATCGAGGAAATCGTGGCATGGAAGGACTGTCCCAAGGAGGAGGGTGGATTAGATCTGAGAGACTCAAGGTGCTGGAACCAAGCCCTCTTGTCAAAGATATTGTGGAATATACATGCAAAGGCTGATACACTATGGGTCAAATGGGTAAATTCAGTATACCTCAGAAACCAATCAGTATGGGAATGACAACTACGGAAGGAAAACTCATCGCTGCTCAAGCAGCTAGCTGGGATCCGGAATCACATCGTAGCCTCTTCAGGTTCGGTTAGTGCAGCAATCCAATTGATGTCCAGCTGGGGTTCCGGTACTACCTTATGTGCCACGAAGGCATATGAGTTCTGTTCTTCCGAAGGAAAGGGAGGAAGGAGGTATGTATATATGAAGCTGATCTGGAGCTCCTGGTTTCCGCCGAAACACTCCTTTACTCTATGGCTTGGAGCGAGGGGAAGATTGCTCACTAGAGACTGCATTGCATAACCTTCCTAGAGACAACTGGGATGTGTGATCTTTGTAGTAAGGAGCTGGAAACGCTGGATCATGTATTCTTTGCGTGTGACATCAGCAGGTATGTATGGGACCGCATTAGAGATTGGATGAGTATTACACGTCGCATGACGACTTTGATAAGTGCATTGAAATGGATGAAAAAGGAAGCTCGGGGACGAGGAACCGGGCGAAGAAACTGGCCTGCACGGCACCTTTGGAATGCCCGTAACAGAGGGTATGATTTGTAATCCGGAATGCTTAATTCATAAGATGAAAGGTGTATAAAATCATGTTTGTATTGTATCCGGAAGTTCAGTTCAAGTGATGTATGAACGATGGATACTTGGGGAGCATGTAGTTTGAGAGATAGAGAGCTTTTCATTGGAGTGTGTGTGATTGTAACTGGTTCTCCATGAGGACCAGTATGTTTTATTTTGATGAATGAATTTATATTTATTTGCCGATCAAAACAAAAAAGAAAGAGCTCTCAGTCAAAAAAGCTTTATACAGCATTGGAGATGAGAAATCACCAGGGCCAGATGGGTATTCAGCTTGTTTCTTCAAGCAGGCATGGGTGGTGCAGATTTTGTTGAGGCAGTCCAAGAGTTTCTTTGCAATGCATCGCTGTTAAAACAGGTTAACCATACTGTGTTGGTGCTCCTACCTAAATCTAGTCATGCTCAAGGGGTCGAGGATTTCAGACCTATATCGTGCTGTAACGTGTTCTATAAAGTGATATCCAAGATCATTGCGAGCTCTACCGTATTAGATTCTCTTCCAGCACTGACTGCTTTTATTGGAGGGCGTTGTATGTCTAACAACATCCATTTGGCACAGGAATTACGCATTATAACAGGAAGAGGGCGTCTCCAAGGTAGGTGTATGATTAAAGCGGTCGAAGGCCTATGATTCAATGAGTTGGGATTTCTTGCATATAGTCCTTCAGGGGTGATAGGTTTGTTGGATGGGTGATGCAATGTGTGACTACGGCGTCCTATTCTGTCATGATAAATGGTAGTCTGTATGGATCAGGGTGGGAGAGGCCTGAGGCAGGGCTACCCACTCCTATTTGTTTTATGCCTTGAATATTTCTCTAGACTGCTCAGACTGAAAACAGGGGTTCCGGACTTCAACTACCATCCAGGACTCCTGAAGGTCACACGCGTTTGCGGACGACTTGCTACTCTTGTCCAGAGGGGACGTCGGTTGGCATCCTTTTGCAGAGTTTACACGCACGAGTTTGCTTCAGTGTCGGGGCTAAGTTAAGTGTGAATGTGCTGAAGTCTACACTATACACAGCGGGTATCGGTGGTCTGGAAGAGATACAAGCTCTTACTCAGATACCCAGGGGATCTATGCCGTTTTGGTACTTGGGTATCCCATTGGCGGCAGAGAAGCTCAAGGGTATCCCTAATATCAACTATAAAACGAGCCCCATATATTGCAAGTCGTGAATGGCTATAAGATTCAAAACAGAAACTCTTGGAGGGAATGGAAATTTCTCGGAGCCATGAACTCTTTCCAAAGAGGGAATGGAATACCATGAACGACCTGGCCCCCCAAATGGAATAATACGTGAATGGCCCAAAGCCATTCACGACCTGGTGCCAGCCAGCTAGCTGGGGCCGACTACAATCATAGTTGGCTTCTTTGTCAGATCCGAAGGGCAAGAAGACTGAAACTGATCTCCAGCTGACTTGACTGCATGAGAGGAAGACTGACTGGATAGGGCATGAGAGGAAGAGGAGGTGAGTCCTTCTTTTCCACCTTCCTGGCCTAGAAAATATCAAGAACTCGCTCCTCCCTCTTGGAAGTCTACATCCGGCATAGCTCAAGGTTGGGGTAAAACAGACTCCTGAGTTCTGATCTCCTCGCAATGGCAATCACTCCTGAGTTCCTCTCTGCCATAAGAATCTATTCCGCTATTCTGTGGCACTCGTTACGCACTCCTCACGACCTACCAATTCTCGTGGCCCTCTCTCTCTTTGAACCGAGCTTCTCTCTTTGATTATTGTCCGCGAGCGCAGTCATTCTTGATTATTGTCAGCGAGCGCAGTATTTTAGAACTTTCCATGGTCGACGCACGCATTCTTTGACGGGACACGTGGTACGTCGGAGCTCATTTGAGCAAAGCATTTATTTGTCTGATAGCTTTGGTTATGATAGAGAGTGTGATTTGAATCTTTGTACAGAGCTCGCTCGTATCGCCTTCCCGGTGCTGAGCATAATACGCACGCTTTCTTACTTAAGTCCTCCGCCATCAAGCAAAGGAACTATGGTTTCAATCGATCAGTGAGTCAAAAAAGGAAAGTTAGACTTTACTTACCAATTGAGAACTGATTCCTCTATTAATAAAGCATCACATTCTTCGTGAAGACAGATCGCTTCTCTTCCTCTTTCGCCATTCACTCCTATCCATTCCTCTCCCCCAAAACACCGATCCCCTACGTCTTACTTCTCCGCCCTTTGCATACCATTCCCTAATGGGACTGTCCGCTGGCTACTGGTCGGATCAGCTCAGCTCGATAAGAGCATAGGTTCTGTCATCGACATCCAGAAAGAAGAAAGAAGACATATTGGTAGGGAGAGAGAAAGATTAAATTCAATAGCGCAGGCCTACAGCGGTGGGCTCTCACTCGCTCACTCGCTTCAATATCATCTATCTTTCTTCATTGTTTTCTCATTGTCTTCTCAGGTAATAATGGCAGATGCCCCTCTTGAAGAGCCTTGGGTCCCCGGGAGCTCACATAGATTATAGGCCTGTATGAGGACCTGGGATCAGTGGGCCATTCAGAGAAAAGAGACCAGAAAAGAATGCCATTAAAGAGATTTGCTAAGGTAGCTGCCGCTTCTCGCTACGCACCTTTGAGTTCTGGACGAGGGAGATAGAATAGGGGGTGAATGGGGGGGAGAAGACAAGGGGCACTTATGGATCATAGATGGTTGACTGACTTCACTCTTCGTTCGCAAGCCCTAGCTAGCTCTGTCTACGAGACGGCTCCATTGGATCTGACCTTAGAGGGACTCGGGGACGGGTGTAGTGAGGTCGGAGTGCCGGTGGAGAGATGGGATTTCAGTCCATAGCTGCTCTTTACTGTCCAAGTCGATCGAAGACATGTGAAGCAAGCTAGGCTAAGCTCAAATCAGGGTCAAGCGAGGCTCCTACTAGTCATTTCCTTATGGGCGGTCCTCTCTCTTCGCTACTGATCCGCCAGACTCCGGTCTTCCTTCCCTAACTGCTCTCAGAAGAGCTTAGGTCTATTCGATCAGTCAATAGAAAACGTAGCAGATCGGTGGAGAAGAGTGAGAAAGATGGCCAAAATGAAATCTCTGCAGGCAGAGAGGACTTGCTAAGAGACCGGCATACGAGGGACAGAGCTAGAGCCACCAAGAAAATAGAAGCGGATCAGGGACGGCTCACCTGAGTCGAGAGGTGCGGAGCGGAGTACGGGCTCTTTTAACTCAACCATAGGTACTGATCGCCTAAGAAAGATGATTATCTAGCGGTAGGAAACTCTTGCGTCAGCAGGCAGAGCTCTCTCAACTTTGACTACTTTCTATTCTATAAGAGAAAGTCATCATCGGAATCTTATACAATAGCTGCAGAAGGGGACAGGAATATCGGCACTAGCTAGTGTGACCAGGCTTTGCAAAACCAAGTAGAGCTAAGACGACCTCAGCCAGCTTTCCCATCTTCTCTATACTCATGCCCCTTCGCCTTCGCCTGCCTCGATTGAAGTCTCTGTTTCATAGGACCTAGTAGAACTACACTGGCTAAGCCTATGCCAGCGCCTACGAATCTCTTTTCTTAAGTTAAGACATGCGATGCTAAAAAAAATGCTTTCTCGGGAGTGCTCAAAGGAGGAAGGGTCAAGAAGACACTAAAGAATGAGGGTCGAGACTGATCTTGCTTCTAGATGCACTTGAATTTCAGTCTCTGGCTATAGTTCATACCGAACTCGAGAAAGGGGAAGTCAGTCCTAACTTATGGGATACCGAACCTCCGAAAGCTAATTCCAATATTCAACGCTTCGCCCCTCACGCAGAATACAGAAAAGTAGCCTAGCGCAGGTAGCCGTCTTATTATTATAGTTCCGAGTCCAATTCACTATGCAAGGGCCCGGTCGAGCTGAAACTAAAGGAGGAAGGGATAGTCAGAAAGTAACTAAGGGGTAAAGGGGTCATATGTAGGAGCTCTACCGCATTCCTAATCTTCAACTCTCTTCCCTTCCGCTAAGCCCAAACCCAACTCTTTTTGATCTCATAGGTCAGGATTGATAGTGAAGGCTCTTGAGTCCGATGAAGAACCGTGGATTCTCCTAAGTGCTCTCTGGAAGAAAACCAGACAAAGAGAAAGAGAAATTGAATTGTGAGGAAAGGGAGAATGAAATGAGTGTTCTGATAGTAAAGAAGTGGGCCTAGCTATGTTCAACAAAGAACTAGTCAGAAGTACGAGATCAATGGCATTTGGAGGAGGCGAATATAACTAAGTTGTTGGCAAAAGGAGATCGCGCCAGCCAATGCACTCGTAGGGGACTCGGCCCCCCTTTCGAACTTCAATAAAGGCTAAATGAGCTTGATCAAGCTGGCCGACCTAGGAGTAGGAGCTATTCCGGACCCTACTGCTGAGCTAGTAGACCTACCTTGCTGCTTCTCGCGGATTCGCTTCGCTTTTCTTGGGCACTTACTGAATTTCTCTCTCTCCACGTTGGGGGCTGCATTCGAATTCGAATGTTGCCTTAGTGTGCGGTGGAGACCGTAACCTGCTTGAATTGCCGCTTTGTGCAGGGGTTGGTAGTGTAGTGGTGAGGGTGACCATGTTCAAAAATGGTTTGTACCATAGGAACGGGCACACCAAACAAACCATTTTTGAACATGGTCGTCTTTGGTGGACTGCGCGGAGTAGCGTTTGGTCCTTTGCCTTCACCTCGTTGACCTATGCAAGACTGAGTTTTGTGCTCGTGGCATCTGGCCTTTTCTTCCGGTGTCGGAGTTAGATCTGAGCTCCGATCAAAGTTTGACGGCCTTTATTTCTGTGCCCAAGGTCTTCTTTCGTTCTTTTCCCGCCGAGATGCCCAGTGGTTGGATTGTGGCGAGACTGAGGAACGAGGAGTAGAGTAGAGGTTGAGTACGGAAGGTGCGGAGCGAGCGAGTGAAAAGTGGCTGAATTCGGCTCAAATTAGTGTGCGTACATAGTGACCGGAGACTGGAGACTGAAATAAGTTTTGCATGCTGAAGAGAACTTGAGGTTGTATTGGTTCAGATCGATCATACCACCACTTATATTATATGAGGACTTTCATCCGCATCAGTAGCACTTTGACCGAATCAATAACTCTTCCGTCACGTCGTTGCACTCTTTCAGAGCCTTTTGTTCACTTCAGTTCTGGTCCTTCAGCTCAGTGAAATTCCTTTGCCGCGTCATTTACTCCACTTGTCTGCTCGCTCATGGGCCTAAATAAAGTGTTCTTGTCCTCTGTTGGCTCTGCCCTGGAGGGGCTCTCCTGTGTGGCTCGGGGGTGGGCTCTCTCTCTCTTTCTCTTCTATCTCCTTCGACTTCGCTTGCCTGTTGAGTTGATGTCGAATAAGTCTGGCGGAGGGGTACGGATCGGGAGAGTCTCAGGAATAGAGATCCAAGGAGTGAATGGCACGAAGACAAAGATCAGAGTGAATGGTCTCAGACCCTACTTCAGAGGTGAAAGAGGCGGAGGGATTCTTCTCTTCTTACCCGAGTAGGCGTTCTCTACGAGCTTTTGTAATGACTATGAGCTCCTGTGACTACGAGGTGCGATACGAAGGGCATGCAAGGGATAGGGCGAGAATCCAAGAGTAGAGGGCAAAATCTGTTGACCAAGAATCGGAACCCCGGAGAGAGCCACTTATAGCGTGGAATCATCATATAAAGGAGTGTGTGCGGTGGAAGAATCATATAAAGGAGTGTGCGCGCGAACCATTGAGAATTCGTGGGCTACCTCTCGTACTCACCTATTGAGGAACCTACCTGTCGCGGACGACTACAGATGGAGTCCTATTTCTCGCTCCATTTTACTGTTCGCTCTCGTTCGACTTGGACAGATGTTCGACCGGCACCTCTTATCTGCTTCGACTATCCTCGCTACCGGGAATTGAACCTACGCAAGCCCTTGCTTCTACTAGCCTCGCATCTACTAGCCTCGCCAGCACCATGACAGATGGCAGCCTTACGAGTCACTATGGGAATCTCTCCTGTGACGGACGATCTGATCATTGATTGATTGGTAGGGACAGACTTCCTGCTCATCGAGGCGGACCCTGACTAACCACTTATTCCAACTACTTATCTACTTAGATAAAAGCACTTGGAGAAAGATCAGAGATTGGACAATTAGATCAGATCAGAGATTGGAATCGGCCTCCGAGGACTCTGATCTTTGAGAACGGGGCCGGGCATCGGCGCCTCACATTCTTTATTAGTCGCACCTTGACTTGAAGTCGCTCCACGGAAGAGCTGTGCACGCTTGAGCTAATCGCGTCCCTTGATTGGCATTCCTTCCGAGACTGATAGATCAGTCTGACCGTTCTGTGAACTGTCCTTCTTATCGCTTCAAGGTCTCTGCTTGCGAAAGGCTGCCTCAGATCAATAGGTGTGGTGCGGAGTTGGGGACGGCGAAGATCTATTCTTGATTCAAGATCGGAAAGGCATTCCA
>JBBUKS010000066.1:1738983-1755057 GCA_038050645.1 Hedychium gardnerianum
TCTCGAGTTGGGAAGTGAGTACGAGTAGGCCTAGAAAATGGAATAATACGTGAATGTATACATTCCCTCCAGCTAGCACCAAAGAGGGAATGGAACAAATCCATTCCCTCCTGGCGCTGGAGGGAATGGCTTTGGGCCATTCACTCCCTCCAGGAGGGAATAGAATTCCCTCTTTGGTGCCAGCCAGCTAGCTGGAGTGAATGGAAAGATCTTTCGTAGTTTTGAATGGAAGGGTATGACTGAATAGGAATAGCTCGAGCGCTTTACAGCCCCTTATGGTCGAGCTATTTCATACTATCGGACTAACTTGAAAGCGAGCATATGACATTACAAAGCTGGTTCCCCTCTTTGAATGAACTTAAAGGAACAGAATCACTCTCATTCCTCTCCCTATCGGTCGAGCGCTTGTGCCTGTCTTAAGTAGCTCCTAATGTTTCTGAGTTGATGCATGTGTTAAGCAAAATGTATCTGCTTATCTTTTAACTGAAATTGAACTCAAAAACAAGAGTGTACTTTGTACTTTCGAGCTTTATAGAAGTGTCTTAGGCAACCGGAGCTATAAAGTGTATTTCTAGGCGGGCCATAAAGTGTAATTTGTCCACTATATGCGAAGCTCTATTGTAGGAGCTTTCTCGATCCACTTTCTAGAAATACGCGGAGGTACGAGCATCGCGACGTGAGTTCATTCCAAAGAAAAGATGCAAGATGACTATTCTGAATTCTGATCTTCACATGCATCCTCTATATACAATGAAATTCAATAATATAAGAATAAGAGTAAGAGTACGCACTCGGGAGCTGCAACGGAAAGCAGCAACATTCGCTACGGGTAGATATAAGTTGGAAAGCAAGGTACGAGCGCAGCTAAGTGTAGACGGGGCTAAGTGTAGACGGGGCACCTGCTTCAACATAGAATTTTGATGTACCTGACTCAGTCTCTTCACTTTTTTCTGTCCTTGTTGTTTGATCGCTTGAAGCAATTGCTTGAGTTCTTCTAGTTCGAAGGGAGCCATCCGGTAAGTTTAGCCGGGGGCCGTGCACCAGCTTTAAAATAACATTATTCTGTACCGAACGTGAACGAGTACTTATCACAACTGGATAGGAGCCTCATACCCTAACACAAAGGAAAAAGAGGAAGCACAAGCAACGTGAACGAGTACTTGGATAGGAGCCTCATACCCTACCCTAACACAAAGGAAAAAGAGGAAGCACAAGCAGCCCTAGAGAGAAAGCTCTTTCTTGCTTTCACGGGACTCTACCGGGAGTGAGAGGCGTAATGCCTTAACGAGATTAGCAGCTGTTTGTTTGGTTGGATCCCGAACTAGTACAAACTAATAACCATGAACTTAAGGATAGGAGCCTTCTCAGTCTGCTTCTTCCAAAGAGTTATTTATCTTTTCCCGACCTAAAACAACTGCACTGCTATGTTGAGCTTATACTCTCTCGGGAGGGTCAGGATTAAACCTTTCAGCTGCCGGAAAGGGGGTTCCAGGTGTGACGTACTTCTGAAAATGCCCTCTTTGCAGCCGTAGAGCGAGTTGGAGTTTGCTTTTATCCTTTCTGGTTGCTCGAGCCATCATTTCTCTTCCCTCTCTTGATCTTCAGTGCACCTCTTTGAATGAAGAGCAGCAACAACTAATTGACTGAAGGAGAGCGAAGCTACGTGGCCAACAATCACTCTTTGCATTCACTCCTCATCTCTTTCCCGTACCCTATTGGGTAACTCTTAAGAAGGAAAAGGAAAGGTGCGAAAGCTTACTGACAAATTCATTCCAACTCTTGCATAAGACGAGGGATATTCACTTCTTTCACCGTGTGCCCTAACCCCTTGATTCAGTGCTCGTGCCTCTCTCTGCTGCGTACTTCTTGTATGGAGTTAGGAGTTCAGTTGTTCCTCTCATATCTTCTTTCAGTTGTTTCTCTCGCTTAACTTAAATGTAAGTATAAGTTATATATAACTTAAATGTAAGTATAAGTTATATATAACTTCAAAAATATTCTATTATATTATTCACTTACTTAAAAATCAAATCACTTTATTGAATTTGTTTAATTGAGGCATTTCTTATCTTATTATATGAATTGTTGACTTGACGCACTTATTTGGATTTCGCGACGTGGAGTGAGCACTGCGGCGGCATAAACAAATGAACTTTCACTCTCATAAGGGCACGGGACTCTTTATAACATCCCAAATAGCAGCTGTTCATGGTGTAAGTTCATTCAAAGAGTTCATATAATTTCAATAATAAAGCCATTCACGACATTACTCAATATTATACTCATTATTCTATTCTAGTCCATCTTAATATTTAAGAGAGCTATTACATAAGCTTATTCATAGCCATTCACTCTAACCCAAATTAATTAACTCGGACCAACTCACTTACACTTATATTATAGTTGTCCCTAACTGACTTTAAAGTCAAGTAAAGAAATTTCAAGTCAATAAATGAAATTAAAGCGAGCACTTGCCCTCAATAGCTCCCGTTGGTTCTGCTACTGGGCTACTTCTCTATCTGATAGAGTCTTTGTTCCTGAGCTCGTAAGGGCACCTGTGCTTCAACATCTTTCTTGTTTAGTACTGATTGGAGTTCCTTTCCTTGCCTCAACTCTTAATCTCTTTCCATTCACTAGCTCTTAATCTCTTTCCATTCACTAGCTCATCACTTGCGTATGCGGGAGAGCTAAGACAATACGAGAATCTAAGTTAGGTGAATTGAACCAGATTTTCACACTGACTTAGTTATCCCAACTCGGGAGTGGGATTGGGATACTTCGGAAGCTCGGACCGAATGCAGTGAGCAAGCAGTAGGCAGTTGGGCGAGAGGAGCAAGCAGTAGAGTAGGATTCATCAGTCAGTGATCAGGAGAATCAGAGAGTGAAGCGGATGTTCGATCCCGAGAATCAGAGAGTCTTTATATATATAGTCAGTTCTCACTTCTCTCTCGTAAGTCTTCAGTTCATTAGTTCGGATCCATTCTTCTCTTTTCAATTGGATGTGAGGCAGGTGATCAAGATCAATCCTCGTGCCACAAGTCTCGTACAAGAATGAGGTCCTCGGATTCCCCTAGTCTGATCTCGTGCCCGCTCACCATTTGATTGATATTTGATAAACCTTGAATGAATACAGAGCCGGGCTGAATAGATAGCAAGTCAGATCCGCTCTACCTCAAGCAGAAAGATAGGGTAGAGCAAAGAATATATGCTTTCTCATAAGTTCTTTGCCAGCTTTAGAAGATTTGAGCTGAGCTCGCAGCGGAACTATATAGAGCCGAGGAAAGACCAACTTGCACAACAGGTTCTGACCCCATTGAATAAGGAATCACCCATCCCACCTCAAGTGCTCACAAGATTGGCCTTTGCTCCTTGCTCGTGAAGCGATAGATATTCTTCTTATCTTATATAAAAGATAGGTGATTAGAGACCATGTGCATTAGCTCTACTAGCAGGGAAAGGGAAGCTGGGCCCGGGAAGAGAGACTCAGAGTAGCAAGCCTTCAAATCCAAATCTGCGGAAGGCCCGGAGAAAGAGTATAGTTCTGAATCGGGAAAACCCATGGGGATGCTTGGTCACAATTCCGAATCCTACTTGCTTTTTTAATGTTGTGAAAGGTAGCCGTACGGTACGAGTCCACCCCGAGTCATGAATGGCTCAAAATCTCTGAGCCGGTATGCCAACTCCAACTACACTTAGCCAGGAAGCATTGCCTTTTGATCCATATCTGGAAGCATTTCCTGTTGATAGCGATCTAGAGTGCTAATCCTTATCTCTTGAGTGCTTGCTAATTTCAATGGTCGAGTTTCCATGGTCTCGAGTAGTACCAAGCGTTGAGTCATCTTCCTTGTCTTCTTTGTTTTTAGCATAGGAGTGAGTTCCGAGAAGCTGGTCTTCCGATCGTATAAGGTTAGGCTATCTTGGCGAAAGAGTCATACTGCTTGGCTCAACAAGTCTCAGTGGAGCGAACTAAAGAGTGATATGAGCAGAATGTGCAGAAAGGACAGATTCCATCCATGCCTACTTCG
Source organism: Hedychium gardnerianum (assembly GCA_038050645.1). NCBI lineage: Eukaryota > Viridiplantae > Streptophyta > Magnoliopsida > Zingiberales > Zingiberaceae > Hedychium > Hedychium gardnerianum. The sequence continues at coordinate 1,743,009 of JBBUKS010000066.1, forward strand.
GGACAGCTGTCAATTCTGAGCGGGATGGCTAACCTTAGCTCAACACTTAAAAGTATGCCAGCCAAGGAGACGGAGATGGGTGAGGAGAGTGGAGACGAACAGATACGAGTGACCAACAAAACAACTGAAGACCTCCGGGAGCGATTAAAGAAAGTGACGCGGAGTAATGTAATGGGCTCGTTCATGGGCTGGTGGGCCAACGCTACATTTCGGTATGAAGCGTAAAGGACCCATTTTCCGGATGCCTGCCCAGCGAGTCCTTTATTTTAGATAAGACTATATCAATCACTTGAACTTACTTAATCAACTCTCGCGTCCTCACTCCTTGTCTTTCGTTCGCCTATTCACTTCGGATCCTCTCCCTCACTCTCTAACGCTCCATTCACTCCTTTCCACTCTCTTCCCGTAACAGTGATCCTTTTCTTCTATAATATGAGAAATGAAATTGATCAGAGAAAGCCAGGCCTCTATTCGCCCACTCAATTCATGATCCCATTATCCCCGCAAGCATGTCTACTAAGACTAAGAAAAGAATGGGACTGTAGGGGCTCGATATCCAATCCATGCCCTCGCTAGGAAGGTAGGCCCCACCAGTCATACCAGTAGTCAGACCTATAGGAGAGGCACCATTAGGAGAGCGCTATGCGAGCACTATATCTATAGAGGAGAAGATCTTGAGTTCTGCTTTCAGTGGGAGTGAATTTTCCTTGATAATGCCCGAGAGATAGGTCAGCTGTCCTTCATGGGAAAAGAGAAAGACTAGTGAGCTTCCCATGCTTGATTAAATAATTTCACCGGGCCACTCTTACGAGAATCAATCTACCTCCCTAGGTCTTTTTTCGAGTCTTTTGCCCTCTTCTCTTGAGCCTTTCAATTGCTCTCTTTAGTAGGTTCGTTCGGTCTTGAAGTGAAGTCGGGACTCTGAGGAAGAAGCAAATGCCAGGCGCCTATGATAGGGTTTCGCTTCATTGTCTTTTCTTTTACGGGAGCTTCTGCTCGAAAGGATGAGGATATAGTTTCTTCCGGGTTATGTGTCCGCGACTTCTCACTTCTCCTTTCTCTGGATTAGAAAAGGGAGGGACAGAAAGAAAGGGTAGACCGCTCCGCATCTGAGCCCTGAAGCCCATGAAGCACTCTCTAAATGCCATGAATGACTCAACCTGGCCAGACAGCGTCTGTCCCCCTCTCGCATGGGGCCGCTTTCTAATATAGTATGCGACTCACTGCTTAATAATCCTTTTATCTAATAAAGAGTCCTTCCGCAGATTCAAGCAATGAAATCCTGCCTAGCTAGTCCTGCCCCGCCCTGGAATGGAATGGAAGACCTCGCTTTGCCCTAAGGGTCGAGCAACTGCCAGCAGGTAGGAAGCAAATCTACTAACGGGGAAGCCTCCTATATTATCCGACCGGGTTCAAGGGACTGAGTTCGGTCCACTCCAACTCTTTTGTAGCCCCTAAAGTACTTTGTTTTTCTCTTTAATATGAATCATGCTCTCAGATCTACGTACGATGGTTCAATATAGATTATATGCCGTGTGCCTTTTTAGGTTTGAGAAAGATCTTCTGAAAGGCCTCTCTAAGGTAGTTTAGTGCCTTAGGGCTCGGACCTTAGCAATCCTCTTTGAAGGCGAAGGGGCGCGACAGAGTAGATACTGAGAGAATGGGTTTGGACTCATAACTATACCCCTCCCCGTCTGGATGTCCTCTTTCATCTGATCCCACGCTTGGTAGATCAGAGTCTCTGGTCACCCTCTGAGCCTTGTCCATGAATTAAATTAGAGGCTTGAGCTCCCCGATTTCCTCATTCAAGTAGTCGACCTCCGAAACCCACACACATCTAAGTCTGAATGGTCATCCGATATAGAATAGAAAGCTTTGTAAAAAAATAAGAAATGGGATGTCTCTGGAATCGTACTCAAGACCTAATTCTTATTCAAGAAGAAAGCGCATGGATTGCCCGCCACCTAAGCTAGTCTTATTTATTCAGTACTCCTCTTATTTAGACCCGCAGACGGGGCGATCTCTGGAACCGGCAAGGCAGCGAGTGTTGAATTTATAAAGGCAGCGAGTGTTGAATGCTTTGTGCCAACATCTCTTTCAATTCAAGATTGGATTCTACCAGGCGCTTTCCTTATTATATCAGCTGTCCTTATTGTTTCACTCAGTAGGAGACTTCTCGTTTGCTGCTGAGCTCTATGGCCGTGCAAGCAAATCAAGTCCTTACTCAATCCATCCACTCTCAACAATTACAGTAGCCTGGCACCGAGAGTACAAGAGTGAAAGAAGCTCTCGGGACTAGCTATCTTAGCAGAATAATTGGAGCAGCAGACGGAGAATGGGAGCTATGTCTAAGCAGAATCAAGGTTCTATAGAATATATATAGACTCCGAAGCTCAGAGCCAAGATCGTCTCTATCTAAGCTAAGATAATAGAACGTAAGCGGACACCGGTCTTCTCTTTTCTTTCTCTCTCCTCTGCTCTTTCATAGGTGAGCTTGAGAGTATAGTTCAAGATCTTCCCTATGCCTACTTTAATGTAATGGTTGAACTAGGGACCGGACCGAATCGACTTAAGAAAGATAGGTCTCAAGTGGATGCCTGGGAAAGAGATGATGAGTGAGCGGGTTATGAAATCATTAAAAGTAAGGGCTTACCTATCCTGAACTGTTTTATTCAATGGAAAGAACTAGCAAGACAGACAGTCCACTGCCCGCCTCGAGTACTGGCTCAGTTTCAGGCTAGAGAGTGAGAGGCGAAGGACTAGAACCATCCATAATTAATCTAACGCGGAGCGCCCTATCCAACCAAGCATGCTTCATAAAGTAGAGTAGCCTGCGCCACTAAGTTCAGTTCGAGTTGAATGTTAAATCTTAGGTTCCCTGCATAGTATGCAGACTCAAGACTGACCTCTCGTCCCTTCTTCTTGAGCAGATTAAACCCTCTTCCAATGGGAGACCTCGCCTTGACCCTCCGAGTCTTTTTCTTTGACCCGTCCCATCCATCCTTACTGTTTTATTCAATCAATGGTAGACAGCTAGGGACGAGCTCTTTCTCCGATCCGATTCGCTATTTCTCTTCTTATGGTCGTCTCATTTCTTCTTGGCCACAGGTGAATCTATCGAGTCTTCTCACTGCAAGGTAATCCATAGCAAAGAGGCTGCGTATATGTGGAGACTCAGTTGGCGCTTCCTGTCTTTCCTTTCCGTTCGCAGGCACTTATTAGTTAACGAGAGACTTTTAGCATTCATGGGTCGATCTTTCTCTTTATATTATCTAAGAGTTCGCGAAGCCGAGGGGGTAGAAGTGAAGCCCGTGCCAGTGGCCTAACCAAAATGGAAAGATAGCTCATTGCACATGTCAATAAGACAGAAAGGAAGGGAAAGATTTCTGCACTTATGATAGTTCGCACCCCAAGGAAGTGGCCCAGCGGTCGTAAGCGCAGAAAGACCTTCTTTTCAGTCGTGTCCCATTATTTTATTGAGCTTTCGGACCTAGCAAGAGCTACAGTAGGTAATCCGAGTGGGGAGAGCTTGGGTTCGGGATGCACAGAGCAAGGAAGCACTACTTGAATAGATTGCCGAGGAATGAGGTCGACCTACACTACATGGGATCTATCTTACGGATCAGCTTCATGGGCTCACTACAACTAGGAATATCTTACTCGCGCTTACTCTCTGCTGCGACTACTACTTGAATTATTAGAAAGGATTCCATTACCTATCGAACCCTGCTTAGTAAGGTTAACAAGAATGCAGTGCAGGTAGGAAAGAGAAAAGTGAAATAGAGTCCCCTCCTTTATGAACTAGTTGGGAGCTTCACTTGGCCTTCAACCTATGATCTTCTTCTGGAAGATAGTCAGTCCCCCCTTCAATTAAGAAGGTCTCGCCACAAAGTCAAGTTAAGTCATAACCTATAATAAGTCCGATTCGCCCCGTCGACGTCGCCCCTCCGCGTCGTTATCACTCGCCCGTCGCTAGCTTCCCTAATTAATATTTCCTCGGCCCTTGCTTTCCAATATTCTTTTTTAAGAATAAAATTAGATCTGATCTTTCAGTAGTAGCTACTACACCACTCGTAAAGTATGAGAAATTCCATTGAAGCGGCCGAGCTCTGTCTGCTATAGGTTCCTCCGCTAGTTGTTCAAGCAGCAAACACCCTCCTCGACCCCAAGGTCTCATTCAGCGGTCCCCAAAGAAGAGTTATAAGTGAGATTCATCCTATAGGTAAAGAATCTCTCGCCCGGGCCAACTATCTTTCCTGTTAGAACTAGCTCTCATGGTACCAATCGCCCTTCTAGCCTGACCTCTCTTCTTTCAATATCACTAAGCACGCTCCCGACTGACTACTTGACTTTTATAAATGGCATGAAGGACGACAAGGCAGGGACAAAACCTCTCATCCGACTGCTTTCCCCATCCCTTGGACTGAGCCTCCACGTACTGTCTTCTCGTAACCTAAACCCCAGGTCCGATTCTCACTTTTTGTTCGCATGCACTCTACCGCTATCTTCATTGAGTAAGTAAGCTATGCTCTCCCTTTTTCCATTCCAATGTCTTACTGGTCAATAGTTCTCGCGGAATAAGAAAGAGGTAGAGGTTTCCAGTGACCCCAAGAAAGGTTGCCACCGTAGATTGTAGTAAGAAGGAGTAGCGTACGGGAGATTCCCCTTTAAGAAGTTCAGAGACGCAAGTTCTTTTAGAACTTCTTCCCATGTCAGCAGAGCACAAGGAGCTTCCCATGTCAGCACAAAGAAGAGTCCTGAGTCTTCTGCCAACCTTTCCCTGCCTAGCATAGCATGGCTTTCCCAGACCTAGAGAAGGGTAAGGGTAGCCAGAGATTCTTCTAATGTGGTACAACTATAGCAGCCATAGAATGTAGTACTGACGTCAACTAAGCAAGGTGAGCGTGTGAAAGAGAGTATGAAACCAATGACTCTGAGCGATAACTTCTAATAATAATAATAATAGTTGAGCGACTAAATGTAGCGTGAAGCTATAAGGAATGGTGCTATTCAACAAGGTCCATTATGGTCAGAAGGTCTACTACCCGACAAGCATTCAAAGCAGCATAGCTATAACTGCTTGCTTAATGGATTCTTGGGCCCAGAGATTAATTCAAGGTCTTCTCACTCTTGACTAGGACCCGTTTAGCCTTCCTCATTCAGTGCTCACTTCTACTTCCACCTTGAAAGCGCATACAGAGCTGACGGAATGAAAGAGAGAGCGTGAGGAACGACCACAGGGAGCAACTCGAGCGTAAGCGAGAGCAACGAGTGATAACAGTAGTAGACGTCTATCCCTTCTAAAAAGCAAGGAATAGGGGACGGGCACCTGCAGGCTGAGGTCTCCGAGCTCTATCCTTCCTCCGCCTTGAGATTAGTAAACTGCCTACTACCTTGCAAGATCATTCTTTTCGACCTATCATGGGCTCTTCGTTTTAGCTTCTGTGCCGCCTTACCGATTATGGCAGCAGGTTGAGTTAGTCTGAGTCCAAGAGAGCAAATCAACTCCTTCGGGTGGCCCGTGTCGTGCCATTCATTCAATAGGAAGCACTTTCAAGAGGCTGCATGGATGATTAAGGGCTTTCCTTATGCTTTGCATTGCTTATATTATAAGGGAGTGAGTGGAGTTTCCAACCTCGGACCTCCTTCGAGTCTTCTTACCGACTCTTTTCTTATATGAATCATTAAAAGTCAATGAGATCTTCCGTTGGACTCACATGAGGGCTTCCCGTCGTCAAAGAGGCCCCTAGCCCAAGGGGTAGCAGTGCATCCCGCTCTTTCCTTTATCAAGCCGATCATTCAGTTGAGCACTGATCGTATTTCCATTCAGACGGGATTGCTAAATCGACCAATTGGCCAGGTGCCTTGCAATCAGTGGTCTGCCATGAATAGCTCGTCCATGGGCCCTCGGACCAAAGGGAAAAAGGACTAGGGAACTCTCCTCTTCTGTGCAGTAGCTCAGCTAGGATTGCTTCGATAGGCAGCGGTTGGCACGGATTGCTTCGATAGGGAAGGGATTCTTTAAGGATGGGCCGAGTAAGCGAAGCGCAGCAGAGTCAAGCGCAGCTAAGTCTTACACCACGAAGGACCTCACTCAAGAGAAACTGAAAATGTCTGACATGATGAGAGGACCTCAAGAAACTAGAAGAGAAAATGCATGATTGGGAACTATGCCCTACCGACCTCAAGTCAAATGCATATGATTGAAAGGAACTATGCCCTACCGACCTCAAGAAACTAGAACCAGAAGAGAAGATAAAGAATAATTGTACTGGAAGAGAAGATAATGAATGAGACTAGAAAGAGCTATGCCATCCCGACCTCAAGAGACTAGAACTAGAAGAGAGAGGATAATGAATGAGACTAGAAAGAACTATGCCTGCGCGCCCTCTCTTGTTCGGGACTCGAAATCTAAGTAGGCTGGCTATGGAATGACCATAGATCTAGCTAGCTACAGACAGGAATGACCATAGATTTGAGCCGGCTACGCAATCACATAGATTTGATATGATAAGTGCACTAAGTGTACTCGACCGGCCCACAAAGAGCTGTCACGGGTAACGAGTGCTTAGACGAGTTCACATTACACACAAAGGTTGACCCACATAGGGCTCTGCAACATCCTTCTTTGACGGCAGAACTGACTGATCCACTATAGTTGATTGAGTCTTGGTCCCCGCTTCCTCTTTATACCTGTCCTCTTCCTTACTTACTAGTCTACTCCTGCTGCTGATAGATGTGCCAGCTGATAGATGTGCCACCTGTTACTTACCATAGATAGTCTACTCCTGCTGCTGATAGATGTGCCACCTGGACGAGGCAAAAAAGAAAACCACATATTCTTCAGACTGACTGCGGACTTGCTTGCGTAGACTGACTGATCTGACTCATGCCTTGACGGACTTGCGACTGATGCACTTGCCAGACTTGCATAGACTGACTGATGCCTTGCCCTCAGACTAGAATGAGTCCATCGCCTGCTACTCTCCAACCTAGCGAAAGAAGATAAAGAGAAAGCCGCTCCCAAGCGCTCCCGTTGGTTCAGCTCTTGTCCCCTGCCTTGGACCTTCTTAGTGCCTCTCTAGCTACGAAGCCCGACCTCTCATGCTCCGATGCCCAGACTCCACGTGCCCTACGCACGACGTCGCTTTGCTCGTTCCTCTTCCTTCTGAGAGCTTGGTTCACTGTTCTTCTTGTTTCCCGCTCCTCTCCCAAACTTTCCTTTGACTATGCCCCGCATACATTTCTCTTCCTTCTGATCCCGAGCTATCTGACCAAGATTGAAAAGCCTCCGTATCTATCCGACAGCGCTTAGGAAGGGGAGAGTAGGACGAGTTCTCGCTATCGAAACCAGACGGGACTCAGAACCAACTCTTGAATTGTCAACGGACCCTTCTGGGCTCTATTCCATCTGCTGCCACGGGCACGGCACCTTATTATTCTCCATCTGCTTTGGTTAGACATCATCTTGCTTGCTTTCTAATTACTAGCACTTATAGTCTCCCTACTTCACTGTACAACCGTACAAGAGCCAGAAAAGTACTAGCCCGCTCATAAACTCTTTCCTTATTTAACCTTAGCCAGATACCTTAGTTGAACTACATTAAGAGTCTCCTTTAGTCGCTCTGCATCTTCGCCCTAGTCCCCCGGCCCAGTGAGCTCTCTTGCCAGGGATTCGCTGGCCTTAGTGGTAGGCCTGATCCGGACACCGCTACGTGGGATTGGGACCTATTCCTGAGGCCTCTCCTCTCACCCTCCCCTATTTAGCTCTCGCTTCGCCCTCGCTTGACATCTTTGGTCTGATCACCGCCTCTTTCAGACCCTGGCTTCCTGGCATGAGTTGAGATTAGATTGGTGGGACGGAGTACCTAGACCAGACACGGGAGGCCAATTCTTATTCTTTCCCATGATCGTGAGGTCGGTCTTAGCGCTCTTTTTTCTTTTCTTTCTTTTCTTCTCTCCGGCATAGGCTCATAAAAAGTCTGCGTAGGCATAGGCTCATCTCATATAAGTCAAGTAGTAGTTAGGGCAGGGACAGGATTCGAACCCTCGCGACTCAATCTTCTTTTTTGCTGAAATTTGACCTATTTTCTGCTTCAAGAAATATCTTTATCAGCGGCTTATATTGGAAACTTCCAAGATTCAAAACTACGAAAGATCTTCCCTTACGTCTGCAATCTCCCTAATATTAATGGTCGATCCCCCAGCAAAGAGTGAATGGCCCAAAAAAAGCCATGAACTCGTAGGGAAATACCATGCACTCGTAGGGAAATACCATAACTCTCTACGGGAAAAAATATACCATGCACGTATTATTTTCTTTGGGGGCCTTACGGATACCCTTTCTTTTCCGCTACACCTGGCATTCCGAAGACTCTTGAGAGGATGTACTATCACTAACCGATCCAACCACGCCTAAGCATGGAGGAACCCTAGACAAATCCCACCCATCCCCTAAGTCCCAGCATTCCCAGATTAAACCGTAGACAGCTCTTTCATTAGAGCCTGTTTTTGGTCTTCTCCAAGAAGTCTGAATCAAAGGTGGATTGAATAGGTTATCCAGGCTAAGGTCTCTACATAATAGAATATCAACATACCATTGGACCCACTTTTGCCAGTCTTGTAGCCAATTCTGGTACAAAGTGTATTCCAAGAATATGGGCGATATGCTATCACCTTTCCAGTATCTATCCGGTACAAGTTCTAATTGCTTAGGCTTCATCCGAGATAGAACCTTGATTACAATTAGACCCTTCAAGTATGGATTAAGCGGTTTCCCGCGTCCAATCCAAAGATCTAACGGTAACGCCCGGTATGATAGAGACCGATCAGCAATAACAGTAAGTCTTCGCCTTTGGTCAAAAGATCTCTACTGTTAAGCTTAGCTCGAACTCTAAAACCCGCACCACATAATCTAACAAAAGTATTCTAATTTAGATCATATTTGTTAGCTATATGAGCGAGGCCTAAGAAAGTGTAGGATGCAAGTAACGCCTTCGCAGAACATGGTGTCAGGTTCTTTTGGACCCGATTGATCCAGAACTGCTTAGCAAATTCGAGAGCACCAATGGGTGAATCTATTGATTTAGATACCGATATTTGGACTCCCAAACGCGTTACGAAATCTTTATATCTTTCTGCAACCTTTGTATCAGCAATGACTATGTCATCGCCTAACAAGGCATACCTTTTGAAAGGTCGTGTCGACCTAGGGTACTCAAATTTAGCCGCCATCCATACCAGTAAATGGTGTGACAAACTAAAAAGAGCCCAAGAGCTGTAGTAACCCAATGGCTGCCCAGTTTGAAAGTATAACAGCTTTGGTTCTCCTTTAATTAAAGGAGGATTGACTGAAAATACATTAGCACTGAGAGTGCCATATACGAACCAGTCTCCAGCGTTCGCCCCAAACAAGTGTTTAACAACACAAGTAATAAAGGCGACAGGCCATCTATCGGTAGCAGAGCTGAGATCAAAAGATGTAACATTCTTAGGTCTCAATCTCTGTAACCGACGAATAGGAGCCGATTGATCGTATGTTCCATCACACGGCAAACGAGATAATACTCTCATTGCCCATAAATGGACAGGGTGAAGCAATCGTTGAACGATATAGTTACCTATAACGAACAAACGACGCTTTCCAGCTCCTGGGAGGGTATTAGCTAGTCTTCCTGTAAACAAGGATCGATCACCATAATTTTCTAAAAACGGCATGAAAACTTTGTAATCATGTATATAGATTGGAGATGATCCATCAGGAGTCGATTATTTTGCTCATAACAAAGAGGCTTGAGTTTGCCAGAGCGCCATAACGATCCTGATCGTCCAGTCAAAAATCCCCACGGGGTGTACACATGCAATTGAAGTATGCTTTTGGCAAAAGCCGTCATTTCATACCTCAAAGATTCAAATACATTCCCTTCTGATCTAGGAAAGAAATTTAACCTACGATCATCGTTGGGCAATGACTTCCAGGTTGGAACCCATCTAATACCCTTCTCTAACAACATGTCCTTTATCCACGGCATGTACATCGATATTATGCTATCGAAACAATAGTCCAGATAGACAAATATCGGTGACATAGCCGCTGTGCTATCCGGCTCGCGAATGATAGAATAAAAAGTGCTCTTATTAACTTTAGGAGCAAGCTTAATGATTCTACATAAGCTGAACCATGATAAAGAAACTTTAACCAAATGATCAGACCTCTCATTTCGTTGCATAATAATGTGACGATGATGAACAGGAATGATTGTTGGTAAACCAGCACGGGACAAAGATACCATTACCGAAGGTTTAGTGCTCACTAATGTTGACTTGGCATAATACTGTTGCAGTGCCACAGCGCACTGCTTCAGATATAATGCGGTGAACAGTAAGCCCGACTTCTTTCGGAGTCTCAGGATTTTGAGTGCTAAATGGAATGAGAGCACAGCTCCTTCAAAGGTGTAATGTCCAGTCGCAACTAAATAGATTCTTATACAGAACCTCTTTAGTCGCCCCGCGTGTTCAAAAACGCGGCGCCAAGCGCACTGAGGCAGAGCATCAAAAAGATAAAATAGTCTCATAATAATAAGAGCTATTTTGACTCCCTAAAGCCCAAAATCCTGCAATGCACCCTCTCCTATATGATCATTCAAAAATTACCAAGGGATGGCGTCTGGAATCACTCCAGATAGGCATGTGATTATTAGTCACGAATGCCGTAGAGTTGTATTGGCTTTATTGAAGGAAAACTTTCGTAATCCAATCAACCAACCAATGTGCTCCAAGCAAACGCTATGAGCCAGATTGCTCTGCCTCACGCGCTAGGAGGGTGGATAACACCACTCCCCAGCCGGGCCTGCCCGGATGGTGCCAATCGCAAAAAGAATGTCTTATTTCTTTATTGGTGTAGTCCACTCCAAATTTCATACAATAAAGAAACTAAGGAGGAGGATGAGGCCCCCAGCGATGGGGGGAAAGAAGAGTGGGTACGCGGGCTTCTTTCACTTTCGTTAAGGAAAGATTTCTCTTTAGACTGCTTGCTCTTGGAATGAGTCCCGAACTATTATAGTGAGAGGGCCGAGGGTAGGGAGAGATTCTTTCGTAGTTTTGAATCACTAATGAATAGCTCGAAATAAAGTTAGGGAGAGGCCCGCCAAGATTTTGGAACAGAGCCGCTTGCGGGCATTGGTTTTATCTTATCTAAAACACTCCTTTTCCCACTCTTCATACCTGGATAGGGAGAGTCTCCCCAACTGGCACTTTCTTTTCTCTCTGCTATATATCCTTTATGGATTCTCTTCCCTTACCTTTCTCTCGGGCCAGAAAGTGTGTGACATCCGAGAGTCTGATTGGGATTATGCAAATAGTCGTTTTCGCGTAGCACCGTCCCCCTCCTTCCTCCTCCTTCCGTACGCCAGGGAAAAGGAGTGGTTTACATAGGTTCGTTGACTCACAACCTTCCCAATAACCTAACCACTGGTGAAAGAAAGGGCTAATAGGAGATGAACTTTGGTTCTTTCGGGGTGAAATGAAAGTGAAGGATTGGAAGTAGCTAAGCGGGTCAGGTGAGGGCGGATTGCGTCTCTTTATCTCTGACGAGCAATGGCAAAAAGAACAGAGCTAAGAGACGTCCTTGATAACCAAGGCAACTGGAACCGACGGAATACAATGCCTCACTCCCCTCTGACAGAAGCAGGACACGATGGCCTGGGGAGATCCGAATTCTCTTTCCTTACTTGAATATGGCACTCATTGTAGCCGAAGAAAGAAAGATTCAAAATAGACGTCTTCGCTCGACCTATGGGAGGAATGAAAAGCTGTGCTCTTCTCGTGAATGGAACCCCCCGATTGGTTCGGGTCCTCTTCCTTTTCCTTAAGTATGAGAAGAAAATAGAACCTAACTGAAACGGTTAGAATACAGGGCAAACAATGCAATAGCTTGCTTGATACGCTATGCGGCCCAACTTAATATTTAGTCGTAAATGGTATTTCCCCGTAGAGTGAATGGCCCTACGAGTGAATGGCTCCGAGCCATTCACGACCTGGTGCCGGCCAA
>JBBUKS010000066.1:1755520-1769577 GCA_038050645.1 Hedychium gardnerianum
GATATATTAAGAAGCCAGCCTATCTCTTAATCGTACGCTTACGAGCATATCTGAGTTCCATCTCGTGGGAGTCCATCAAGTTATTGATCCCTTCGTACGGTGGGGCAGGCAAGTTAGAGGTGGGCAAGTGAGCTCTCCCGGACTCTCTCCGTCGGGTCTCTGACAGGGACAGTGGGGTTAACCATTTCTTTCACCAGAGCTCTTTCTTCCAGTGTGGAACGCCTATAATCTATTCATCTTACGAACATATTCTGGCTCTTCAGAAATAAGAAAGAAAAGAAGCAACGATATATAGTAAACTCAAGATACTGATAAGAGGATCCACAAGCCTCTTCGAGTTCTAGTTTCTCCAGTAGGGCTGGGGCTTGAAGAAGTAGTATATATAGACTCTCTCTTTTATATTTGATAGGTCTGGGCTCCCAAAGATAATATCTTGCGTAGACACGTTTCAGTTTAAAAAAGAGAATCTTTCTCCGCGTATGCGAATGATGTATAAGAATTTACGCATCGGAGGCCTTGCAGCCGATCTACCTTATGGCAAAGGAAAAGATGATCTTATCCAAAATCCTATTTCTTTGGAGCGAGTCGAAGGAGTGGGCGGTGGGCAGGAAGCGAGAAAGTGGGCGGGACCAATGTGACGAGCTTCTGGAATACAATGGGATCTTCGTCAAATTGATAATGATGAGTGTGACAATGAGGAAGTCAAAGATGGAGCTTAGTACGAATGGGTGAAGGAATCCATTCCAATTATTCAACAGGCTCTAGAAGGAATGACTGGCGCTTTGGTAGAGCAATCCATTCCGAATTCATTCTTACTAAGAAATAAAATGAAACCTTTACCTTGTCGAAAGAATAACTTGATGAAAGAGGGGAATTAGGAATTTATTTGAGAGGAGACAATAGCATTTTGCCTTGGAGATGGATAATTCGTCCATTCTTGCGAATTCGTCCTCAACTAGTTAAAAGAATGAAATTGGCTGATATCATGAGGTAGTATAGATCTCATTATGGGATAAGTTGATCGTTGAAATTGGATACGACACTCTCCATTCTTTTTCAACATCGGAATCCTTGGCTCATATGGACTTCTCTACCCATTTTCATCCGGAATGGGGTACTAGTCATTGTCTGGTTGGAAAGAGAAAGATCTGCAGCGCTACAACAAGGACCTCAAGATGCTGGCCCCTGGGGAATGATTCAAGCTTTGGCAGATGGAACAAAAGAAGATCTTCTCCCGTCAATAGATACGGATTATGATTATAGAATAAAGATTACACTTATTAATTCATTACTCAAGTTCTACTTTGATTGCTCATTGGTAGAAACCCGTATTCATGGATCGTCGAATCGTTCTATCATTTCGGTCTTCCATCACTTAAACATGTATAAATACTAGATTCTTACCGTATAGAACGTGCAAGTCGATAATGTTGTATATACCGTGATGGACGATTCCACCGCTTATAATTGAAAAGAGAAGTTAGATACGATCTCTTCCGTTTGATCTATTGAGTTTTCTTACCAGTCTGTGGATCCCGCTTCTCTCTCCTTCCTTTCGAAAGTGCTTTCTACATCGCTATCTTCCATTTCCTTTATTTTATTAGTAAAACAATAGGCGAGGGCCGAAGTGACGGCAGACAGAGGTGATAAATAAGATCATACTAACCCATAGAATTTATCAATTATGCCATAAGGTACTCGTACTTATACCTATTCTATTTAGATCGAATAGAAAGATTTTGACGTATCCACAACCACTAAATATAACCAATTAACCACAAATCAGATCTTCTTCTTGCATCGAAAGAGAGAAATGTTGACTAATGGTCAAATTCCATGGTTGAATAAGAATTGAATGCTGAGATTACGCCCGGTAGTAGACCCATAATCAATAAAGTGATTGTGATTGTTCCAGAAGAAATGAAAGAAAAAGAGAGGGTGGAACTAGGACTCTTATTGTATGAGGTCTACCCAATGCTAGATGCAGAGGCGCGATCGATATTAAGATCAAGAGCAATCAAACCGCCCTCGCTTCCGCCCGAGCTCGAAGAAGGAAGATCAAAGAGGGCCCTATGGAGAATGTAGTCATAAATCAATAAGAGAGTCCGACTTAATGCATAAAGATAAGAAATGACCTAGTAGAAATGAGAAATCATTAGAAAGCAATTGAATCACTTTCCATATATAGAAAGAGAGAGACTATAAATGACATCTCTTATGTCAATGAGACCAAAGGGATATGAAATGAATGGAATTGGGATATAGATGGAATATAATGAAATAGAGTGACGTTCCCTATGAAATGAGGCGGAGCCACTACGAAGAAGTTCCGGGAGTGACGAAGGAAGCTTCGGACTCGGGTTGAGAACGGGAGTTGCACGCTATTACTATTAGGTCGAATTCTCCGTTCTTCCTCAATAGCTCAGTGGTAGAGCGGTCGGCTCATAATGGTATTTTCTGGTCGTAGGTTCGAATGGGTCATTCATAATTCAAGAATGAAGAATGGAACCTCTTCGCTCTCTTTCTTTCTATTGCATTCTATCTCATCTACTCACATTCTTTTATACTTTATTTGAGAATAGCCGTCAATACCTCGGCAACGATCCGGGATCAACCGGAAGAGCAGCCAGCGCGAGCAAACATATTAATGACGAGGAAGGCTTCCTATGCAACTAATACAAGAAGAAAAGAAATGAAGTGACTTATCACACCCTTTTCCGTTATGCTGGACCCGCCTGAACGGACAGAATCCTATACTTCCCGCGCTATACGCAATAATATAAAGAAAATCATCATTCTATGGAATCATAACACTCAAGTAGAGGATTGACAATTCCACTAAACTAGACATACCATAATCATAGTATGATGACTGTCGGGCGGATATGCCACTCTCGTCTAGTGGTTCAGGACATCTCTCTTTCAAGGAGGCAGCGGGGATTCCACTTCCCCAGGGGGTACTACGAAAGGAAGTGGATCATGACGTCGTTATCACTCGTACCTAGAATTCATTCTTCCTGGGTCGATGCCAGAGCGGGGGACGGACTGTAAATTCGTTGGCGATATGTCTACGCTGGTTCAAATCCAGCTCGGCCCCGCTACATAAAGATGAGATTACCAATGATATAAGAAATGAGTCCAATGGTTTTACGGATAAAGCATATTTCCATGTATTTATGATGGTTGATTATCCGCTTACTATTACTAGTCATCTGTCTCACTTTGACAAGAGTCCATATTAAGTGTATATAATCTCAGTTAGTATATCATTCATGTCTCTACTAAATAAGATCATTTTGGAAAACCATGAAGAATCTGAATACCATACACCACGCTGGGATTGTAGTTCAATTGGTCAGAGCACCGCCCTGTCAAGGCGGAAGCTTCGGGTTCGAGCCCCGTCAGTCCCGAACTAGGATACGATCCAAATGGACACTCCACTCTTCTTTCGAGCCAAAAAGGCACTTTCTCTCCCTCAGCGATGACTTAATAGTATTTTTGCGTTCATGGCATTTCTAGGCTAGCACCAAAGAGGGAATGGAACAAATCCATTCCCTACTACTCCTGGCGCCAACTAGCTGGCACCAGGTCGTGAATGTATACATTCACTCTTTCCAGGTCGTTCATGGCATTTCTTTGGGCCATTCACGTATTATTCCATTTTCTAGGCCAGGAGTGAATGGTAAAGGACCTATTCCCTCCTTAAGCTAGCACCAGGAGTTAATGGCTTTGGGCCATTAACTCTAGCGCCAGGAGTTCATGTATCCATTCCCTCTTTGGAGGGAATAGCTTGGCCGGCACCAGGTCGTGAATGGCTCGGAGCCATTCACTCTACGGGCCATTCACTCGTAGGGAAATACCATGCACTCTACCCCTATGGCATTTCGAGCTATTCATTGGCCCTCTCGCATGCGCTCGAGCCAAGCTAGCTGGCTGGCACCCCTAGAAAAGAAAATAATACGGGAATTCCATTCCCTCCTGGAAGGAGGGAATGTATACATGAACGTATTATTCCATTTTCTAGGCCAAGAGGGAATGGAACAAATCCAAGCTACTCCCTCCTTAAGCTAGCTAGCAGCAAAAGGAGGGAGTAGCTTGGCTATGGGCCATTCACTCGTAGGGCATTGGAACAATCACAAATGCAGGAAGGAACTGGTTGATATAAGAAGATCTCTGACCATATGGTCCTAAGTTGAGTATAGTACTCAGCAATAGTCATATCCCCCTAACTAAGATTTGGAACTTCTTATTCAAGCTGGAATATCTTAGCTTCATTTCCTCTGGAATCAAGATCATGGAGATAAGACCATACCTATTTAGCCGATGCCATAAACATCAGACTGGTAGCAATTGTAGGCTCAATTGCATTGAGAAGCCATGACATGACCAGCTGATTTGTGGCACTCCAGTCAGCCATCTTGGTATCACTCATATTGGGGATCAGAGACAGAAGGACAGCGGGCTGATCCATGAAGCTCCATAAACGCTTTCCTCCAATGAACAGACGAACCGAGCGAGCCCAATGCAAAGAACTCAAGTGAGGAGATCTGGTTACCTTTTCTAATACGTAATACGAGGAGGCAATGCTATTATTCTTTTCAGCCAAAAGCCTATTCTTTATGGTGTGCCAGGATCATAATCCCTCAAAAGAGAGGTCAGGGGACGGAAAGTCAATCAGATAAGAAGATAAGGGACGAGAGGTAGCGGTTCCGTGGTTCGGCGGGTAGAGGCAATGTCAATTGGAAGAATAAAAGGCATCGGAATAGGTTTTTATCCCAAGAGGTAGCATTGGGGAACAATCCATATCAATTGGTACGAAAGCCTACAGCAAGAAGGAAGGAACGAATGATAGGGTGCCGAGGTAGATCCAATCTCCTTTTGAATCGATAATTTGGTCGTCTAATAGATCTTTTTCCTTGCAGCAAAGGACCGATCTATGAAGTACTTCACAGCTATGGATGCAATGGGAGTTACCGACACCAGATGGACAGGTGCGTGCGGCTAACAGCCATGGTGGGGGACGAAAGGCGGACATGGTAGACCAATCGATATGGCTTGTCGTACTGGCTTCGGGCTAGCTGCCTTGCTTCTTTAAATAAAAAAAAAGCTTCTGATATATGGTATTTTTCACATCTAAAGTCATTTTGAGGATAAAAAAATTAGTGAGATAACCACCTTCTCCTTCCTAGGAAACCATTTGCCTTTGCATTCCTTTCCTGGACAAGCTATCCTACCTTTCTCAATCAATCTCGCTCCTGGATTAAGTGCTTCCTTTTCGAATTCTATTCTTCTTCCTTAGTCTCACTTTGTTCAACTAAGTCCAGGGACTACCTTGCCTTTACTTTTGTTGTACTTTTTCCGAATTCGGAAAGTATATGGGCCGTTCCTCCGCATCCTACTTACGATGCCATGCCCTCTCTCATACCGTAGCACACCTAGATAGGATAGCTGAAAGCGGACATAGGAAGAAGAAAAAAGAGCTCTTCCCCTAGCAGACAGAGAAAGATATCGTACAAGGCCCCCATGGATATTTCGCACGCACATTGATATCGGATGATCTCCTGTAACCGTCCCAAAGAATAGCAAGAGAAGAAAGAAATGTACTTCTATTTGAATAGAAATAAAGAAAGTTTGAAGTTAGCTAAGTACTTACTAAATTCTTCCCAAGTGCATTATTAAAAAGGGGCATTCCTAAAGTCAAGGGTAGGAGTATAAAGAAGAAGAGTGCTTTCGCATTTGAAATGATGAACTCGGTAAGAGATCACCTTGAAACTATACAAAAGCATATAATAGACTGAAAAAAGACCATATTATTTTGGATACAATTGACTTTTAAATGGATGGATTTCATTTCCTCTCCTCTTTCTCTCTTGATCAATGGAGGTGGAAAGGACTGACTTCGGATGCTCAAGGGGGCTTACAAACCTATGCTCTTTTTTTTTGCTGAGGAAGCTCAATGTCATTTTGAGGGGGGAGAGAGATTAAAAAGATTTTGGTTGAAAATGAAATGAGAGCGGGGGAGAATAAGAAAAAGAAAGAGAAAAAAGAAAGTACTTAAACCCTATTTACAGTCTTGTCTTAAGCTCCAAGATGCAAGGAAAAAGAAAGTAGGAAGAAAAAAAAAAGTAGAGCCCAGTACCATTGAAAAGATCTTATCAATCCAACGATGCAAGATTTTTTCAAATGCTTTATTTTATAATAGAAATGAGATCCTCTTTACCTTCATGAGATATTATCGATCAAAGTTAGACGAGTGAATAAAATAAAGTTCATATTTACTTGAAATTCTGATCTTTCTATCTCGCTTGGATGGTGATCATTCATTGTCAGCAATGGCTTCTTGGGAAGTCTGACTCAAGAGGGTTCCCACCGTATCCGGCTCAACATCTTTAGAAGGGGGGAGGTGACGTCTTTTTTTGATTCCACCGGCCTCTCTTCTATTTTATTAGTTAGAAGTGCTCCTATGTATGGTATATTCTTTATGCTCACTGGCTCGTGCTGATCTTCGCGGGCAAAATAGATATGGATCCGTCCATGAAGGAAAAGATCTCGTGGCCGGACACGTTGTCAACCAAGATGTATACTTTCGTAAGTAGGAAAGAAGGTTGTACTTCTTAAAGTCATTTCACGGAAATCCATGCAAATAGCTAGCTGCATAGTCAATTATATCGATCTTTTAGAGATAGGGCCTGCTTTACTTTCTTTCGGGTAGACTAAGAGCTCTTTCTTTAGTCTCTATCCTCCCCCCTCCGTCTACTAGCCGACTAGGAATTATAAAGCCTGACTTCAACTACCGCTCTCTTTTGTTGGTTGTAATTTAACTAAGATTGACTGCTTTTCTCCTCTAGCCACAGACATGCTTGGCTACCACAGACAGGAGACCGCCATTACTACTTTTTCTATCAAGCCAAGAATAGGAATTGGCTCGGTGGCTCTTGCTCCTTTTCCGGCTGGGAAGTTTCTTTCTTGCCAAAAACAACCAGGCTTTGCTTCCAGAACAGCTCGGATTCCATCCACTCTCTTTTGTTGGTTGTAATTTCTGGCAAGGAAGGAACTTCTGGGTCCACCTGGAATAGGTTGATCGCATCTTTCTTTCCTGAAACCAAAACCCTTTCAAGTTGGTCAAGCCGGGGGGCTTTCCTTTGTAATAAGAATAAGAAGATAGAGAGTAGCTACCGGAATAAGCAGCGAAGCAAGTTATCTTTCTAATGTAAATGAAAGCTGGCACTGGTCTTTAGGTGGAAGGGATCGATTCCATATTCGGTGAAAGGCCAAGGCAGCATAGTCGATCAATCCTGATCTGACATTTTGCTGAGTATGAGACCTCAACCAAAGCAGTAGTCGGTCTTGGGTCTCTTCTTTTCTTTGGAAGCTGGGTCCAAGTAGCTATGATCTTTAACTGTATATGAGATGAGATTAGATCTGTCAATAGACTCAGTGAAGTTCTACCGGATCAATCCTAGCTTTGAAGCACGGTTGGTCTCCTCTCCTGTCAGTGATAAAGGTATGGCATAGATGTACTTACTGCCAGAGAGCATCTATTAATATAATAGCTTATGCCTAAGTGCCGGAGAAGAAGTCAGAGCTCTTGTCGACCGGTCTTCTTTTGCATGAAAGGACATAACTAGTTTAATAGGTCATTAAAAAAATAGCTTATCCCTCTTCAGGTCATAGAAAGGTCTACACTAACTGCTTACGGGGAAGTCAGGTCCGTTCCAATTCATTGCTTGTTATTGATGCTTCTTTCAATCGTTGAATTGATTGATTTCTTGCTTTCCGGGTAAGCATTCCACCAGTATATCTGGAATTTTTTTCATAATGTCATTTTCGGCTAGTTCCTCTCCCCCTTTCCTGAATCATGATGGGAGATAAAGATCAGGTACCAGAAAGATTTTCTCTTCTCTCTTTTAAGAAATATTCCAATGGATGATACATTTAGCCAAACACGACCTTTCGTCTTATCTTTTCCATCAAGCTAGGCATGCCAAATCCGTCTTCCTTAGGCATAACTAGTACAAAAGAGACAGTCAAAGACCTTTACCGGTCAAGCTTCTGGCAAATACCATTTCACATAAAAGAAAGTTGTGAGCCAATGCCAGCTGGAAATAATGGATTGGGACTTCCACTCTGCCAATCTTGGTTCCAATGCTGCTTCTAAGATTTCTGGGGACTGAGTGGTTAGTTGTTCCATGATAGTCGGAACTGGCAGCTATTTCCCTTTCTGGATTTCCACTGGAAGTAGTCTCAATCTACGAAGAATCAAGCAAATCTCTGGCGGAGTGGGAACCAAGCTTGTCTAACTGGTCTGGCTTGGCTTAAGAATGCCAACTAACTTTTATAGCCGAGACTTCAGACTTCCATTAAGTAATTTCAAGAAAGCTTCTCTGTCAATTGTAGTATGGTATGGAAGTTTAACTTTCAAGATGGCATGGGTCTCCGGTTGATTTATTGCCTGGAATGACTTCTAGCTGTACCATTAGCTTGTAACAAGACCAAGAAGTGATGACTTTCTCTCTCTAGCAGTGAATCGATTACCTACCTTCTACCTCTTACTCCTCTTTCTTCTGATTCAAAAATGGATCTTTCTATTGCTTTGAGATAAGGGAAACGTTTTTGTACTATTCATCCCATCACTCAATTTCTTTCCTTTGAAGGCCTCTCCCCTTCCTACAGGTCTTTTTGCTCTTGCTCTTTCTTCTGCAAAAGAGCCTCAAAGTCTACGGGAGGCCCTTGCTAAAAATGACAAACCAACAAAAGAGAGTGGAGTAGGACTATGAAAGAAAGCTGCTGAGGTAGCTGTATCCGAGTGCAATAGCATCCATGGTATTGCGTTAATGAGGATTCTCAATTTAAAGTCATTTTCTTCGCTCGTCAATCAAATTGGTCTCAAAGATTATCAAGGGAAATTTACTTCTTAAATTAAAGTCATTTTCCCGACTTGCCTTCCTATCCAAAGAAACTTTTCCAACTGTAGTAGCTGTTCTCTTCCCTTCCATCGAATGAGCTTTCTCTCGCTTGGGCCTTAGTAGACCGGTTTTGAATTCGACAACTCGATCGCTTCTTCCTTTGCTGAATTGCCATCTTTGCTGCTCAAAGTCATTTTCCCGACTTGCCTTCATGAATCAAAGTCTTATCCCGATGAATGACAGGCCTGAAAATCAATTACATTACTGAGACGCAAAACGAAATGTTGCACAAAAGGCACTAGCACTAAACTGCTTTGCTTGCATGGAATTTCTTAGATAATCATAATTTCACATTACTTCTTAAATTAAAGTCATTTTGCTGACAGAGATAATGGACTTGATTCACCTTTGCCTATACCTGCATCGGGAATGGAAGATGCCAGTCCCCCTGCTAACGTACCCTTTGTAAAGGTGTGATTCAATCAATAGCTAGCTTCCGGCTAGTTCTCAATCCAGTTGGGAGATTAGGAATTAGGAAAAAAGTAGGCTCTATTACTTATGGGGGTAGTTTTGATACCAGTTGGATAGCTTGGCTTGGAGTTATTAACACCCGGATAACAGAAATAGGATTTTTAGAAATCCCATCCCATTAATAGGATGTCTCCCAGTCCTTTCATTATTGATACGAGTAAGACTTCTATTCTTAATAGTATATCTTGCTAAAAGCGAATGCTTTTCTAAGCCTGTGATAAATCTCTGCGAGCGGGTTCGAGTGCCCTGTAATCGAGTTGGATTCCCTTGAAGTTCCATTCCTCCTATTGGTCGAGTAGTTCATAGTGTAAATTT
This sequence comes from Hedychium gardnerianum, assembly GCA_038050645.1. Taxonomy (NCBI): domain Eukaryota; kingdom Viridiplantae; phylum Streptophyta; class Magnoliopsida; order Zingiberales; family Zingiberaceae; genus Hedychium; species Hedychium gardnerianum. Next base: position 1,765,273 of record JBBUKS010000066.1, read on the forward strand.
AGAAAGCTAGTTGTATTCCAATCTGTAGCCTTCTGCTAGCGAGCTATGATATGTAGGACTATGCTTTCTTATCTTCCCAGTAATCAAAAGACCTCTATTTCCCCGTACCCGTACCAGTAGTACCCATAGCTTGGCTTTAGTCCTTTCCCTTAGGAAAGTTGGTAAGCAATCAGGTATAGCAAATCCAGAAGTCAAGTAAGAAGTTGGTAAAGGCTAGCCGGCAGCGATAAAGCAAGGAAAAATTTAGATTTTGAAGTCTTCATCTTCCTCTTATGAGAAGTCCCCGTAAAAGTTCTTTTTTCCGCTTACTCTCGCTCTCACGCTTTAACGATCTTCAGGGCTCTTCCTAAGGGTTTCGGTTAAGCCAATTCCTTTGTCTGTCTAGAGCCTCCTGTTGCAGTTTTAGTTCAGAGCGATCTAGTATTAAGGTGCGCTCCCGCAATTGCTGTTCTAGGGTAAGATAGCGCTTGAGATCCTGCAGTCTCTTTGTAAAGAGAGTGATTTGCAGTTCCAACCAGATCCATTCGATCGAGTGGGAGTTCTTTCTCCCTATAAGTCGTAATTGAGCCAGAGCTCAGTTGAGTAGCTGTCGATGGTAGGCCCATTTACCTTCGAGGGGATTGACTCCTATGTCTTTCATTTCTCATTTCTATTTATTAATCTTTTCTTACCTATTTCATTTCAAATCTCGCCCTTATCTTGCTCATCTTTCTGATGTCATTTTTAGGAGTGGGAATTCTTTTATTCCCATTGATTGACAAAGACCTTTATTGGTGCTTGAGGAGAGTATATGTTTATATATATACTAAAACTTTGAGTTCGAGGGGTAATGGTAATTAAAAGACTAAAAAACTCGAATGATAGAAGAATCGACAGCTGCTCCTGCGCTTACTACTTTTCAAAGAGAAAGCAGGGCCGGCTAAGCGATACGGAAAGAATCCTAGACCTGCAAGCACAGGAACTCACTCACACCCCGCGCTAGAGACACCTCTTAACAGTAAAAAGTCCCTCCTTGTAAAACCCAGCTTTTAGGGCGGATTCAATATCCATAGCTGTGGATTCTGTGCATCCATTCTAAGATCGGACATTAAGTATGTGAGTTGCTTCTTCCTTTAGATTAGAGATCGCTCTCTCAGTCCACTAGAAAGACAAGCCATACAGGGAAGCCTTAGAGGCTTGTATAAGTGCAGTTCCTATTAAGTCAGATTTCGCTAATAGGGGCGGGCCCCTTTCATACTTAAGATCAAGATATACGGCTTCCTTTAGCATCGGATTGTAGGCATCTTTCTTCTAGTCCCCTGTTCGTACATTAACAGGGGAAGTTGTCCTTCAAAAAGCCAAGTCAGTAGACTTGCTTTCTTTCACAGCCGGGTCTGTAACAGCTGATTCTCTTCCTCCAAGCAGTAAAGCGGGCAATGGCAATAAAGTAATAAAGTCTGTCAAGCAGTAAAGGTATAGTGCAGAAAATAAGTAATCAGGAAAGGCATACTACTACCACTAATTAAGTTTAATTGGCCTAAGGGTCTTAGATCTCCTTCTGGGGGTAAGGGTCAAGACCAGTGCCTGCTACTCCTACTCCTCCTTCACATCCTCGTTGGTCCTTGTGTAGTACAACCGATTTCCCGATTGTTCTTTTCTGCTTTCTTTTCTCTTGTAAGGGCGCGGATGGAGCGAGCGAAGGTGCGGAGTCAGATTATTTTGATTTGAGACGAATTCATTCCTCTACTGAAAGGTGATAGGGAATAGGTAAAGGCCTTGCCTTATTCAAAAGTACCAGGAAGGAAAAGAGTCAGCATTACCTCTGTTGAAGGAATAAGCCCAACCTAGCTATTTAAGCTCTGGAAGGACGGACTACTTATTTTCACTCTTTCGAGATGCGTGAATACATTGATTGAGAGAGAGATAGCCTGTCCTGGAAAGAGCAGATGTGAACAAAGCAAAGAAGGAACCCTTTGTACTTGTTCTATGACACGACAGATACTAGTAGTCCCGATCAACTGGTTAACGATCTTGACGGGCTTTTTCCCTATTCCTCTGTAAATTGGATGTTGCAAGAGTTCCATCTCCATTTGTTTTTCGGATAACGATTTACGTATGATGTTCTAATACTGCAGTTAGGGTATACTCGTATACTACGTACCTTTTGATTAGACAATTCCTACTGCCAAGCTAAAGGAAAAGATCCCACCTTCCTCGTCTTTTCTTGCCCTTGGGGCACTTCACTCGAGCTAATCAGTCTTGGCTTGGTGTGGCTAGCTCTAAAGCAGGCCCTAAAAGCAGGCAACCATGAGAGCGGAAGGCAGGAAAGGTAATTGCTTACAGACAGACCCGATTTGTTAATAGCAGCTTACTCTCAAAGGTTAATAGCAGCTTACTCTCAAAGACTAAAGTCATTTTCCGCCAAAACCATTTACTACGCAAACGGCAACTGGTTGAGCTGATAGGACCACAGCTGATATTGACTCAAGAGCGTCTGTGGTTAAAAGACTAGCAGCAGATTCTTCTGCAATTGCGACAGGAGCTCATTCATTCATTCTTCTTTCTTTCATCTGCACCTTCCACCAGCTCTTTATTCTTGCCTGCAAGCAAGTTAAGCTGTTTCGGTATTTGCCTTTCCTTCAAACTGATCTACGACCACCCTACTGTCCGAGGAAGAAAAAGAGAGATCAATAGTCGAATAACTAGAGATGGTAATATTTGCAGTTGCCACTGTTGGTCTTATCGCTTCAACAACCTAAGCCAAGTAGGTCCTGTCCTATCAAGCAGGGAGAAACTACTAACATCTTTTAACAACTATCTGCCTAACCTACTCAACTTCCTTAAGCCAGTCCCCGAGTAATAAGTTTATATGAATAGTTTTTTTAAAATGGTAAGACTTTCTATAGTCGCATTCCTCTGCTGTCCCCTTGTTTGAGGAGTTCATAGTTTCATCCAGTTCCTTACGAGTGTATCAATTCCCCTCCAGCCAGTCTTAAGCCAACAGTATCTCTTATCACATCACAAGCCATCAGGGAAGGGAAACCCTAGACTCAGACGAGGAACTAAAACTCGCTGGTGAAATAGTCCTCCAAACCATGGGAAGAAAAAAGATTACGGGACCCCTCCCTAAAAGGGACTGATGCTGCTGGCTTATGGGATGTAGCAGAAAGGAGTGTAACAAAACTTGCAGCGAGAAGCACTGAAACAAACTCCAACTAAAAACAACCAGGAAGGGAAAAACAAGGAAAGCGACTAGGGGACCTGACTATGGAAAGGATCCCGTATTGGCTCCTATCTACCGCACTATTATAGTTAGGTAGCATAATAAGAAAAGCGAAGGCGAGCCCTGGAACGGAGAAGCGATTCTGGTCAGGTCCTAACCTTTCCCTTCAAGCATGAAGTGAGGAAAAGATCTTCTTACTCCACAGGTAAAGGAAAATCAAATCCAATCAAATCATATATCACTTGATACCGTTACCAAAAAGGCCTACCCTTGTATACTCTTAAATCTGAAAATGGATACCCAATTTATCGGACTGAGACTAGTGAAAGAATTTCATTGCCTTGCCTTTCCCATTCTTTCGAAGTTGCTAGCATTATCTCTCCTTTGCTCCAAGGGAATCTGTCCATCAATCCCATTCGGGTTCATATGAATATGCCTCTTCAAGTAAGTCATTTACCTAGTGATTACTGTTGACATGGATTAATTCCCATTCCTGCTTTCAGTTACGGATTGACTAGTTATATTTAGGCTTTAAGCCCTTATTCTTTCAAAATGGGCATATTGGGTTGATTAGGTCAATCAGGTTAGGTTAATCCCGAACAGCTGACGAGAGCTCTTGCAGCTGCTACTCTTTCTGTAACAGCTTATTTTGTAACAGCGGCAAGTCTAACAGCGGAATTGCCCACTTCTCTTCCTTCAAGCCCACAGCCAGCCGATTATCTTCAATGTGAATGCGTCGGGAAAATTGGAAGCAATCACTTTTCCCTCTTAAGTGACAGTTCAATCCTGCCAGTTGAGCGTTTTCTCGTTTTGAATGAAAGTCAATTTCAGCCCTAAACTGGCATCAAAATGTGAAATTACATCTGATCATTTTCCCCTTCTTTTTTTTGGCATAATCTAAACGACAAAGTAGGATCTGAAGGCTTACGCACCCTGGGTATACGACGATATGAGTTCGCTTCGCACCTTCCCCAGCTTTCAGGAAAGATCCGACGCAGCCATCGAGAGATATAAGCTTGCCAGCCCGGAGTGGAGGGAAAGAGTAGCTCCTTGCCAACAGCTGAAAATTCTACAGTGAAAATGACTTTCTGATTCGTTCATCC
>JBBUKS010000066.1:1790338-1805957 GCA_038050645.1 Hedychium gardnerianum
TGCGTCGGCTAGGCGTGAAATGCTTGGATTACTCTATTCCGGCTTCCGCTTCCATGGATTGCTCAATGAGGATAAGGTCGGCTCGTAGATAATAGGACCGTAGCTGGTCGGCTCCTGATGGTCGGCTCACCAGTCTATTCTGAGGTCTGAGGTGGGCAGGATTGCAAAGCAAAGGACTGCAAAGAAGCGACTTGAAGCAAAGCTAATAGATAGCTTCGATTGCGCGCACCGCTACGTGGGCTTCTTGAATCAAAAATAAAAGAGAATCATAGACTGATAACTGAGACGAGAGACAAGAGAACTATTCAATTATATAATTATATAGCTTCAAGATTCGGATTCGTATGACGTCGTTATCACTCGTACCTTCTCTTATTGGTCCAGGATTGTCATTTTCTAGCGGGAACTTGACGAAGCCGTTCTTTCTTCGCTGGCATCGATAGGAATTTGCTTTTCTGTCTCGGTCTTTGTGTCACTTCGGCTTCCGCACCTTCTCTCTCCGCACCCCCCTCTCATGCTCCGCACCTCACTCAGTCCTATGCCTCACTGTCCTTTGCTCCTCACTCTCGTTCGCTGACCATCATTCTTTGATTCTATTCACTCCGTACCTTGGTCAAGCCGAGAACTCAGACTTGAACAGAGCCTGTTAACTGCGAGATGCTTTCGTTTCGTCTTCTTTCGGGCTCCTATCCTTGAGTCAAAGAGTCGTGCCCTGCTGCCCTGCCATCGCATGTCGACATCGAGAGGGCCGACTTACTAATTAAGATAAGAAAGGGCAGGGATATCTGACGATGGCTCGACCATTAGGGCCGAGTGTAACGACGGGATCGTTTTGGGTAGGGGTAGGGATTGCTCTTTCTGGCTTTTTGCTTTCAGTTTCGAGTAGTTGCTTTCCCTTTGATCGTTGTTTGAATCATTTTAATCTTGTCTTAAGTCCGAAGACCGATCACGATAGCCTGCCGGCTCTGCCTTCTATGGTCTTCTTTCAACATCCCTTTCGAGTACTTCTTCTTTCATCTTTTCTCTCGGGGGAGGCTGCTGCTGCTACTTGAGTTGAGATATGGAAGCTCTTTGAGCTGCTTTAGCGAATGGGGGGGCAATAATCCGTAGGCCCTCAGTGCTGGGCTAGCGATACCAAAGGGGTATGGAAGGTAGGGAAGGTAGGAGCGGTAGCGACGGGCTCGACCGGAGAGAGACGAAGACGAAGGGCTCGAGACCGCCGAGCAAGGCCGGACAGCGGTCCGCCGGTCAACGCTAAGACACTTTCCTGGAAATTCTATTGAAGAAGTATATGCTTCACACTTGCAATTAGACTCTCGGGTGACGAAGGGGTTCATAATTCCATATAGACCTCCCGCTTCTTGCTTTTCCTGTCCGGCCTCTCAATCCATTCATTCCCTATCCCGGAGACGTCAGCATAATCTAATAAGGAAGTCTTCGTTCCATGTCGGAAAGGTCCTTCGGGGCCTCATGCTGCGAACGTCTAAGGAAGGGACGAGCGATAGCGACGTGGCGACGGGTCTAAGAGTTAGGATTCGGCTTATCTTATGAAAGGTGTATTCCCGTACGATAACTATGAGGAGCCTAACTCGAACTCAGAATCATAAGCACTGAGTAATGCTCGTCCCTCACCAGACCACTTACGTTCGAGCCATCTACCACTCTCATTCACAGCTAAGGAAGGTCATTAGGCATGAACTGGTAATGCCATTCGACTAAACCTAGAATCATCTTTGGGCAAGTCAACAGGGCAAGCTCCAACAGAGTCGGTAGGGGCGTCATTATCACAATAATTCGCTCCTCGTCATTAAATTAATGTGTTTGCTCGCGTGTGGCCTCTCGGGAGAATCGATGACTGCATCTTTGAGGCATTTGCTAGTACTAGTACATCTGAGAATTCTTAATTGGCTGGTTGTAAATAGCCCCGGGACTATGGAACAAAGGATTATCCCGGACCTACACCGAGGTATTGACGGTGATTCTCAAATATCGCAGAACAGAATGTGATACGATGAGATAGAATGCAATAGAAACAAAGACACAGGGAACGGGACATTTTTGGGACAGAGACTACAATGAGTTCGGCTTGCTACTCCTATTCCATACATCCTTTCATCTAGTGACCAGAGGTTAGTTTCGTATAGAAAGAAGGGACGGAAGTTTGTTGAGTTGAAACTATGGGACGGAGGTAAGGACCGGTGTAGAGTGACGGTAACGGTTGAGGTGGTTTAACCATTCGAACTACCTATTTATGCTTACCCACCATTTTGTATATACGAAAAAAGGAGACGAGCTAACAAGCGAACAAGATGTAGCGAGAGCTAGAGATAGACTGATTCTCTTATTCAATTTCGTGCTTCATTCTCTATAATGATCTTCTGAAAGATATAGTAGATCAACCGATAGGCTGAGGGCCGTTAAGGGTAGGCCTGTCTCAGTAGAGATAGTTCCAGACTGTCTAGGGCTCCCGCCCTGGCGAGGTTGAGTAGCCGAACCACTCAATCGGTCTTCTTTTTATAGTGTTATTACTCTTAGGATAGAGCTTCAGTGTCCGAGCCCGATCTCTTCCTCTTTTTTGTTTATATAATCTTCTTTCTTTCTTCCTTAGTTTAGAATTGAGATGATATAGGAAAGAGTTGACTGAAAGAGCTTTCTCTCGGACTGAGTTAGATAGGGCTTCCTCAGTCTTTTTTAACCTTGGTTTAGTCTAATTCTACGCGAACTGCTAATGCGGCTGTGGCTGGTTGAGGTGCCGCTCTTCTGTTAGCCTCTCCATAGCCTTCTCTCTATGCCAAGTTAAGCAGAAAGCCTCTTAAAAAGATCAGATAGGAACTAGTTCACCTCTAACAACTATCGAAAAAAGGCTTTCTTTTAAGGTGTAGGACTGAAATATCTACTTTCATTCAACTTTAGAGAAGTCTAGTACTTATGCGCTAGGGCGCTCATCCGTTACTTCAAGTGCTTTCCCTTGAGCTAACCCTCTTGCAGGAGCTCGGACAGTTCGTATAATACCGGATGATCATAATATCGTGTAAACTCGGCTCATAAATGTGCTTTTTATCAAAGTTATTCCAGGGGGACCGATGCCACTTTTTTAGGAGTAATAGAATCGGCAGGCACAACAGAAGGAATAAACATAGGGAGTTAGCTTAGCGTTCGAGGACAGCACTCACCTCCGCCACCGGATTTCGAAACCGAATCTTTCACCGACTCTCCAAAACACCACTAGTAAAGCTAGTTTCACAGACGGCATAATAGGGAGATTCAATTGCTTTAAAAAGCATATATATGATATGAGAATCAAATCAAACAATTTCATTGCCTCATGGACGATCGCTCGCTTCGTCTCCGTCGTCTGCGAATTTCTTGGTTTAATCGAAATAAGGAAGGGCGAATTATATTAAGCTAGGATGCGGAGTGGAACCTCTTTGCGGAGCTCTTTTTCCTTCATCAAAAAGGAAAGAGATCCTCCGCTTCATCCTAAACTATTGGTAAATTTAAAAACCTTCCTTCCAAACCTTTCCGAGCTCCCTTAGTGGCAATTCCATCTCAAATTCAATAAAAATCTAAGCCCTTCCTCTGCTCCGATTCTTTAGTATACCCATTTACCTACCTTGAAAGGGAGGAGCGAGTGATAATGACGCGCTGAAAGAACAGCATATGTCTCTTCCTCAGTGTCGGCTTACATACCTTTAACTGACCCCGACCGCCCTAATTTTATTTGTAAGCTTCAGAAAGCTATTTATGGTCTGAAACAAGCCCCACGTGCTTGGTTTATTTGCAACAAGGCTTCCCATTATCTTTCTTTGTTTGTTAGCTCTTCTGACATTCTCCTTCTTCTTATATACGTTGATGATATTATACAAAATCGGAGCAATGCCTCTACTCTTCATGCTTTTATTGCCACCATTTCCCAGACTTTTGCCATTTAATAGATTGGAGATATTCATTACTTCTTAGGTGTCGAAGCTCATCGGTCTTCCTCGACTCTTCTCTTAACTCAAACTAGGTACACTACTGATCTTCGTTTGAGGTTCAAGATGCTAGGGTGCAAATTAGTTTCCACTCCGATCTCGGCCTGATATTTTTTATGCAGTTAGCATTCAAGACCAATTCTTTCAGAACCTATGGTTGAGTGCTTTGTTTCGCTAGTTACGCGCGAGCTCTTTTCCTCCCACGATTTAAGGATTGGTTCAAAATAAAAAACAACTGCTTGCCCCAAAGAATGCAAATTTTTTAGGTACAACAGTACAGTACGCCCGACCCAAAATTCAAGCCGGAAAAGTCTCAATAGACGTACAGGCACATAGGCGCTCCGTAGCGATAATGAAAGAATGTTGTATCCAATGCCAATCTATTAGCGAGTGAGCTGCGAGTGGAGAAAACGAGCCATCCTCACCAACTAGCTAATCAGACGCAAGCCAAAAAAATGATTCCAAAATTGCCGGATCAGCATCAGCACCAGATTTCACTGCGTCTTCTAAACCTGGTAGTGACTTTCAATCCCTTGCTCCACCTCTTTCAATGCTTTCATCCCCGAGTCATTCCCACTCGGATAGAGTGGGCCCCACAAAGAAGTTCGGAGTTTAATGCTTTAAGGAGAGTGGCTTGACCCCTGCGTAAGAGACTTTATTACCCACCTCTCTTCCTACGGCTTTTAGTAGAGGGATGCCCCCGGGGAGGGACACTAGTCCCCTCATCAAGACATAGAGAAATATAAGTCAGAGATGGATGCCGCTCTCAAGTGGAATCAGTTTCAGTTTCATTTGCTGGTATCATAGATAAAGAAGTAGTGGATCCTGTTAACGGAGTTCTATGTCTGGGTTTCGGTTTACCTTGGTTTCGGTGAAAGAGATAGAATAGAGATAGGGTAGGCAACTCCCTAGGCGGAGTCTCTACTCTGGTAAGGACCAAGTGACTTCATTAGCGTGGAGCTAGGCATGGTAAGCATAGAGTAGCGGGGGAACTTCCTGATTCAATTCTTTTTTTGGGAAAGAACCCCAAAATCTCCGACTTATGCTCAGTGCCCAGAGGTAGGAAGAAGTGAATCAGAAATGAACTTATATAAGAGAGAGCAGAATAAGCGGTCTTGGAGGAAGGGCACGGATTAAGGGAGTTCCGTCCCCCGGCTCTGATTGCTGTTGTTCTCTTTGCTCCTGTTGAATGACTTTCAGTTGGAAGAGGGGGCATTAGCGGTTTAGGAATCGATCTAGCTGCTTCTCCTAGAGATGGAGATGCGGCCGTATGAACCGTACTCGTCTGCTTCTTCTTCCTCGAGTGCTTTAGTAGGGACATATGGAAAGGGCCTAACTGCTGTTTTAGCTGTTTTAGTGAACTTGTGTCCATCTGCTTTCTGCTTCACTTCAAAAGAATGACGTAGGTAGACTAGACTAGAAGGAAGAGTTTCAGGCTCAAGGCATAGTAGAAAAAGGCAATTGCTCTTACTTCCCGAGGGAAGGGAATAATGAGAAGAATTCATTCCTCTCCACAGCGGATCAGCTACATCTGATATGCGACATCGCTTTCCGCAAAGAAGTTGTTTTGCTCCTCCCGCCCTCACGCTTTGATTTCTCTTTTCCCGGCATAGCGCTTCACTTTCTATAGGCCGGAGTTCCTAAACTACGGTTTTCGTTCCGACTTGAACTTACCTTTAGAGCTTACCGCACAAAAAGAATATTAGAAAAGAGAAGAGGGAAGATTCTCTCAGCAGACCAAGAGCTTGACTTGCTTCTAGGCTTACGGAAAAAGGCGAAAAAAGGGCTTGCTTGAAGGAATTGATAGATGCGGGAAGAATTGCTGCTCCTCAAAACTAAACTTCTGTATGGACCGTCTGCTTTTTGATTAGGTTACCTGAGAGCTCATTGAGGAGTCATTAAATTAAAGCCAAAATTGATCCCCGTAACCTATAAAGTCAAGATATACCTACTCCTCACCGGAAGACTAAGAGGAGGATGCCCAAAGACAAAAATTCCTCTATCTCCTCCTGCCTAGGTAGGAGTGGGCTAAGGGAGGTAAACACGATAGAGAATTAGCGCTTTTTTCATCTGCAAACAAAAGAAGAATGAAAATCCGTTGGAATCAAAGTAGTTGCTTCCCAAATAGAATAGCTTAAGCTAGAGTGGGATGGGACTAAGCACAAGCTTTCCACCATCTTATTGGCGATAGGATGGCACCAAAGGCAAGAACTGACTCCCCCGCAGAAGACATAAACCCACCATAGAAATGGAGCTACTCATACATATGAGTCCTTCTTCCTTCCGAGCAGGCCTTAGCTGGCACAATTTCCTCTACCAGTACTAGAAGCAGAAGAGTAACCCTGTGCTGACGAATCCCCCTTACCAGACCAGTCACAATCTGAGCTTTCCCCCGACACCGGAAGAATTTTATCTACCACGATTTATAGATTCATTTCACGGTTTGACTCTATCGCCCCTCCCCTTACCCTTATATACGCTGCTCAGGAAGGGGAAAAGGTCTTTGATCCAATTCTCGCCCGTTTTTATACGGGGGCATCAGCCTTGCCTTGCTACTTACTCGAAGCTACCCACGGAGCGGTAGAACCTTTCTTACTATGTAACCATTAGTAGTTGATTCACCGGTGAAATGAAAAAGTAATACATTTGTGTCAAAGGATCAAAACGGCTTATGAAATGAATGGAATTCCGGCTCTCTGTCAAAGACGCATAGGGTCTTCTCCTCCAAGAGGTTGTGTTTGATGAAAAGTTCCGCATTCTCCGTATTCAGTTAAGAAGAAAGGCCCAAGGAACCGACGGGTTCGACCGGAGAGTGAATGGCCCTACGAGTGAATGGCTCTGAGCCAAGCTACTCCCTCCAGCTAGCTGGAGGGAATGGGGGCCATTCACATAATTACTTTCTTTGGGGGGCCAGGAGGGAATGGAATTCCCTCTTGGTGCCGGGTAAGAGTGAATGGCTTTGGGAAAAATATACCATGACCTCCAAGAGTGAATGGTAAAGGGAAATACCATGAACTCCAGCTAGCTAGACCAAGCTACTCCATCCTTTTCCAAATTCTAGTATGTAGGGCTTTATTCACTACATACTAGAATTTGCTGCTAGCTGGCAATTTAGACTCCAAACATTGACTACTTTCCGATGCAAAATAATAATAATAGTCGTTCATGGCTATGAAAAACGTAGAAAGATCTTGGAATGAACTCTTTTCTTACCATGTTAGACTTTTGGGTGCGGGATAAGGGCTGTTGTTGTCTTTTTAATGTTTAGCGGGATAAAGAAAGCCCCACCGATGATCTTTCCTTAAGCAGTCAATTGCACATAAATAGGAAGAGAAAGATCTGGGCGAGAAGGCTGATACTACTTTCAGAGTGGGCGTAGAGAGGAGCGAGTGATAATGACGCGGCAGCTGCTACTGCTGACGTGGCGGGGCACTTTCTAATATGAGGGGAGCTGGAGCAATGGCGTCTACAACATTTCTGGCCGAAGTCAGGTTGCGCCTCTTGTTTGAATTGGAGCCAGATTGCGGATCATCAGACTGCGTAATAGCTGGAGATGGGTTAGCCAAAAGCGGAGCAGTGGCCGGGAATCTATCCACTTTCAGAAAAGACTCCATTCTTTTTCCCGTTGCAGATGATGAAAATCCAAAAAGTGCTTTAGAAGGGTCTAACTTGCCAGGGGGTGACTCGCGGTCTTTAGAACCATATCCGTCTGATAACTTTCATGGACTGGAGGCATCACTTTCACTTGACTTTAGCTGCTAGGGCCACTTCCCACGTATGTTGCAAATGATTCATTGGGTAACTAAGGTCTACTCGTCAAGTAAGGACTCCAACAATTAATGAGTGTAGGGCGAGTGGGCGCGACATCGATGTTGTAGCAGAACTGCTTGATGAACTTGTCGGCCAACTCAGCGAATGTTGGAATGGATTCGGCCGGGAGGTTGGCTTACCTGTTGCTGCCCCGGAGAGGCTTCATTGGAATAAGCGGATAAGGTTTGCATCGTAGCCAGTCCGTGCAGTAATGGAAAGACGAGAGCTGGTGAGCTGAATCTGCCCGAGCTTGCCTGAACCCATTGTCACGATGGAATGTTGAAGGCGTGTAGCTTGTAGTTTAGAGGTGAAAAGGAAGGCAAGCCCTTTCAAATGAAAGTCAGTTCAAGCATCAAGAGCTAAACGCCCAGTGGATGCTTTCTTGCATCTTAGCAATGAGGCTATTTGCTCTTGCAACTGCTTGCTACCACGGGATCGCCTGATGAGGGCGCACTGCTAGCCCCTATTAGTAAGGCATTGGACTGGGTCTTCCCTAGGTCTTTCATATCAAAAAACAGAAAAGGTACGAAGTGAGATTCGCTTTCAATTCCTCGAGACTATTCATTTAATTTCCAGTTACCACTATGTCATCCACATATACACAAGGCCATACCTCGAGTGGTTGATAAAGAAGTCGTGGTCTGAATACGAGATCTACTCCTGCTCTCTCCTCTACTCCTATTTCGGCTCTTATACATGCTACTTCACTTGGCTTTCTATGCCCAACAATCATTAGACCACAATTAATATATAGAATAGATATGTAAAAATGCACATACCATGCACCGCCCCTGAGAAGATAGCAGGAAAGAGTGTTAAGTACCCGCACCGTTCTGATTAATTAATGAGTTCTTCTGACGCATTCATAGATAAAGAATTCATTCCTGTTGAAAGAGAGTGAGCACGCCCCGTCGTTATCACGTCGCTATCGAATAATAATAATGCTCGTACCTCTCCCAAATTATAGTATGTAGTGAATGGCGAACTTAATATTGAGTCTACAATTGCCCCTTATAATAGTCGTAATGGTAATATTCTTTTTCCCAAAGAAATGCCATTCACTACATACTAGAATTTGCCTGGAAAAAGAAGTCAATAATTTGGCTAGCTGGCTATAGTATTACGTTCATGTATACATTCACGTATTATTCCATTTTCTAGGCCATTCCAAGAGTGAATGGAAAAATATACCATGCCCTCCAGCTAGCTGGGGAGAGAGAGAGTCTTGTATCTGTTTGTTGTATCTTGTATCTGTTTGTTGTATCTTGTATCTGTTTGTTGTTAGAGAGTGTTGCTTGGAGGAACGAGTCTCTCTTCTCTCTGATAAGTTTGTCTCTCTGATAAGTTTGTCTCTCTGATAAGTTTGTCTCTCTGATAAGTTTAAGTTCCATTCTTTTGTTCAAATTCTTGTAAGAGTTGTCAACTAAGCTATTTCGGGTAGTCTGAGTGTTCTGTGCATGCGATGGGACGACCTTTCATTCCAATGAGGTGCAGAGCGGATAGAACTTTGAAGTTAGGCGAGCTTAGGTCGCTCTCAGTCTCACTCTTCGGGGTCGGGGATCGACTACCGCACTACAGCTCCGAGGCTACCTTCTCCTCATCACTACAGAGGCGACCTTTATCCATCAAAGGCTCTGTGCGTAGGTGCGCAAGCAAGAGAGTTCTCCAGGGGAACGAGGACTGGTCGAACGGAAGGAGGGCGGAGCGACTCAATGAATGGCTAACCCCGCTGAGACCTATATCGTGAACGAGAATTGTAATGCTTGGGGAGCCGAATGAGCCGAGCAAGCCCTCTCATTGATCAAACCAGAGCTCCGAGGAAGCGGATAAATGGCGAGGCAAGAGGCAGTGCCCGGGCTTCGGAAGGGTAGTCCTGCTGGCTCAATAAAGTGTGAGTTGGCTGAGTTTCTGGCTTAGTTAGACAGATCAGAGGAACTTGGCCCCGTACCCACACCCAGGCAAAGAGTAGTAGAGAGGCAAAGTTCCCGTCCACGGCTCCGTCAGGCAAGGCATAGGCTTAGGGCAGAGAAGGTGCGAAGTGATGTGGAAGTCGTCTGATGGGCTAGCTAGAATAGAGGTTGGCAACAATAAGCCGATGAGAATTTGTGGTCATTCAAGTAATTGGTGGAATGGAAGGAAGAGGGGCGGTGGAAGCACTAGTCCTAGTCTAAGGAGGGCGAAGTAGTACCTGCCATGCCATCTACATACATCTAAGGAAGGCTCAGTAGTACCTGCCCTGAAGTCAGATAAGTGAAAGAGGGGCGTGCTCTGCCTGCCTATGCTTCCGATCGCTCATTGGACCGAGAGCCAGGGAAGCAGAGTGCGAGGTGCATAAGGACGCTACGTCGGAGTTACTCGTTCCTGCGACTAGAGCAGAATGATATCCCCCAGCGGTGCGGATCGAATGAAAGGTGCCATCGTTGGATAGGCCAAAGCTGACGGCAAGAGCTGCAGATGCTCACTCTGCTACGTAAAACTCCTTCCTATTGGCGAAGGGATCTGAGGACAAGTAGAAGTAGTCTCGGAAAGAAAGGTAGACGTCCGAAAGAAGGGACCGATGAAAGTGCTCCGGCTCCTCAAGTCCAGTGGGCTCACCGTAGCATCGCGACCCTAGGTGCCGAAGCTGAAGATGCATTCACAATTCGGACATGCCGGAGCTAATTCATATTTGATAGGCGAGATAGATGGGAAGATTCACTCTTTCGGTCAATTCTGCCCTTTCATCTCTTTCTCCCTTCTTTGCGCTCTCGTTTGCTCCTCTCCCCTTGCTCTCACTAAGATCACGAAGCAAGAATCTTATGTAAGAGAAAAGAGAAGATCAAGTTCTACGAAAGAAAAGAAGAAGCTTTGTCAAGATGCGAAGTCGCGAAGTAAGTCGAGAAGAAAGCGAAGTCGAGAGAAGACCGAATGAATGAATGGCGGAGTCGGGCTACACTACAGAACCGAATTCATAGTGCCTCCTCCTACTGGTGACGAGTTCCTAGTTAATCCTTCCTTCATCCTCCTTCCAGCCAACGTCCCTCTCCCTTACTTACGACCAGCGAAGCCGACTAGCAGATCAGTTCCGATCGAAGGAGACCCGCACAATGGTTTCAGTCCGCTGAGAGGGCAAAACGCAAAAGCTATCGTGCTCTTGATTGGCAGCTTCTTTTCAACAAATGGCAGCACTTGTGAAATCTCTTGAAAGAGCGGAAGCACTCAAGCGCCAGTCGAAAGAGTCTTCAAATGAAGCACTCAATTGGGCACTTATGCGCACTGACTCTCATCTCACATCTCATCTCATTGTTGGCACTCGCCTAGCTTCTTCGACTATAGCCCGCTTCACTGAACCTCGCCTCGACAAAGCATCTCACGCTCCTTTCCTCTACGAACTGCCCCATTCCTTGAATAAATAGGAATGAATCATCATTTGACTGCCCATCTGACCAATCCAGCATCTCTGCTCTACGATTCGATCCGGGCCACTCACTTCTCTCGTTCTATTCGATCCGGGAGAGATTCCTGGCTTGAGTCTCACCGGGCTAAGTCGATGAAAGAAGAGAAAGAAAGTGTGCCAGCGAACCATTAGTTCATTTAGCTATGGTCCAATTCTTGTTATGATCTTAGTCAACGTAAACTCTCAACTATTCATATGAAATGAAGAGAGCACGAGCGAAGTCGAGAGATAGAAAGAAGAGAACGAAATGAACTTCTAGTGAGAAAGAAGCTCTACCCGGGATCCCATAAGAAGAAAGCAGCAAAGCTGGTCTGCTATCGGAGCCAGATAAGAAAGAGCGGGAAGATAACCAAGATAAGGGGACCTGGAGGTGGAGAACTCCCAATAGAGCTCTGCTACTCTAGAGCTTATTGTAGTCCGAGATTCTTCGCTCCAATTCTTTATTCGTTCTATGTGGGGATGCTTAAGACCTTCCACGTCGTTTCACTCTTTGCTCGGAGTCGGATTCAATTGATCTCTTGGATGTGGGTACGAAGAGCTATCGGAGCCATTGGTGGGGATAGGGGTAATAGGCAGATCAGTGGAAGCAGAGGATAGGCAGGAGGAAGCATGATGGGAGTTAGATTGGACCGTACTCCCCTACTTTCAATGTCAGGAGTGCCGATCTTTCTTGATGAATAGATGCATGAGCCTGAGAGAACTGAACTTCGAGAACTCAACTGCAGTCATAAGATAAGTAGCTCCCGTAGTCACTGGAACGAGTGCAGCGACGCTTTCTATGGAGTCTTTCTCATCTCTCATTATAAGCGAAGTCGAAGGAAGAGTATCATAGTCATGCGCTCAATAGCATCTCGTACTCGGGAGCAGATGGCAACAAAGGTTCTTCAGTACTTATTCTATCTGCTATCTGATGGCCTGGTGGAGCGAAGCATAGCTTTATAAGGGCAGAGCCGTAGGTGCGAAGCAGTGAACCATATCTCTCAGTTCAGCAGAGACATAGAAATGCCTACCCCAGATCGAAAGCAGGTGTCCGGATCGGCGAAACCTATTTTCATTGAAGCGGTCATAGCGACTAAAGGAATGGGACCGGGATCACAAGAGGGACCTAGAGGAGACCGGGACCCTCGCTCCTAATCTCACCGGCTCCCTTCAACCAGATTACCACAGAGAGGACTGATAAGCAGAGAGGAAAGAGATTCTATCAAGTATAGAAGGCTACCCCCAGGCCCTACAAATAAGGAATGGCGTCCCCAGTACGGGCTCCCAGTACGCGCTTCCCTTCCACAATCAATCAAGATCAGATAGAAGCAAAGATACTATCGCTTGCTTCCGCTACCCACCTTCTACAAACAAGAACGCTTTCCACTCATAGTCCTTGAACTCTTGAAAGAACTTCCCGGACAACCAACTTCCCCTCCACGCAGGCTCTTGCTTCCTATTTCTATGTCGCTAGTAGTAGTCACCTACGTAGGTCGCTACGCCATGCTACGCACCAATATTCCCGGATTCCTATGCCGCCTGATCCTCACCCTCTTCCTACGACTGGCCCTACTTGCATGCAGTCTTTCCTGACTTCCACTGCCCGATAGAAGACTTTCGCCCAACTTCCAGTCCTGCTCTCGACTTCGCATTCGTGCTCTCCTCGCTCTCATACTTCCTTTCCTATTCGTCTTGTCCTCCGCCCACTTCCACCGCTGCTTGACGTCCTACTGCTTCCTACTTGACTACTGCTTATAGAAGACTCCCGGTATAGTCACAAAGTGCTTTCTGCGCATGCGTCACTGACGCTAAGGTAGTTCTCCACCGTACCAATAGAGTCCAATGAACTCCCGTGGTCAAGCGAGCCGGCTCATTCGAATGGTCTGAATTGAAAAGCTTGAGAAGGAGAGTTCTTTCTCAACTCACTGATCTTGCCTTGAACTACCATGCTTTCGAAGAATCTTCGGTATGAGAAGAGGTCTTTTGCGAACTCTATTCTCGCTCTCTCATCTTCTTTCTTAATGGAAGTTCTGCTCTTCTTGGAATTCAATTCCTTCGCTTCTACGCTCCGCATCTTGGAGGACTCTCCCTGTCCGCTTGCTCTTGCCCAACCCACGTACTCATCTTTGTCGCTCCCGATAGCAGTTCGGTGCCCTTCGAGACTTTCCTTATGAGACAGCCGAGCACCTAGCTCCCAAAGAAGCCAGGCCAGCAGATAGAATAAGTACTTGACTTCTGAAACATCCGCTCCCGAGTACTTGATGCGCATGACTCGAAGTTCTTTCCCACGCAAGCCGGGTCCTATTCACTATCTAACTCATACTATATATGAAAATCATTCTGCCCTAACCGGGAGCAGGTGACATAGCGAGTGTCTTCCTTGCCTATACTTCTCACCCCTCACTGTCCTTCGCTCCAGTAGAGACCGGTAGAGATGCGCCGCGTCGACTTCGCATGAGCTCCAGTTCCAAACATTATCGGCAGAGCCCTCCATAGCGTACGATCAAGCAAGATTCTTTGAAGGGGCTGTGGGACTCCTACCCCAGGTCTCAGGAAATAAAGGAAGGGCAAGGAGCGAAGATGCGGAGCGGCGGAGTCCAAAGGAAGTATGAGAGCGCTAATTAGGGAAAGACTCAAAGTAGGAGTACGTCATAGAGATAGGATCCCGATCTACGCTTTCTTTCCCCGATCTACGGTTATGTTAGCTGGGAGGGGTACGGATTAGATAGCCTACGGTCAATTCTTTGAGCTTTACGTCACGTTCCTACGGGGGCAGTTGCTTTTCCGGGAACCAAAGAGAGCAGAGACCGAGCAAGAATATATAGGCGGGCCGGGGAGAGAAGGCTCTATCTATAGGCGGGCTAATTCAACAAGGGAGAGGCGGGCGAGATTCAGTGCTCCACGGGGAGGAGTGGATTGGACCAGGAACTATGCTCTATTTTGATGCTCAAGCTAATCTCTCTAACCTCTCGTTCAAGCCTACATTGGAGCGAGTGCCGAATAACTAGACCATAACTTGCTAAGCCCGCTACGAGAGATGAAGGTCAGACCGAGAGATGAAGGTAAGCGTCAGCGTCCTCGGTTAGCCCCGCTAGCTGTACTCATTCTCTCCCCAGCTCTCTACACTTGTCAAGGGTTTCGCTTCATGGGCATTGCCAGGATCAAGGTCTGAAACTTAACATTCAGATGCAGTGCGTCTTGATGACCCGGCCGGAGGAGCGAAGAGGCCGAAGGAAACCATTCCAGATCATGGGAGCGAGCAGAAGAGGCGAGCGGGAGAGGTTTCGACTGCTCCACTCTGAAGTAGGTGGCGAGTCCTCTCTCTTTCGATCTTACTTCTCTTCCTGACTCTCTCCTTCTTCTTTTGTTTGTGTTCGCCCCCTCGAGTTTAGGTCTAGCCCCTCCACGGCTAATTCCCAATTCCATGCTAGCGGGTCGCGTACGAAGATCAATAAGTAGGCGGCGTGGGATTCCCCTACCTTTGTAGAAAGTGTGAGCGGGAGAAAGGCCCGAGAGGCTCCCTCGTTATTTATTGAGGAGAGGGACGGCCTCTGACTACGAGTTGCTTTGACTGGGCGTCTTCCGCGAGTGCTTTTTCTTTGTTAATATAATATAACGTCCCGTCCCACTCCAAAAGAAAGGTGCGAATGAGTCAAGGAAGATCAATAGCGAACCAGTCACCCGTAAAGGAGGAGCTTCGTCCCGCCCCTACCACTTGACTGCGCTCTCTTTCCAAGGTTATAGTTGCCCTCAAGAAGCGAATCGAACCCCTCCCCATCGAATAGATTAGCTCAGGCCATCTGATAGCAGTCAAATTCCGCTCCCGAATACTTGATGCTATAGACTACACATATAAAGATATAATAATGATCTGAGATTGAGATTGGTATGAGAAGTCCACTTTCAAGCTCCATTCTCACTCTACTCTCAGCTTTGCATTCTTTCTTCTCTCACTTGAATCTAGAACTTGATTCTTTTGACAGACTGAAAGAGTAGTGATTGCCGTACCATAGACGCGAAGTCGGACGACAGCTATTGCTACGTAGGTCGCTGTCCCACGGTCTCGGATCCCTGCCCTAGTTCTTGTGCACCCATTCCTATCTACTCCAACCAGGGTCAACCATACCGATTGATAGTTGAGATCGGATAAGTATCTTAGCTAGACGATAGCGGATCTTGGCTAGAAACTCTGGCCCATACCTGAAGAAAAGATAACCGGGGTGCCCATCATGACAAGCACTGCCTCCAAGGTGCCTAGTCATGGTTACGAGTGACAGTGGTGCAAGGGGACCGGGGGACAGTGATTCATGATAGTTTCATTATTCTGCCGCTAATAGCTCCGCTCCACTTGTCCGGTGGGCTCTGGACGGGAATTGAACCGGATTGCCTTTCTTTGGTCCTACCTTCGCTCATCTCATAT
>JBBUKS010000066.1:1814288-1834002 GCA_038050645.1 Hedychium gardnerianum
TCAGAGTGAAAAAGATCGGACTAGAGCAAAGAGACAGCAGTAGTTGCTTGCCAGCTTTTCGTTGCTTAAGTAGTTGGTATGGCAACTATTAAGAGTGATTTACAATTGTTCTAGGAAAGCACACAAGAAGAGGAAGCGCTTTTCCCAGGTAAAAGATACTGGAAAGGATAAAGAGAACCATATACTTATATATACGCTGCTGCCCTTGCCCAGTAGAGTTAAGGTGAAGGATAGGATCCAACTTAAGCTAATATTAATGTAGCTCCTTTCCCAACCCAAAGAGTTCATGGAAAGATCTTTCGTAGTTTTGAATGGATAGTCGTAAATGGCCCCGTCAAAACCTAATCTCCTTCTCTCGTTCGGTACAGGGACTCTTAATAGAAGCGGAGAAAACACAAAGAAAAAACAAAAAACTCTCCCGTCGTTATCACTCGCACCGTTAGGGGTAGAGTTCATTGAATCTGCAACTTTTGACCGGAACTGGCGAGACTAAATTGAACCCGTCGACGTCGCTATCGCTCGGACCTAACAAAACAAAAGACAAAAGAAGAGACTCGTTAGATAAAGCTTGGAATTCCGTCTTCTGTCCTTAAATAAGCAACAGTCGTGAACTTCCGCAAATTACAGTATTGCGTGAATGGAAGGGTAGAGTTCATGGAAAGATCTTTCGTAGTTTTGAGAGAAGAGCATGTGAAGATCAGAATAG
This sequence comes from Hedychium gardnerianum, assembly GCA_038050645.1. Taxonomy (NCBI): domain Eukaryota; kingdom Viridiplantae; phylum Streptophyta; class Magnoliopsida; order Zingiberales; family Zingiberaceae; genus Hedychium; species Hedychium gardnerianum. The sequence goes on from JBBUKS010000066.1 coordinate 1,814,995, forward strand.
TCCTCAAGTTGAGTGTACTTTCGTTCTTTCATTCCAGTTGATCGAGAAAGCGGAGCCCACCCTATAATAATTTGCAAGGCTGCAAGTGGAATAGAATTTCCCGCCTTTAAATACACTTTATAGCTCCGTACGCCTAAGATCTGGAATTCAAGCTCGAAAGGACACTCAAGTACAAGTATCTGCTATATGCTTAACACATGCCCTCGCATCAAAACTCTGAGTTTATAAAAGCATTCTTCGCAACACAGAAGCCAAGGAAAAAATCACTATCTGCTATATGCTTAACACATGCCCTCGCGCAGAAGCCAAGGAGAAGCCAAGAACTAATAGAAGAGCCCAGCGACTATGACCAGGCTCCGGCTCAGAGTTCATTCTTTGCCTGCGGAAAGTTGGGAGACAGGCTCCTCCCATCCCAGGCTGCTATCACAAACCGGAGCAGCGGATATCGAGAGTCTCCCGAACGAGAGAAGAATAATGAGGGGAACCAGCTTTGGAATGTAAGAAGTGCGCTTCTATTAAGATGTTAGACTGTTGCTGCGGGAACGAATCTTCCTTATTTAATTGTTGCTCGAGCGCAATTGATTTAATAGTATCATTGGAGAGAGACTGATTTTCCTTTAGTGGCTTTTGCCCGTGCTTTTGATTGGCACCATCCGAGTGATTCATTCCTCGGCTGGGGGGGCATAACAACCCTCCAGGCGCGGTGAGCGACAGAGCAATCTGTGGCCACGTGTCTTGTCACGAGCACATTGGTTGGTTGACGGTTAATCCGCAATAAAACCAGTACAACTCTAAAATGGAACCCAACTGCGGCAGATGGGTTTCGTTGATCTAGTGTTCCTAGACGCCTTCCCTTGCACTGACAAGTTCCGGTGCATCAAGGAGAGTGAGCTTGGGGCCAAGACAACTATGTAGTTGTACAAATAGCCGTTCGATGGTTGGGAAGGGTTATGAAATCTCTTTCTAATTTAAAAAGAATGTAAAGAATGGCCAATTTGTTTAGCAATTTTACAGAAAGTCTCCCTCAGGTCTCTTGGCGCCGTATGTTTGAACATACGGGGCAGTTAAGAGGGTTCCTGATTAGAATCTTCCTGGCTGCTACTGGTTATCTGACATTGGAAGGAGCTGTGTGCTCTCTAGTTATTGCGCGAAGGTCTTTCTACGTTTTGAATTCCGTAAGTCGGGCTTGTTATTTACTTCATTGTACCTCAAGCAGTGTGCTGTTCATTTGCAGCAGTACTATGCTGGATCGTCTGTGATTGTAGGCAAGTCCGCAGTCAACGTAAGTCTTAGTCGAGCAGGGATTCCAACTATTATTCCGAAACATCATCGCTTCATTATCATGAAACGTGGTGATAGAGGAAATAGATTGGTCCGGGTTTCTCTCTCGTGGTTTAGTGTATGTAGGGTCATTCCTCTTGCCAAGCGGGTTAGCAAGGCAACGTTTGATTCTATTTCGCAACCTCAGCAGAATATGCCCCAGATAAAGTCTCTGTTGGGACTGATAAAAGATAATTTGACTCACCTTCAGCGTATATATCTGCCTTGGATTTATGAGATCCCTCTGTTTAAAGGGATATCTTGGAAACCGACATGGAAGACTCTGCCTAATGACGACCGTAGGTACTGGAAAGTACCGAAACCCGAACCAACTGTATTTACTTCATTGAAGTACGAGTTGGCGGCGTTCGCCTTGTCGGCGAGGTTATTTTATCATAGGGCAGAAGAATGGCATCCGGGTATGTTGTGGACGAAAAAAAAGGGTGTTATATCCTTTAGACTATAGTTATAATACTCGCGCTGCTTGGGAGGGTTTAGACTCTTACCAGTCAATGGTGGAGCCTATCTTATCGGAGATCCTAAATCATTTAGGACTCCTAAATCCTCGCCCCGGTCGCTTGACTTGCACCCTATCAGGGGCTGGTAAGCGTCGTCTGTTTGCTATAGGTAACTCTGTACGGCAGCGGCTCTTGCATCCTGTGCATAATTGGGCTATGCGGGTCTTATCCCGTATTCCCACTGATGGAACTTTCAATCGTCCAATCCACCGTCTTAGCAGATTTAAGCCCTTCGATGTTTTATCTCTAGACCTCTCATCTGCGACAGATAGGTGGCCGGAGGTAGTCTTAACGGCGTTATTTACGCGCCTATTCGGACGAGCCTTGGCATTATGCGTTGTTAAGGGGACCTTGTGGTGTAACGTGTTTTGGACTCATCGCCCATTATTAAATAAAGCGAGATACATTCACTTTGCTGCGGGGCAACCCCTTGGATATTACGGCTCTTGGGCCCAGCCTATCACATCATTTTATGGTGTGGCTGGCTGCGTGGTTAGTTTACCCAGGGAGAAAGGCACCTTTTCGAAAGTATGCCCTTCTCGGCGACGACATAGTGATCGCCGACAGGGATGTGGCTGAAAAGTATAAGGCTCTGTTAGAAATTCTTGATGTCTCTATATCTGAGTCTAAGTCAATTGACTCTAAGACAGGGGCCGTAGAGTTTGCTAAGCAATTTTGGGTTGATCAAATTCAAGTTAATTTGACCCCGATCTCTGCGAAGGCAGTGCTAACATCCTTTTCACTTATTGGGCTGTGTCAGTTCGCTGAAAAGTACGACCTTAGTAAGTCGTGTCTGATTAGGCTGGCTGGCGCTGGTTACCGAGTCCGTGGTCGCATACTCTCTAGTAGCCTTTCGAGGCGATGGAAGCGGTTGCGTGTTGTAGCGGATAAGTCCCTTTCTGACTATCGCCTACCCGTGGACTGGTGGTTAGGACGGGGAAACCCTCTTAATCCGTATCTGCGGGGAATCATAGTCGATAGGGTGCGGTCTAGGTTCAAGCCCAAGCAATTGGTCTTGGTACCGAAACAGCACTTATGGTATGTGAGCGAGGAAGATATCATTGAGCGGACTCTTTACCACGAATGGCTTAAGGAGTGGTGAGTTTGGCTTAAATGGTACTGTTAAATTGCGCTTGCGCCCAATCCCAGTCTTGAAGAGCTGTTTAATCCTCCTATGGTATGCCATACATGGAAAAGAACCATGATAAATTCATAAATTGTTAAATATGGTTTTCTTTGGATGGATGGATTCTTGGGACTGTACCCCCTTGTTTAACGGAGGGGAGAAAGGTGAATATAGATGAGTCGCTTTCCTACTCTTGTGGGAGGTCGGATTTCCCGTCTGACTCTCCTTAAGGATAATCAGGTATAAGTATTTTAGCGCCGAATTCATTCATTCCTTATTGAATGGCTCACTCTGGATCTCTACCTCTAGCTACGTCTTTGAGTGAGGACTTAGCAAAGGAATCCAAGTCTCTATCACTTACGTTCGAGCCATCTGGAAAAAGGATCACCCTCGGCTCCTCTAACCAGATATTTCAACTAGTCTTTTGATTGTGTTAGTGGTTTGATGGGTTTATTGGATTATTCCATGTCTCCCTCTCTCTCTCCCTAACTTTAAAGCGAGCTATCCAAATCTAAGTTCAGTGCCCTAACTTTAAAGCGATCCCAGCAAAGAGTGCATGGTATTTCCCTACGAGTTCATGGCTCAAAGCCATGCTACTCCCTCCAGCTAGCCTGGAAAAATATACCCATTTAGACTATCCGAGCGCTAGCACCAGGAGTGAATGGTAAAGGACCATGAACTCTTGGAGTGAATGGCAGTAGTGATTCAAAACTACGAAAGAATCTCTCCCTACCCTCGGCCCTTCCATTCACGACTGCCAATCAGCCTATAGTCTCACTAGCAACGTATTTCTAGAATTTCACTCGAACGAAAAGAAGCAGCCTCGAGTCTAACTCGAACGGTATCTGCGAGGAAGCAGTCCCACTTTTCCGTGCTTACAGAAAATACACTCATTTATGATGATCTTTTCATTAGTAAGGGAAGAATGACTATTCTGTTTCGGCTTTCCACGTCGCTATCGCTCGTCCCTTCCTTTAGTCACACGTCGCTATCGCTCGTCCCTTAATAAACTGAATCTATATTCTTTCTAAACTTGGCAAGGTCGCGTCGTTATCACTCGCCCCTATTTCTTTCCATTGAGGATCAAAGAAGCTCTGTCTCAGCCTCTGAATAGGAGTGAGAGTGAAGCTCAGAGTAGAGTTAAAGAATGATAGTGAAAGATCTGCCGCTAAGGATGCTATACTTTCCACTAGTGCTGGAAATTCTATCCAAAGACCTCACCTTTGCACTAATGCAAGAACCTTTCTTTAGCAGCAGTAGAATAATAGAGATCCAATACCGTAAACCAGTAAAGGAGATCCCAGAGTGAAAGGTGATTGAAAGAGTTCTACTTCAGTGCGATAAGGCCCAGAAAGTACTCATTATAGGCACTTCGTCCCTTTTTCGCTAGAACACTGAATGCGCGAGAATGGCACGGAATGTGCGTAATAATGACGAGAAAGTGCGAGTTCTCAAACTAGAATGAATATATTGGATATTGTGCGACTATTCAACTACTTTTGCGACTATTCACTACTACTTTATATATGGTTTGCACACCTGAATCTAATGTGAGTCTCTTCCAATACGCTGATCAAAGGCCCAAGGAACCGACGGGTTCGACCGGAGAGTGAATGGCCCTACGAGTGAATGGCTCTGAGCCATTCACGACTGGAAAGAGTTCATGTATACATGAACGACCTGGTGCTAGCTAGACCAAGCTACTCCATCCTTTTCCTTTTGCAGCTAGCTGGCACCAGGTCGTGAATGGGGGCCATTCACGTATTATTCTTTTTTTCTGGCCAAGTCGTGAATGTATTCACATAATTACTTTCTTTGGGGGGCCAGGAGGGAATGGATTTGTTCCATTCCCTCTTTGGAAAGAGTTCATGGCCCAAAGCCATGAACGACCTGGTGCTAGCTAGCTAGAGTGAATGGATACATGAACTCCTTAAGCTAGCACCAGGAGTGAATGGTAAAGGACCATGAACTCTAGCTAGCACCAAGTCGAGATTCTATTTTAGTATACATTCACATAATTACTTTCTTTGGGGGGCCAGGAGGGAATGGATTTGTTCCATTCCCTCTTTGGAGGGAATGGAAATTTATCAGAGCCATTCACGTATTATTTCGTAGGGCCATTCACTCTCCTAGTCGGGGATACCCTAACTTTAAAGCGAGCCCTACGGCCCTCTCTTTTATCTTAGGCTTGCTTTCTTCTCTCTTTTGTATGGGACTGGGCTCATTCGAACTGGAGCAACTAAAGATTCTGTACTCTCATTGCTTCCTCTCACAATCAGCTTCAATTGTTTTGAACTTGTTCGTTGAAGTTGGGAGCGAATTCATCTTTCTTGAACGAGCTCGCACCTCATTTCTGAGAAAGGAAGGGAGGGGCGAATGATAATGACGCGGCGCTTCTTTATTATAACCCCCCTGATCTGATGATCGGAAATTCTTTGTCTGGTCGAACTTCTTCACGGGCGCTCTAATAAGTCGTTAATCACGAGCTCGCCAGTGAATCAGTAGTTGAAGGCTAGAGTATGCGCTTCGGAAAGACTGCTCATTATACTCAAAATAAGAAATGCTCGCCCACTTCATCGCTCCATAACTGTGAGCCCACACTTGATGAGTTCGCAAGCATTGCACTTTAAGTCGCTCATGTCCTCGTCTCCACTTCGTCTTGTCCCCGACTCGACTGCTCTCACTTCACTCTGATTCTCGCGTACGGGGTCTTAGAAACTGTCCTTCTGAACCTATCTGTCTGTGATCTCGCACCTATCTGTCTGTGATCTCGCACCTATCTGTCTGTGATCTCGCACCTATCTCTGTCTGTAATCCCGCTTGAGTTCGACCGTGAGCTCCTTTCCTTATTAATATTAATAGATCGCGGAGCGTGTAGGATATAGGTGCCCAGCCTTCCCTTCGATCTCACTCGACTCTCTGACTTGATCATTGGTTGGTCGCTCCCCCGTCTAGTGATCCAGTCGACTCCCTCCCTTGGGATGGTCCAATACGGTAAGCGGTCTGATATCTACCCTCTCTCTTTCCAATTCCCTATCGCACTGACTACCCTTATCACTCTCCTTATAGCGAAGTGTAGGCAGGCCTCTCCTTAACTAGACTCGCCCCGCTTAGCGGAGCCCTCCGCCCGCTCATACTACCTCTTGAGAGCTAAGACTACCGAAGCCCTACTCTTGATCTCTTTCCCCATCCCTGCCCTCACAGTCCGATAAAAAGCATGCAATCCATCCCACACTTCCTTTGAGCCCAGTTCCCCCTCGTGCCTTCGCTCCCGTCCAGCGCACTGACTCCGTGATCTCCGGCTTTCTTGTCGTACCCTTCTTCTCGGCCAGGCACAGAGGTCCCTTAACCCGCTCCTCATTCTTTACTTGGGATATTGGACTCCTATGGCTGGCTTCTCTTCTTCCCGGCCCCGTAGCTCCCTTCTTTGAGTTGGTGATCTCAGACTTCTCTTAGCCTGGGCATCCATCCAATGCATGATCAGAAGAATTCCCATTCTCATTCCACTCGCGAGAGTTCAGTGGTGGGGAATCCAAGCTTCCCAACGGAGGATTCGGATGACTCAGCCCTAACCAATCACCAATAAACTATAAGCTATATGATCTTACTGAAGTTGCTAATTCAACCTCCAACTGGGAATCTGACCCGGGACAGACACAAGAACTGGTCAACCGAACTATCAAGGATCTATGGCACCGACCTCGACGAACGGAACCCGACCGAAACTGACCCAGAAGCCCATTCGCACACGGGAAAGCTACTGAAGTTCACACGCGGGAAGGCAACTACAGTACAATAGACCGCTGCAGAGTAGAGCCAAGACTTCCTTACCTTAGCTAGATCTCGCTGGTACCACCTAAAGAGAAAGAAAAGAAGAGAGTAGGTAGGCTAGGAGATGAAAGGTTGTAATGACTTTTGAGCTACGCAACATAAAGACTAAATAGAAAGAAGAATGAGTTCAACCTTCCCCCGCAGATCATGGCCTTAGCACTCGGTCCCCGATGGCCTGAGCCCTTCCCCCGCTAGACTGGTCAGAGCTCGAAGTCAGTCTAGATAGTTACGAGCACATACTGAGATTGCGTTAGGTTACGAGCACGTACTGAGTGCTATTGAACCTTCTCCCCGGTGCACCCTCCTTCTACTCGCTTGACGATAGCAGACCGCTACAGTCAAGAGGACGATGCCGGGAGACTGCAATGAGTCCACAAGCTATATTAGACCAATATAACATAGATATGAAAGACCGAGAGAACATAGATCTCAACCTTGGGCACTCCACATACGACTCCAATAGAGAAAGGATAGAATGGCTCACTCCCTACTCCACTCTTTCGCAGGCCTCTACTCAATTAGAAAAGAACTGAACGTGAGAATCAAGCTTAGATAAAAGACACAAGTTAAATGAGCCGCACCCTATTAGGCCGATTCCGACTGAGTAGAGCCAGAGCAAGAGCACACATAGGGCCGTCCAGGTAGAGGCTTGAGAACTGAGGGCCTGAGAATCGACGCGACATGCTCCTTTCTCTCCCCTATAGCTAGGAGGATGATAATCGCCCGAAGCTAAACGGTGTAAAGTTCCTCTCCTCGACCCTTGCTTCCGTGTCCAGAACTCTAAATAGATGACCTAAGGGCCGCTACCCGACTAAACATACCATACCTATAGTCCGATGAAACGAAGCGCGCAGAGAGCGCGACTAAAATAAGAAAACGACGCGGAGCGGCCGTGACGCGGAAGTCCATTACAAGAAGAAGATCTCGTGAGAGCCGGAGCCTATTCTACTAGCCTAATCCCTTACGGGAATCGAACCCGAGCTCCCATCGAATAGGCATCATTGCAAGAGCTCCTTAGCTCACTTCTGTCTGATACCAACACTTCCATGGTCCTCTAGTTCTCGCTCCCTGAGGTCTATATTTAGTCACTGTCGTTCGTCACTCCTTGTGGAAGTAAGACGCCCCTCTCTCTCAGCGATTACAGCGTGAATGGATAGTCGTAAATGGAATACTTATTTTTCCAGGCTAGCTGGAGTGAATAGGTAAAGGACCATTCTGGAGGGAATGGAAATTTCCAGCTAGCTGCAAAAGAGGGAGTAGCTTGGCTTTGAGCCATGAACGTATTATTTTCTTTGGGGGGGGAAATACCATTCACTTTCTCGTAGGGCCATTCACTCGTAGGGCCATGAACTCGTAGGGCCATTCACTCTACCGTTATCATTATAACAATTTCGGCCCTCTTTTAATTCATATTCCTTTCACGAGAAGCTATGCCATGAACAGCTAAGGTTTGGTTTAAGCCATGAAGATACACGGCTGCTGGAGATTAAGATATTGATTCCATGGTTTATCCAAGCAGACTTAAAGGAAAGAAAAGAGGCTGCAACGAGAAAAGCAACTCAAGTCTCTTCCGCGAGCAACAAATATCCCAAAGAAATATCCCGAGCGCGTCGTTTCACTCGCCCCTTCAAACCTCGGACCGCAGCTGAGCAAACTAGGCAAAACATTGATTCTACTGGAATGTAGGGTGCTGAAAGAGTATTATCATATCCCGTATTGTTAGCTGTTGGTGAGCTTTCCAGGGCTCCGTACGAGTGCCAAGCAACAGTCTAACATGGACTATAGCCACCCGTCTAACATGGACTATAGCCTCAGAGCAGCAGCAGTGAATGGGCATTCCAAGAGTTCATTAGTATTAGTACTTGTTCTGCACCTCAAAAAAGGGAGCTCCACTAAGAGCCTATTATCAGTCCGAACCTAATCCCTAATCCTGAGGTAGGCAGCTCAAGTCTGGGGAAAGATACGCCCTATTAAATAAAGTAACACGGGAATTAGCTTAAGAAGTTAGGGTTCTTTCTTTCAGTAGATTGAATGATAGATTGCACAAAAGAGGTTGCTTTCTTTCTTGCCATAGAGCTCGATGAAAGCGGCGGGATTTTATATGTAACTCTATCCATGGAATCTCTTGAAACCGAACTGCCTATCTCTTTCTTAAGGTGCGCAGCCATTCACTGATCACCACTCAGCTTTATTTGAGACTTAGCAAAGGAATCCTCGTATCTCTCACTTACGTTCGAGCCCATTCCTTATACTCTCTCCCTCAAAAACTCAATTACTCTCCCGTTGGTCGAGCCTATCAGAAGGATACGCTCTCCTTTCAGTCGAGCACTAACAACAGTCTAACATGGTCTTGCAAAATAATAATAGTCGTGAATGGCAATTAAAAACTACCGCGTCGTTATCACTCGCCCCATTCACTTTTATGCATACCTACGTCGTTCATGGCTATTCTTCACTACGAAAGATCTTGTTGCTTGAGAACGAGATCCGGGACTACCAACTGAGCTATCCCTACTATTTTCTAATTCCCATGCATCATCGTCCTGTTCAAACCATGAGCTGCCGGTAGTGGTCCTAGGGACTCACAAGTTCTGCTAGATGAAAAGGCACTTGGCCTTCCAAGGCAGGGCATCGAATCTGAACTAGATCCACTACAATCTTTCACTGAAACTAATCCAATCTTTCAAGTTCAAGTCTCGGGTTCGGTTCCTATTATCCTATGAGATCACTAACAAATCTTTGCTTGCTATCGCTTTTAGCTCGAGAGACATAGCGGGTTGGGACTGTTTTGAGATAGATATAGCTTTCACTGGACACCTTTCTTATTGCAAGTGGCCTTCTGCTCCATTTTTCTTTATTTTATATTGACCGTCCCCTCTTTCTTTCAACCCACTTTTCAAAAGGCTCTCTTTTGACATCATGAGACATCCATTCCTTTAGATTATATAATTGATCTACTTTCAAGCTTTTGTAGTGTGAATAACCAATTGTATAAGCACCGTTTCACGTCGCTATCGCTCACGTCGCCCCGTCTACACGTGGAAGATTTGATCACCATAATTCGGACCAAACAAAACACAAACAAAAAACACTCTCACTCTCTCTGGAAAGATCAGACAAATGAAAGGTACGAGCGATAGCGACTCAAGAGTACTTATTGTTTAATGAGAGCACTCTCTCACTTATTCTTTATGATTCGCAAAAGAGAGTAACATCAGAGTGCCTCGTTATGGTTCTGCGATAGGGCCGTAGGGCTGCTGCTTAATTACCGTAGTTACCGTACGAGCCCGAGTGTCTTGCATATGTTTTTTTTTCCCGTCTTGAACCTTCACTAGGAAGTCATAGGGCTGCCCCTGGCCTCATAATGGTCTTAAGTGCCGTCCGGTTGCTTTGCTTAGTGAGTTGAAGATGTTCCGTACGCATTTGGAGTTGAATCAAATCCCTCACATGTAGTTCCTGTTGCTTATGGCTCCTCTCCTTGATTTAATGTAGGAGGCGGCCCCGGGACCCCATCCGAGTTCAGGGACGAGCGAAAGCGACGTGGAGTAGCTGCTCTCGATAAAGGGGTATGAAAGAGGGCTCTTTTGAGTGCTCTTTTCTTTCTTTTCTTCTTCTCTTTTCTCTGGCTTTTCTACTCTGCAAGTGCTAGTTGTCTGAGTGTGTGGTGTGTAGACCGCTTCATTATATCTGGTCTTATTACTCTTAACTGATTCTCTTAGCAGTCACCATGGAATAAGTCTCTTCGGCGGTGGCACCGTCACCATCTTCGAATAAAGTATTTTCTACGGTAGCACAATGAATAGCGCATAGCAGAGCAGCGCCCCTCAGACTCCAAATAGGTTTAACGTCCGAAACCCTTTCCAAGGGTGCTGGAGGAAGTACTTGATGTCCATCCGATCCGATGCATCAACAACGGTTATTTCCCTTTTCTTTCCTGACAGACTTGATTGTCACTTTTGGTCTGACCCCTTCCTCTCTTCCGACCATTTGGAGACGATTTCACTATCTTTCTTTCCCAGGAAGAGGCCTAGCTCACTCATGCTGGCAGGCCAGGCTCACCCTAACCTGACCCTCTATTCCACTCCCTTCAGAGCCTCCTATCGATGCCCCCAAGCGGAACCTACTAATTCATCCATGGAAGAGACCATTGCCACGAATGAACTCTTTCCGCGCTGCAAAGAGGATTTAGCGATATGTAAACGCCTTCACCACACTTCCCATTCCGCCAGGACCAGACGACCCCGGCACAGCCCAATGAGAGTGCCGCTCCCGGAAGGCTCCTCTACGCGCTGAGTCAGACGAGACCTACAATTCTCATCTTCTTCTTCCGAGGACGTAAGCGGATTCAAAAGCCAAAGGATCTCTTCTGCAGCACTCACGATCATTAAGGTTCTATGAAGAAAAGCGGGGCTTTGAGAAGCATTCTTGTAATCCTTTGTTTATAGCAGTGTACAAGACTCGAGCAAGGGACGACAGACAAGGAGCGTAAGCGGCATTTCGTATCAGAAAAGCTCTCATCGTGCGATTCGGCGCGTCTACGCTCATCTCGCCTCAACCGCTGCCCGGGGCTGGGGGGCCCGGCCGGTCGAGCGCTCACCCCCTTCTTTCCTCAATGGCTCTATTGGTAAAGAGAGTATACAGAAGGAAACCTTATTCATTTACATTTGAATGGACTTGCTCGTAATAGTCGTGAATGGCATGTGCCATGAACTCTTCCCATTCACTCTTCCGGGCTCAGTCTAACATGGACTTGCGCCATTCACGTGTACCGGATGTAGGCCGGGCTCTCTCCTTAGAAAAAGTTCGCAAAGCTTGAACCATAGTCTCATTCAATCTATCTATCTCAAAGTCAGCACTCTGACCGAGAAAGAGATTCGTCAATCAAAGCTCTAAACCTCTTATTGTTGAAGCGTAGAAGGAAGGTCAAGATTCTTGTGCCCGGATCCAGTAAAGGATAAAAGCTCTCGAGCGGAGACTCCAAGGACAAAGGCAGAGAAATTTTCTTCACTTGAATAGGCCCACTGGAGACTTGATTGGCTTTAAGTGGGAGAGGTTTGGACACTAAGCTCTTACAGTGCTAGGACGAGGATAGGAGGCTGAGGGCAAAGGAAGGGGGATTCACCAAGTGAGAGGCTCTCAGGCGAGATGCGATATTGAATGCCGATCTTGAATGCCTGGAGAGATGAAATGAAAATTGAGATATAAGCCTTTCTACATGTAGGGTTATAGCTAGTTGTCGCGTTAGGGGCCATATAAAGTATACGTGTAGAGTTAAAGTCTTCTTCGTCACTTCGCCCCTCTACTTATGAATGAAGGCAATAAAGCTAGCGGCTCCGTCGACCTCCCTTAGTTGACCACACACTTTCTGTGCCTTGCCTTGTCCAATAGAGATTCTACTCTTTCCATAGCTGCTAGATTCAGAGGTGCCTCAAATGCTGGCTAAGGGCGCTATCTCTCTCGTGCGAAGCCTAGATGGGCAGAATCAAGCTTAGGAAAGAGTGCAAGGTCAGAAGAAGAACCAGAAGACTCCTATAGCGCACAGGTCTCAGGGATCGTTGAAGCTTTCTCCATGGGTAGTCTCTTGTAGAAAGAGTACTGCATCTTCTAGCTACGGCAAATGGTACGAAAGAACCCCAGACCTGAGAGTTGCTATCCCAAAAGAAGAGATCAAATCCAATAGCTGAATCAAATATGAACCCAGCTCACCGGGCACAGAAGGCAGAGAAGCCTCTTTTAATCGACCCACAGTCATACGAAAGCGCTATCAAGCCTGGATTTAGCTTATCTTATCACCCGCTGGAGTCTATGTAATCTCAGATCGTTCCCAACCCCTTTTTGAGTCTTTCATACCATATCTTCCCTTTCCTTTCCGCGCATGCCTCACGCGTCTTGCAGGGAGCTCTGTTCAGGTTGAAGAAAGCATACTCTACTTTTCACCCTACTCAGAGCTAAGGAAAGAGCACAGTTCAGTTTGACTATCAATTCTTATATAGAAAGGAAGCATCATTCAAATGAAGCGGCTCCTATCTTTATCTGACTCTAGAACTATCAATAAGCGAAGTCGAAAGAGCATGCCTGACTTGCGCGACTCATCTGCCTATCTTAATCTGAGTTCTGAATTAGCGGCCTCATGGTCAGGAATGCATGACAGCAGAATATTTGAGCGAGAGCCCTGCAATTACCTGACGAGTGATGCCTCTACTTATCATCAGTACCATTTCCTCACCTCACTTACGCGGAGCACATGAAACCGATTCTTCTTTCTCATTATCACAAGGAGCAGGCTCAGGGCTATAGTGAAAAAAAAAGCTAGACCTTGAGATCTGAGCACTCGGTATAGAAGAGCAGAACCAACAGAAAGGTAAGATCCCCTGACATCTGATACGCTTCGTGAAGCCCCTTAATCCAGTGAATGGGACAGCTACAGGAGCAAAGAAGGAGAGGAGAGAAGGTCGACCAGTTTGGACCTACTTTTGAGACTCAGATAGCAGACAGGAAGAGTGAAAGCGCTATTCTAATGCTCATCAGGTTTAGCGAGTCATTAATCGAGACAAGTTTAGTACTGACTTTATTTCCAGGCCACTTAGCACAAAGAGTTCTGGTCTGCTTGGGGTTCTTGATTCACTTTCTGAGCATTATGGTAAGAAAAAGAGACCTTAGGGCGAGGAGCGAAGAGAGTCAAAGAGATAGGTGCCCCTTCTATATAAAGAGGAAGCTCTATATATAGAAGGAAGAAGCTCGATCGGATTCGAGCATAAGGAAGACAAGATATTGAGTGCCTGTCGAGTCTGCTAATGGGAGAGCTCTGCTCTGCGCGCCTCTATATCACTTGCCCGTTCGCTCCTCTTAGGAAAGGAAGAATAAGCCTCGTCTGAAGGTGGAGCGTACATGTGTATTTCTTTCTTTCATATCCTAGCCGGCCCGAGGCGGGTCCACTCTCTTGAAAAAAGGAATTCCCTTGAGAGTCAATGGTCTGAAATAAAGTCGGGCTAGAGACATTGTAGACCCCCAAGAAGACCCCAAAACAGAGCTAGCTGACGGGATGAATGAAAGTCAGAAAGATGTGGGGAGGGCGAGAGCAGGTAGATTTGGATCCGCGAGACCAGACGCTTCGCCCTTATCCAGTTCTTCCAGTATGATCCCTGGAATCAGCCGGAAAGGGAATGAAGGAGGTGAGACGGACCCATTTGATTTCGCCTTCTCGGTCGGCCCCTATCCAGTCTTTCATCAGTGAGTTCCTCAATCCGGGTATCAAAAGTAGTTGGCGCTTTATATTCTCCTTGGGGAACCATTAGCATCAACTTTAGGTGTGTGGGCTTACGAGGGAATATCAACTAAAGAAGAGGAATCCGGACCAGAAGGGGATCAACCCTTCATTGTGCAAGACAAGACCATTGGCATTATTGTATCCTTCATCCTGTACGCTCACCCATCCCTTTGAAGACGTAGGGTTCTGGAACTAGGGCAGCCTGGTGAACTATAGAATCCCTCATAAGCTAGAGTAGTAAGTCAAACCATTCTAGTCGAAGAGGCGACCAGATAGGAGAAAGGCTTATATTGACTCTAGCTGGGTTGATCCCTTTGGTTTGAGTTTGAGGAGTGGAGCAGGACGTGGATTACTTAGTATTAGTACGGTCAGCCATTCCTTCAAGTGCTCTTGATTGCGATTCATACAGTAGTTGTGCCTGCCTAAGCGAGAGTATCCCTTCTGAGAACCCATTAATTAAGGTTCAAAGCCGCACCTGACCTGGGAGAAAGCTCGAGCCTATCTTTGATACCCCAGCGCCAAGAGTTCATGGATACATGAACTCCTGGTGCCAACACCAGGAGTGAATGGTAAAGGACCATTCACTCTTGGAGGGAATGGAAATTTCCGGCACCAGGTCGTGAATGGCTCGGAGCCATTCACTCTACGGGCCATTCACTCTAACCTTAATCAGTCGAGCCTATCTTTGATACCCTCTCCTTTCAATCATTTGCCTGTCGCGTAGTCTAGTTTGAGGATGAGGAGAGAAGTTAGTTTGATGTAAGCCAGAGGAAGCAGCGGTCAACTTCCCCATCATCAAGACCTTCCAGCCAGTCAAGTCAGTGAGTTGCTTGAAGCAGTAAGCCTTTAAGGAGTAGGCCAGTAGTCGTCAGAATAGTCAAGATAGATAGTGGATTTAAGGCCTGCTCTTGAGTGGGTTGCGGTTGCAAGCGGTAGGGCAGTTCTCAAGCCTGCCGGCAGGGGAAGCTAGTTGAGAGAGTGGAGCAAGCGCTTGCCTCTCCAGGACCCTATAAGGGAATCCAGCTTAGCCAGTTCTTGATAGAGTGATTATATACGATAAGTCAGTTAGATAAAGGCCAGGCAGTCATCAAGCAAGTCAGTCAGGTGAGCCTTCCTCATCCGCAAGCCAGTGCAGCAGGCAATGGAAAGGCTAGTCTATTCTGTCAGGAAGGTACTCGGGTGTATGACTCTATTCTTAAGATCTGTGCCCTTAGCCTTATGGTCAGTCTAGTACATCTGCGTGGTCTTCTCGAAAGACATGGATCTCTGCTACAGAAGTGCTGCATGGCTCGGTCGACCCGAGGCTAATGCGCATCTTTATTCATTCTATATAACCGAAGAGGGATGCAATAACAATAAATAGTCTACCAGAAGTGCTTCCGGGAAATGATCATCGAGCTATTGGCGTAGTCAACATAGAGATGGTAGCTAGTAGGGGTGGAATCCGTGGCAGTGCTGGTTTTCCTAGCCTCTTTGACCCGGCGTGAGGCCGAATTCGCAGAAGGCTTGCACGCTTCCAGCGAATGAGCAAGTGCCCCAAGAAAGAAAGTCAAGAATAGAGAGACTATAGTCATTGCATTGCTGGATTAGGATACTAGTGAGAGTTTCGCTAGATAAGAGGGGTTATCTCACTTTTGCATAAGGCTGACGCTTACTTCTGACTCATGAAGAGACCTCAGTCAGACCTGTCAGATTGAGTCTCACCCCCGCCTTGCTAACCTCCGTATGGTATGTCGGGCTCTTGCGTACTCAGGGAATGTGCGATCCTCTATTAATTAAGTACTGAATTAAGTCTCTTTACATGGGGAGCCCATCGCACTCTTCATCTCTTTCTTTCGGGTCTATTTGTTCTGCATGGGGGGGACGGGGGCGACCTCGGGAGATAGTCACACTTTCTTTCTCAATGAGCTTTTCTAAGTTTAGATTTCGTTCTCCAAGCCCCCTCCAATTACTTGAGCCCAGCTGCAAGCTTCGTATTAAGCCGTACAAACATGGGAAACTCTACTTTCAGGCCAATGGGATCCTGGTAATCTCTGGCGATATAAGCACGACTCCTACACCGCTTCCCTCTTGATTCATAGTGCCATCAAAATAGATCGTCCAGTCATCAGACATAGGCGCTTTTTATTGAATCGGGAAAAGGGCTCCGGGTGCGAAGTCGGGTTCTTGGCCTGCCCCTTTTTATTGACTTATGGCTAACATAGGTTCTGATTCTCTATCCTATCTTCCCACGTCGCTCTGCTCGGCCCTTCCCTTCCAGTCAATGCAGGTTTTAACAGAAGCCGCTCTTCCGCAAAAGATTGATTTGCTTTTGAATCTCTTTTGGTAGATGGATGGCATCTCTCAATTCCCACATCCGGAAACGAATGAAGCTGGCCGCAAGAATTTGGACTCCAGTAGAATATGGGAGTTTGGCTTGGCTCTGGGGGCAAGAAAGAAAGAAGTTCTTTCCGGGGATGGCAAGTGAAGACCGTGGGTAGGCTTCCCTTTCACTCGCTCTGGCACGCGGAAATTAGCAAAGAGAATCAGATTAGAAGCGTCTATCTACGAGAAAGAAGACGAAGAATCGGCGAGCATCAAAGAGATTGTATTGTGTTTTGACCACCGGGCCTCTTGATTAAGACGGACGGCATGGGAAGGCTTGTCGAGGTTTAGCAAGAATATGCGCTCTCTCAAGCAGTTAATAAGAAGACCATACTTTCTGTCGAGCTCTTTTCCATCTTCCAAGGTATGAAAATCAAAATAGTCAGAGGATTTGGATCCTCTTAACTTAACTGAACTTAACTGAACTTAACTTAATAAGAGATCAACGCCTCTTTCCCATACTTTACGAGAACCTTGGCAATTGTTGGTAGTTCTTGGTCTCCCTTCCATTGACTTTAGTTGAAGAGGATAGAGGGGGGATACGAATGTAAATCTTCATATTTGGCTCATCCCATACCCCCTTTCAGCTGCCGGACTGCTCTACTGATCAACTCTCTCTTCGGACACACGGAACCTTCTCAAAGACTCGCACTGAGAACACAATGAATCACCGTCCTTCTCACAATCAGGCAAACCTGGTACGTTGATCGAAGAATGCATCCAGAAGAGAGGCGGCTATCCGAGAGAGTGGTTCAGGTTACTACCGGAGTCATTGATGTTGCAGGTCAGATGGGCTTAGTAGGGCTCGAACCTACAATATCACCGTTATGAGCGGTACGTTTCAACCAATTAAACTAGAAGCCCGGAAGAGCGGACAGAAAGAGGAGCGAATGAGAATGACGCGCTCTATCTGCTTCTTCCTCAAACCGTGGCCGGGGTTCTTTGGCAAGCCCAAGCGTAGGCGGCGACCTAACCTAACCTATAGTTACGTTACGCAAGACGGCTTCACTCGATTCAGTATTTCAATAGAACAAAGAAGTCTAGTTGACCCATTGACTCAAGGTTCATAGGAAGAGGGAACCCTTACGTAGTGGGATGTAGGCTTCAGTTCAAGTGGTACTATATTATATGAGTTCAAGTAAGCGGCTGTTCACCGGCAGGTCACTAGGCCTTTTAGAAGAAAGTGAAGTTATCAGCGGGCGTCTCAACAGAAAGTAGCGCCTAGCGCCAACTAACTGATAGCTGATAGAGCGCTCAAGCGAGCATTCTTTCTACTGTCGTACTCAAGGCGAACGGCATTCTGTTGTACAGCGACTTGAGTTGAGTATAGTGAGAAAGCGGTAGGTGACGAATGAATCGACAGTAGTGACGAAAGGGAGAAAGAGCTCAGTTGGTTAGAGTGCTGGTCTCTGGTTCGAACCCCGCCCGATCCTCCTCCTCCTGCCCTCTTCACTGGAAGGATCCCGGTCTAGCATTCAATACCATTCTTCTTTCCCGTCGCGTCGCACTTCATTCATGAGTGCTTCCTGTCTTACCAAGCACTTCCTTTCCACTAGTGGCGAAGATTCTGTCTACCATCCCACCTCACTCGGGGGGTCCAGGTTCCTCTCGGAGACAGCCAGTCTACAATAAGCAGGCAGAGCTTTACCCATTGGATCACATCCATCCTCCTACCATTCTTCCTTCTTCGAATGGAGGCTAATGAAGATACTTGTGGATCCTTCTTCTCCCTTTTCATTGAACGAACCAAGTTCACCTATACGAGAGTGAGGAAGAGAAAGAGTCCATGGCTAAATTGCCAAAAAGAGTCACTGTGAATCCCGAGGGGAAGGGCAACTTCGATCCCATTTATCGAGCGGAATTCTCGTCCATGGCTAAATTGCCGGGTTTCGTACTGGAAGGGTAGTCCGAGCAGTGACACGGCTCCCTGGGCCCCCCTCTCCCTACCTTATTGAAAGGGTCTTTTCACCCCTCGTACTGAGCTACTTTTATCCGTTCTTCTCCGCTTTCAAATTCATTACAATAGTGCGTCCTGTCAGGAATCAATGAGTCTTGACCTTGGCAACTTCTCACTCTTCTTTTGCTCATTCGAACTAAGCTTTCTTTGCGTGCGGTTATCTGCGCTTTCCTTTTCTTGATCCTCACCTCACGGCTTTCCCAGAGGGATTCCCGTGGTCTCTCTATGGGCGGTCCCACGCAAAAGGGCTTTCCAGTTTCAAGAGAGACTCCAATTCCGGGTGCTCACACTACGGCCAAGGGATGGCTGGAAAATTTAAGTGAAATAGAAGAGATAGATTTGAGGGGCGGAGATACGGTACAGAAGTTCCGGAAATGCCTCACGAGTGCGGTTTGAACATAGATTCCTATTTCTTTCTACATCTCGCCATAAGACAGAGCTGACAGAGCAGACAGCGAAAGCAAGGGAAGCGGACCTGGCAGAGAAAGCAAGGGCCGAAACTCTACTCATTCACGATTCACTGGAGTATAAGTTGCCCCTACGAGTGCATGGTATTTCCCGGAGAGGAAAAATTGAAACTCTATTTGAAAAGCATCAATTCTTTCTCCACAGTTTCTGCTCGGAA
>JBBUKS010000066.1:1834102-1839102 GCA_038050645.1 Hedychium gardnerianum
AAGAGAGTCCTTCCTGTATGAGTAGTATAGAAGTATAGAGAGCTTTGGTTGGTTGTTGACCAACAGAAAGCATGGGAAAGATGCACGCACAAAAGAATAAATGAAAATGGAACATCATCCGAATTCAAAAGAATCAATATAAACTACCGAAACCGAGACTGACACCATTTTCTTACTGAATGACTTGATCGATCGTACTAGATGGATAGCCTCAGATAGACCAGAAACCTTTCATACGAAATTCCTCGACCCATTCATTAATGCGCAAGAGAAAGCGATCTATCAGACTAGAGGGAAGTTGGTCTTTCTCCATGACCCACCCCAAAAGTGCTACTTATCGCGTAAGGCCTTCGCTCGAATGTCGTTTCCAGGGCCTTCTTCCATAGGTATGATCCCATTCTTCCAAAATAAGAGAGGCGGCCTATTTCAGAATGAGAATCTTCGACAGAGATCGTTCCTTCAGTTTAGCAAGAAATTAGATAGATCCCGATTGACTTAGCTTGAAGCATGGCTTGCCGTTTGATGCTACTCTTGGGAACATGGATACATTGACTTTAAAGCATCTCGTAGTTGAGCGGTACTGTCATCAACAGTTCCAACCTAGAAAAGGGCAGAACGAATCTATCTTATCTATTAGAATTCCTGTCTCACTTTCTCTCTTCCTATTGAAATGAATATCGTTTACTAAGAGAATAGATGAGCTCCGGTAGACTGAACTTCACACTTTACTTTCTTATCGTTCGTCCGTTCCAGGTATTACAAGAAGTATGTAGCTCTTTCTCTTTCTCCTTTCAAGTATTCAATTCCCCTCGTTCGGATATAGAGTGACATAGCTCGGTAAGAAGTCATCAGCTACTCCTGAACTCATTAACTCAAGAGCTAGGGAAGGGGTTTCGCTCCTCTCTCTTCTTTTCTTAGGAGAATCAGGGGATTGTTTTACTCTAGTTTTTCGGCTAAAAAGAAGAGATGGGCTAAGGCCTATCTTTCTCAGACAAAGAGCGGAACTACTTTTGGGAGAATCCAGATAGAGAGATGGATGTAGGAAAGTGCTTCCTTAAGCCAATGGCGAACACACCTGACAGGCAAGCACATGAACTCGCGCCAACCGAAAACACACGCAGCAACCAAGCTCACCCCGCGACAGGAGTCCTCCTCTATGAAGCAAATACCGCTGCGGGGTGGAAGCGCTAGACTTTGAGTGCTTTGTTGCGCGCTGCGGTGCGCTCTCGTTCGGTCTGTCGTATCGTATTCTTCCTTCTAGCCCTGTTAATTTAATCTAATAGATAGATTTCTTCACTAAGTCTTCCTTGAATCACAGAAGTCATTTTTCTTTGAGTGCCGGCTCGTCCGCGCTTACTCTACTAGAGAAGCCTCATCTTCTAGTGCTAACTCTTCTTTCTTACTATTCCCCGGGGAGAAGACTTCAGCTTAAAAGCTTTGAACCTGAGCTATTTAGGAGAAAAAGAAAGAAAAAACCCCTCCTCTACTTCTCGGCTTCCTTCCTCGCCTACTCTCGCTGGGCGTAACGTAGAAGTTTTGCTTCAATTACAATATCTGAGGCTTAGCGGAGCAAATCGAACATTTGAATAAGGGTTGCCGAGCCAATAATTACATCAGTTTTTGGAAAAAAGACTGAGAACATCTACTCAGGTGAATCCAGTGAAGACTTGAAGATCTAATCCGAAATAGCATCTTTTAAGCTCAGAAATAGATGTTCAGACTCCTATAAGGGCACCGCACTAAGTACCCCCTTTCTTTAATCTTTTTTTTCAAGTAACTTGACCCTGCCGAGGGCATTTGTGATCCCTAGCTTTCCACTAACACTAAGGAAACTTACCTGACAACATATATTGCGGGAAAGGCACTCTAGCGGCAGCAGATGGTTCTGCTTCAGCATTAACTGATCTTGATGACACCCCAAGGGAGGGAACTCTGGTAGTAAATCCCCTAGTCATTTATCTTGATTCGCCTGCCAAACTCTCAAAATTTGAAGAGTCAGACTGGCATCTTCTAATGGAGAGAACTCTCAGGTATAGGCACTTGAAAGGGAAAGAGGGAATTATTAAGACGACGAGTTAGAAAGGTAGGGTGCTTTAGCGGAACAGGCATCTGTCGGCCGGATCGATAAGAGTGTGAGGAGGTGTATATGGTGGCTGCCCAGCCCCCCCAAGGGAATTTTGATTCGCTTGCCTTTTATCCGGCCAGGCCGCCTGGAAGCAGCCGAAGCAAGTTGCCCACTCCACTAATTGAGAGTGGCTAGCTTCACTCTTAGGAAGAGACCGAATAAATGGCAATGGAGTGAGAACAGTATGACCCTTTGCTTTAAGGCAAGGTGGAGTAGCAAGATTTTACCTTACCTTCTTCTCCCCTCTTCTCTCTTTGAATCGGCAGCTGTCTGCCCTGATCAATGCGAAATTGATCAATATGGGATCATGATTTGATTGAAAATGTGTAAGTCATCAGAGAAGGGAGATTTAACAGAAAACCTTGATTTTGAAATAGCAGCTCAAGTAGAGCAAGAAACTCCCTATTCTGAGGCTGTGAAGGCCGCTTAAGCCGCATTATTTACGCAATTCCTTGATCTGATCGGAACCTTACCCTCTACCCCCACAAGGGAATAAGAGCTCCGTTAAAGGATATCTATAGCTGCGCAGAGGGAAGCGCTTAGAAGCTATGCTCTTCCTGAAGAAGTGGGAACATATCCCTATCGAGGTTTTTTTTATTCTTCTTTTTTAAGATCTATTTATTTATTTAAGTTTTCTTTTTTATTTCTGAATTCGTCTAACCTCGACATGTAGATATCCCAAAACTCCTTGTCTCCTGAGTGTGCGAATCTAATTGAGTGAGGTCTCAACTGCGCCCACTCTGAGCCCCTTTTCTTGCTCAGCCCCTAAGAGCTCTCTTCATAGCGTTTCCAATCCTTTTCCGTCTGCTCGTGCTCGTTGTCGAGCTTCAGAACTATAGGTAGGCCTTTGCCCGACCTGGTGGGCATCTCCAGGGGCCAGGTGGCGCAGTTCCCTAGGTTGGGGTCCTGGCTCCGCCATACATTCAGTAAGTGAATGTTTTTAGGGTGGCCCTAATAGTTGGAGCCGCCACGATATCTTATCCTAAACCTTCGGGAAGAAGCGCGTTTCAACCCTATTCTGAGATTCTTATTCGTAAAGAGATTGAAGGTCTGCCTACCCTCGTCTTGGTTCTTTTCGTCCACCCCCGAGGCTTTTTCAATGGAATTACAGCGAAGTCGAGTATGGACAGAGAGGGTAGCTCCTTTTCGTCGAAAGCTTTGAAGCAGTAGCTTTGCCACTCTCTGCGCATGTTCAATAAGATAGCAGCTCGATCGAAATCTCTATCTCGAATCACTTTTTTTAAGCGAGCAGCCTTGTACTCCAGGCACTTCCCTTGCTTTGTCTACAAAATACCTTTTTAGGACTCGTAACCAGCAACAAAAAATTCTCCATCGTCCAGGGTAAAGCCCATGTATCGATCCCTTGTAAAAGTTTCGGTTTTTTAGATTTAGGTCGTCTGGGATGAAGTATTCTTCGGAATCCTGATAGTCAAGGCAAAGATCATTGGGTGTCGTACTAAAGAAGGCGTAGGTAGAATAAAAGACTCGCCTTCTGATGCAGCCCCACAAGGTAAGGTGGCAATGAGTCTTCTCTCGTCTGGATCCGGTATTGGGGAGG
Source organism: Hedychium gardnerianum (assembly GCA_038050645.1). Taxonomy (NCBI): domain Eukaryota; kingdom Viridiplantae; phylum Streptophyta; class Magnoliopsida; order Zingiberales; family Zingiberaceae; genus Hedychium; species Hedychium gardnerianum. Next base: position 1,837,786 of record JBBUKS010000066.1, read on the forward strand.
AGAATCGCAGCCGGATGAACTTGTTTGTAAAGGGGTTCGGATCTATGCCGTCAGCGATAGCGTCCAGGAAAGTGGCAGCAACCACTACGAGAGGTGGATTTCCTTTTTTTCTAAAAGATCGGGGGACTGCTGTAACTCTCATTTAATTACTCCATGTGTAACGCCCAAAGGGCCTTGTATTCTATTTAAACAGAGGATCTCTCACATTGATATACACATCCTTCACCCAATCTGCTCAAAGTATTTTCCACTCTTTCATGGTATCAGAGCACTAGCTCTTGGGAAACGTTCAGTTGGTTCGTGTGAAGTGTGGTCTGAATACCTTGTTACGTGTTTTCTCTTTGGCGCTGTCCACCGCTGTGTCTGTATCCTTCTCCTCAGAACTTAGTGAGTATCCCGTCCATCGCAAATTTTTTATCCAGAAAATTGACACAGACGAACTACCTACTATGGAAAACTAAGAGAATGTCGTTTATTGAAGCACAAGATCTTCTCAGTTTCGTTGATGGAACTGGAAAAGAACCAAAGAAAGGAGTTTATTGAGATTGATGACAAAGGTGAGATAATGAACCCTGAGTACGTCACCTGGAGAAGAACAGACCGACTACTCAAAAGTTGAATGATGGGCACCATGACCGAAGACGTTCTTAGTCCAACGACAAGACTAAAAACGTCTCGTAAGATTTGGATGTGTGCTTAGAAAAAACGTTTGCCCAATCTTCAAAGGACCGAGAACTTCAACTACAGTGTCAATTGCAGCTATGTCCGCAAAGGGTTCAAAACCTCTATCTTCTATCCTATTGTAGGCCGATAGGTCCGCTATAATCCGCCCACAGAGGTACCCAAACTCGTCTCCCTCTCTAGGGCAACCTCTGTCTGCCTTCTAAAATGAGCTGTACCGAGAGAGGAATAGCCTCTTTTGGGTTCCCCGTGCTACGGCTGCTGCTACAGCATCATATGTCATGATCCTCTTCTCTGAGCCGCACCTGGCATCTCAGTTGTTGTTGTTATAAACCGGTTTTTTTTAATCATTTAAAACATTCACAATCATTAGTGAATTCCCACAGCAATCCCAATCCCTTGCTGATGTGATGTGTTTTACATCGCACCGACGCCATTGTGTTTGCGTGAAGCTCGAGAGTCAACAAATGCAGGAATAGCTCCTCTTCGGAGATTTCTGGCTTTTGAGGTGAGGGGAAGCTTGAAGCCGGTGGTGTTTTCGGGTCCTACAGTTGCGGTCTTTATCTTTCTTAAGAAAGACTTATAACAGGTGCCGACAAGGTAAGGCAAGCTATGCGGCAAGCATAGTGAGTCGTC
>JBBUKS010000066.1:1841602-1851060 GCA_038050645.1 Hedychium gardnerianum
ACGCATACCGAAAGGATACCAAAGAAGCCGACCATTAATGACTAGTTCGAACACCAGGAGCGGTCTGATCCCTTATTTGATCAGACAGACCGCTCTTAGAAACAGAAAACCAAAGCAAACTCTCATAGTTCGGAGCCCAGCTCCAACTACTTCTTCTTAAGTGAGGTTTATGATAGTTGAAAATTCCTTCTCGGGGTCTTCCTTTCTACTCCTAATGGTAGTGCGCATCTCAAACGTTGAGGGGCCTTTGAAGCCCGCACCACAAACTGCTACAGCATAAACAGAGGCTGGTAGTATGAATTGTCCCAAACTGCATAAAAGCTTATGTCTTCATATAGGAAGAACCTCCCAATAGCTCTCCTAGCCGCGGCATGCAACCTCTGCGAAAAGACTTCTTTTTTCGAGGGTTGTACTACTGTTTTCTTCAAAAGAAGGAAAAAAGAGACTAAACTTCTTTTTCTCGTAGCGCCTGATGCAGAGGGACCGCTCCGCAAAGATTCCCCAAGACCACTGTCATATAAATCCTCCGTACGACAGCGCCCTGCCCTCTCTAGGCTAGGCTCCTCTGTTACATCAACTAGATCCACTCCCACCGATAAAAAAATTCCTTTTTTTTGACTCTTTATTTTCTTCGGCCAATCCTAATTTAAAATAAAGCACTCTTCCTCATTTGTTTCTCTTTTCTTGCCTTCTTTATTAGTGAAGGGGATCCTCGAGAAAGACAGACCTACCTACCAGTTCTAAGTGGCAAGATCAATCAAACAAAACAAAATAGGCTCAAGAGAAGAACCTGTTTTCTTCCTCTTATATATCCCATCGTATACATCGTAATAGAACCTTTTTTTCAAATCAGAAAGAAAGTACCCTCTCTCTATTCTTAGGTGGGCCTGCACGTTTTAGGTTATCCGGAAGGAATGGAGCTTCACTCAATGTAGTGCACTCGCTACCTTTAAAGGTGAAGGAAGGTAGTCACTGCTGCTCTCCTTGCTGCTTGAAACTAAGGCGAAAAATCCATTGGACTAACTCGCCACGTGAAAGCTTGAGTAAAGCAAGGAAAGAAGAATTCCCTCATACGTTCTGTAACGAAGGCTTGCTATTGAGCTACGGAGAGCTCCTTAGTGTGAGTTCTGCCCTTTCAAGATATACCAATCGTAAAGGTACGAAACTACGCTATTCAAAGCATCTCGAAAAATCTTTTGTTAATCGCGACTAAGCCCTTTTTTAAAAACTATCTGGCTATAGAGAATCAAAATGAATTAATAAACTACAAACTCTCCGTAAACTCTTCTCTGATTTCAGAACCTTTTCTTTTCGCATCTCGAAATTCTATTCTTTTTCTTTCTCTAGACTTAGAAACCATCTTATATGAATATTCTTCGGCTGTGGCTTAAGGGCACGCTTTCGGATGGATGCACCGGAGGAGTGAAGTCTCGCAAACGAGAGTATAGAGTCAATATAAATTGAACCAGGGCAGAAAGGTCTTTCATCGTAGAACAGGCCTAGCTACACACGTACTTGTCTCGTTCCTTGTGCTAGGACCGAACAAATATGAATCCTTCTACCAATAAGATCTTAACCAGCCATTGAGTAGTAGCTCTTGTTTATTCAGCGGATCGACGAGAGAGGCCATTCTGCAACCTGAAAAGCCTTATGCGCCTTATTTTCTTCTTTTTTTTTTAACTATTCTATGCGTGCGTCTCGAGAATCTTTTAGGAGAGCTTCCATGCCCATCTTATACAAACCTGTTGGAATCTCATCTGTGACGATCTTGCCTACGTCTTCATCATCATCCACCTGAGCAAACCAACCTTATCTTGCCCGACTAGCTTGGCTAGCTCTGCTGCTAGGGCTGGAGCGCATAGTAAGCGTTGGTGCAGTATAGCGCGGTAGTAGCGCATTAGGGGTAGTTAGCGTGCATTAGATTAGAGTGTTGCGCGTTGTCTTGCTAGTGCCTCTCTCTAGCGCTAATTGCCTTTGTATCTTAGCCCTTATAGCTCTAGCTTAGGGGCCCCTTCCTAGCTTATTCTTATCTTTCTTCGGCAGGCAGGATCGAATGAGGATGATGGGGAATGCTTTTTAAACTAAACTGCGTTCATCTGCTTGCTTTGAATTTGATGCTAAGGAACGGAACCTGACCTAGTCCGTAGTAAATAGAGGTGGAGCAAAGGCAAGGTAGCTGATAAAGGTGAGTACGTGCGAAAAGCCAGAGGCGCGAGCCTTTAAAGGAGCTTTGAGCGAAGGTGTGACGCTGAGGGTTGCTTACTTATTATTACATTACGTCGCGTCAAGTCAAAGGTTTTTGTTACGTACGTAATGAAAGGGCACTGCTTTCAGCCAACGAGCTTAACTACTAGATGCTATTTCGACATCATACACAGTAAAGAAAGGACTCATGAATGACCTTACCCCTAGCCCTAGTACTCTGATTCAACCGCTTATGTTCTTCGCCAATGTTCCAAGGTGATCAGGTGAAGCTTGATCACATATACTCATTTTAAGTATGAGATCTTTGACAACTTCTCGAACGCTAGTGAAGCGAAAATCTTCGAAATGTGCCAAAAAAGAGGTGGGAAAATAGCTCTGCGGTAAGGGAAAGATTCATTCTTCTAGGCTTGGTATGATAGGTAGGGTTCAGTTCCCTTTCAGGGAGGGTAGGTTTTTCTCCTTGGTCTCATTCATCCTTTCGCAAGCTCATCAAGTGGGCTTGGAAGCCTCAGTTGGTACTGTCGATTGATGTACTCCGAAAGCTCCGCTATCTATCTGAATAATTGACTTTCCAGAGGGCTTCTTCCCCGGTTTGCTACCCTTAGTAGACTTTGGGCTCTAGCCTAGAATAGAAGAAAATCCCAGTGCAGAAGTAGAGCATGAAAGCACAGGTTTTGAAATGAAAAAGGTCAAGTACTTCCCGATCAGTCTCACTAGCGCAGCGGATTGCTCTTTCTTTAGTTAGGACTGCCATTGAAGATGGGTTAATCCACGCCTAATGGTCGACCACATTCAACGGTCAAAAGTCATGCTTTTCGCTCCTCTCCAACCAGTCGAGATCAATTACATCGATCTTCTTCTTTTGCTTTTGAGGTCTTTCACCATTGCCGTAGCGTGTTATTCATTCAGTTTCCATCTTCTCTGCATCCAGATCCCGAAATTTCTTTTCTTTCTTCTTTCTTGTTGTTCTAAGTTGAACTCCTTTTTGCTGGCTGCACTACTGACTACTGGTAGAACGATAGCGGAATAGCGGACTCAAAGAAATGTTATCCCGCTCTTCTCGAAATGAATTTTAAAAGGCTCTTCCCACGTAGAAGGACGGGAGAAGGAGCAATAGACGGGATTGTTGGAATTGGTGTGCTAGCTGCTCTAGAAAAGGGAGAACTTACTTGTGAAGCTGTGAGGAAAGTCCTTGTTGGCTATGGATATGGGTCACTCGCGTTAGTTGAAGAAGGAAGGGGATAGTTATAGGACCTGGAACTGAGATTGGTAATTGGATTTTCTTTCCTAGGGGCAGGAGCGGTAGTTGAAGGAATGTTGCTTTGGCTTGATTGCTTTCAGTCTAGCCTAGCTAGGCTGGGGAGTCCATTAGTCCGAGTTAGGCCGAGAAGTAAGAGTTTGTAATTGAAGTCAGGGCGGAATGGATAAATTATCTTCCCCACGGAGCGCTAAGAAGGTTTTGAAAAGGATCTCCTCGCTAAAGACTAGCTCCCTAGCTTCCTGAAAAGAGAGGATTCGTTCAAGCCCATTCTCAACAGCAAGATAAGTGAGAGCATTTTTTGCATCTATTAAGTCAAAGCTAAGAGACAATTCGAGTTGATACGAGACCTTCGCCCTCAACTAGTCTTATTTTTGGGAGATTAGGTGCCTAGCCTCAGATGGAGCAAAGCAGACTTCGGTAAAACAATATGATATGAGTGTTTGTTCTGCTTTCACTAAGGGGCAGACTAGCGGAATAAACGCTTAGAGGAATAAAAGCAGTGGGAAGGAGGAGAAAGATAAAAAGGCAAACAACAGACTCTGATATACGCTATGGGACCATCTCCCAAGGGAGAAGCCTTTTTTTGGGGGGGTAGTTTTTTCCTATCATGGCATGGAGATTAGAGAGAGAGAAAGAGTTTCGAACAAGCACGCAAGCCTGAAAGCATGAGTCGAAAGCGAGAGAAGTTAAAAATGGGCCCGTGGGTGGGAAGGATATATGATCTGAATTAACGATTGCGGTCTGGTTGATCACCTTCTGAACCGAAACCCCTATGCAATCAACCAGACGGACAATGGGAAGCGTCTGAGCGTCTTCTACTCTACTCTTTTTTCTTAGCACAGCAACTGCTTGGCCGGCTTGGGACAGGCTTGCTTGACTAGTCTCATCGACTACTCAAAACTCAACTCATACACAGGGAAGGAAAGCTTTAGCTTGATACTTCTACTGATACCGAGCCGGAAGAGAGCACTGCTTCAACCAGAGATGTGGAGCCGGCATCGTAGCATGAAATGAGCCAATTATCATTGCCTTGTCTGCTTCCTCCAAAGCATTGAATAAATGAAGAGAGTGACCCTAGAAGAGGAGGCTTCCTCTGACATTCGACTCATACTTTACTCTCCACTCTGAGAATATCAACTCATATCGGAGCAGGGAAAGAAGAGATGCTGGTAATTATATACGTAGTAATTTATGCCCGCCCGGTAAACGGCGACAGTAAGCCTAACTGTCCTAAGATAGCAAAAGGAATGAACCAGGCTACCTGTTTAGCTACTGCGTTCCAGTACTAAGCCGATAGTCGTTATCGATCTACAGGATCGGTAAGCAGCACATGGGATTAGACGTCTACTATTCCTAGTATATTAGTCTTTCTCTAAAATGATATTAGCATAGCATTAAGTAGTAAACATTTTCAACTAGGGTTCCCATACATGCAAACATAAAAAAGAAAACCAAACAAAGATAGTTAGCATAGAAAGGAGTCTATCTCCAGTAAGCATCGGAGTAGATCTACACTCAAAAAAGACAAAGAACACCAGACATGAAAACAAATGTCTCCAGACACTTATTTAATTGAAACCTTCTAAAACTAAAAAGAGTCGACGGACTCTTTTAGTCTCCTTGGTGCCCGTGGGTGACCGCCTGCACAATTAGCTCTTGCTGTTCATTTCGCAGCATTTGTAGCCTCCTCTGCCTTTCCCTTATGTTCTCTCTGGCAGCGAAAATGCGTTCTTCTGCCTCTGCAGGATCTCTTGCTCTAACATTTCTCAAAAATAGGTTTAGCGCTCTACGACGCTCTTGAATTTCATTTTGCAGTTGCTCCATTTCGGCAGCAATTGCAGAAAGCCTGTTCATAGCCATACGTGCTATTACTCAATTTTTTGATTTGAATTTAGAAGTATATCGCAAAATCAGTTGTTAGAGATGCATAGATAGACGTGCTTTAGGAGAATAAGTCTTATAGACCGTAGCTCCGCTAATGGCTAGTTTAATCACATGGATTGGGATTGGATCCCCGTTATTGATAATCAAGAATGTGGCCAGATGTCGCCAGCCAATAAAAAAGAAGTCCGTCCTCTTGGTGCGATTGTCTTTCGATTCTCTTTGTTTCCGCGCGGGCGGTCAAGTTGGCTTTTCCAATCCAACCGATGAAGCAAGGGAAGCGCTATTGGCGTTTTCGTGATCCTGAGCTGAGGCTTCCTTTGATCTATTGAGGTACTTTTTCGGCAAAGTCTAAATTTGTTGTCTACAAATTTCCTTCCGGAAAACAAAGTAAAAACGTTATATAAAAATCCAACTTAAAAAATGAAATTAGCTCAGCTCAATAGAGGGGCGCCCACATCCCCGCTCGCCCCTACCCACCTCTCGGGGTGGCCTCGCTCTCGCCTTTGGCTCGAGCTACTTTTGCTTCTGCTTTCGGGAAAAGATAGCTTGCAGCCCAAGTCTACCCCCAAAAAAGCAATCCGATCCTTTCGGCCCGACTTTCCAAAATGCCACCCTTCACTTTAACTTAGGCCCGGGCCTTTTGCTCTGCTAACGTAAGCTCCAAGGCTTCCCTGAATATGATGCGGGTCAGGCAGAACCGCTGTTGCCTGATACGCTAGGGGGGGATTTACCAAAAATGTCTTTGATCGCGGCCGGACCCCTTTTTTGGAGATCTGCTCTCAGATCTTCCAAAAAAGCTATTTCGCGCCGGTCTAATTCGGACACCCCTAGTCCGGTTGGTCTCTGCCCCATAGCCTTTTCGGCCTGTCTGTCGAGTGCTTCCCGGCGTTCATTAAGGCAATCATCTAAAAATTCCTGCGGTGGATGATATGGGGCCTGGTCGGCCAAGGCCGGGTGGTGCAGAAGCACCTGTTGAAAGCTGGAGGCGCAGTCGTGCTTTACCTCCCGGATTCTAAGGTCTCGGTTCTCAAATTCCAGCAAGCGGGTATACTCCCCCTGAGAGAGGCCATCATGCTGGAGCTGCTCTTTGATGTGAGCCCAGTACTCCCCCTTTCCCTTCTCCAGCAAATAGGGGCTATTGTTTTGCTCGAGTCGTGCAATGCGATTTCGCATTGATGACTCCAAGCTTTCATTTTGGACAATTTTCCCCCCTTGATGGGACGGCCCAGCCTCATCGCCCGCCTCCCTCGGGATCGAAGAACGAGCCGACGTGCCCTCCATTTCTGTTTCGGAAAATGGCTCCATCAAGACCCTTATTTCGAAGGAATCTTCTGTCCACGAGGCCGAGCGTGATGGGCTGGAACTAGGAGCCATTTCCCCGCCCGAAACTCCCAAAATAAGAAAAGCAGCCGCCCCCCACCTACACAAAAAAGCAAAGAACGCCAGGCGGACAAAAAAAAATATAAATATATTACAATATAATATAAAAAGAAATATACAAAATGAAGGGGCTTATTATTATTATTCAAATAAAAATATCGGAAAAGAAGGCTGCTGCCTAAAATGAGTAAACCGAGAAGCACGATACCTCCACTTGTGCTCATTACAGCAGTTCCTTCTGCTCCTAGAAAACGTCCGAAAAAAGCTGCTACGGAACTACCGAGCAAGGGCAAAAATACGATAAGTAGATACATAATTTCGAGTGTGATCAGACAACCAAAAATCAGACAATGACAGAGCGGCCTGTGACTGAGTGATAGATTGATCGACGCCCGAGGAAGGCTCGACCGAAGGAATGAGTCACAAGGTGAATTGAAAACCCCAACGACAAAGGAACGGGCATTTTCGGGGACTAGCCCGCCTCCCATTACTCAAGAGGGAAATTCCTCGCACATAATTAAGGGAGCCATTGAAAGGTGACCAAAACACCAGAAACGGGGACTACCCGAGCTAATGATAGAGGCAAGAACACTTTCCGGCCAAGTCCCATTAATTGATCATAACGATATCGTGGAAATGCTGCACGGACCCATATATATAGAAACAAAAAAAGAATCACCTTGATACTAAACCAGATCGAGCCCGGGATCTTCTTGAAAATAGGAAGATCTAGGATAGGCGGCCAACCTCCTGGAGAGAGCAATGTGCATGGACCAGGTGAGTAGGGATGCAGCTCCGTGGACCGCTCGTCGGGCCTGATAGGTGGTGGTATCACACCCTTCTCAAAGGAACCGTACGTGACACTCTCGCCTCATACGGCTCCGTCCCGGCATCAGGACCTCCCCTTTCCTTTGACCAACGGGTCCTCGAACCAACCTGTCCTCCCCCTCGGTAAGCGCTTTCTTTTCATTCATTCATTGATTGATGAAAGGTAGCTGTAGCTTGCTTCCAAGTCCAAGCGCTAGCGGTAGAAGCTAGTCGCCAGAAGCGAACTTCCGGGCCGGGAAGGAGCCAAAAAACGTGAGCGCCCCTGCCATCTTTCTAAAGCAACAAGCGAGAAACTTGCCTTCAACAATAACAAAAAAGGAAAGAAGGGCCAACTATTAGAATATTAGTAAAGGCGCCTTAGCCTATCTATATCTATAGGAAGGGGCCTTTTCTTGCTCGTTAGCGCCCCCTTACCCCTAAACTCTTTGTTTAGTCATAAAGGCACTCAAGTTTCGCCTTTTGAAAACCTTACTCTTACTACTCAAAATAATGAGGGGGCTTCTTTCTTCAAATATCCCATAAAAAAAGTTGGGCTTTGAGTTTAGGGGTGCGCTGGTTTGGAACCCTATACAAGGGGCTTTTCCTTTCAAATGACAACAGCCTCTTCCTGCTGCGAGGGCGTTGCACGAAACCAAACCGCTCCCCCGCCCGATCAAGTACCTGTTGCTTTGCTGGTAGGCCCACTTAGGTTAGGGGGCATTGTCCCTCAGTTCTTACCAACCTCCGGTGTGTAATCGACATGTTGCTAGCTTCAACTCGGTGGAATAAGAATCATTGATTCCCTCTGCTGTCTATTTCTTATTCATTCAGAGCGTTCGGCCGGTGCGTGCTCCTTTCTCAAACCAGAACAACTCTGAACGTTAGGGAAGACCACCTGAGCGAACCGACCGAAGGGACTTGACTTATTCGAACCGAACGATAGCGGCTTCAAACTCAGCCTATCACGAGCAGCGTCGCTGCTTGATCGGCGGGGAGGAGCATCTCAAAGTATGGGGCAAAGGATCAAGCGCTTTGACTTTGTCTCCCGGGATCCACCACAGGTTGGGTTTGAGAGCCGTATGATGGGTGACTATCCAGCACGGTTCGGAGAGCACTTTTAGTCTGCGTTGGTGAATAGAAGCCCCCCCTATCAAGCAAGAAAGAAGCGGCTCTTCCCACGGCGGAGTCGCCATTGACTCTATTTATTATTATGGTAAATCAGTGTATCAAGATGTCAATCTGAGATCTTATTTCGGTTCGATACGTCCACCTACGAGACTCACCTTTGGCTTTCGTCTCGGTAGGTGTATTATTTTACATTTTCCCAAAAGAACATTCATTCATTTCTTTCTTCCTCGTCGACCACGACGACTGAAACGACGCGAAAAATCCAAACCCGGAAAGGAGAAGGGCCGGTGGTGGGCATTTGGGAAAGTCGGGCCAATCGGGTGTCTTCATTCAAGCGACGATACAGAAGAAGAACGAAACGAAGTGAGAGGCCGGGAGGCAGAGAAAAGAGTCGAGTCGATCAGGCTCGACGACCGGGAAAAGCAAAACGAAAGACGGATTTGGCCGAAAAAGAAGCAACGCTATGGATACCATGACCGATCACCATCGATAAAGAAGAATCTTTCTAAATCACTTCGCGTCAGCGGGGCCTTCAAGCATCCGAAATATGCCGGAGTTGTAAATGACATAGCGTTCCTGATAGAAAATGACGACTCCTTCAGAAAAACGAAGTTATTCAAGTTCTTTTTCCCAAATCCGTCCCGCTCCGACGGCCCGACGAGTCATCTACTTAAAAGAACCCTCCCTGCAGTGCGCCCCTCCTTGAATTATTCGGTCATGCAATACTTATTGAATACAAAGAACAAAATGCATTTCGACCCCGTCGTAGTTCTAAATCATTTCGTGGCACCGG
>JBBUKS010000066.1:1867671-1897246 GCA_038050645.1 Hedychium gardnerianum
GCAGCAGTTCTAGGTCCGAGTGATGGAGAGGGGCGCCTCCACTTATAATATATGAGACAAAAGCTATACTCCAATCAGAACAATTTATAAGTCAAGTATTCATTATCTCGTCCCTCTCGCTCCTCCTGTCGCTCGAGCCCGTCTAAACGTCGCTATCGCTCGTACCTTCTTTTCCTTCTTAACGATTGTCATATTCTTCCAATTGATCTTGGCTGAGGTTCTGATCACTTTGGTTGAGGAACGATCGGCTAATACCTGATCGAACCATTCCTTTGTCACAAACCTTTTCCCTGCCCCCTTGTATTTGATGACATCGTCATCGTCTTCGATCTCTATAAGGTAGCTCTTCGGGGCGAGGAAGAGACCGCGACGGGCAAGTTTAAACTCCGTCGATGAGACCGGGAAGAGGACTAGTCAATACAACGGAGTCCGTGTCGGTATAGAGACAGTGATCGCTGGAAATAGAAAAGGATACATGAATATTCGAGCGCACGCGGCCGCTGAGATCTGAACCGCTGTCAAACCAGGCGCTTTCCACTCCTCCTCACTCACACTATGTCTCTTGCTCAAGTATTTCACTAAGTCAGACTCTTGGCTCAGCTTTTCCGCCGACACAAAACAATCTAACCCAATCACATCATTGTATTGGGTCGCAGACCTAATAAATGGTACTGTCGGGGCGTCAATACAGTGCATTGGATATTCATTTATATAAATATGCCAAAGCCTCATTCCCAGAAGCCCTAGCTTATTGTCGGCACTGGTAGAGGTCTGAAATGAAGTCCATCCTTTGCCCCGGAGTGGTTTCATGACGTATCCGAGGCGCATATTTCAGCTCTTCGCTGTAGTATGTCCCGATCCACTTTCCCGTAGGAAAGAGCAAAATGCCTTGTTCGTTCTTGTATGGCAAGAATGGGCGGCTGATGTGACTATATAAGCCTCAAATAATCCGAAGAGGCTGTCTAATTCTACCCCATCCAACTTCTTCCTCCACACCGGAAGACCACCTGGCATTGGATTCGACTTAATAATATATTCATAGAGGCCGTCGAAAAGTAGGAGGTCCTTCCCGACTGGCTTATAACCGTCTGTGTGACCCTGGGCTCGCCTGACGTTGGTTCCGATTCGGAATGTAGATTGGCGTACGAGTATCGTCGTCATACTCCGTTCGGAAGATTATGATTGCAAGCGAAGAGACCATCGATACGGATCCAATAAATCTCTTTCGCCCTCTGCAGAATACCGGCTAGCAGAAGGATATCTTGTCGTCCATAAGTTCTGTCCTTTGGCTCGTCAAGTTAGAGACAGTCACTTCATCATGCTTGACCGATCCTTTCGAACCCAGATGCGGACAAAATGTAAGGGCCAAGGAAGCGATAGAGCCGGGCACCAACATACATGAGTCGCGAAGTCTATACCGCAGGATTAGCTTCCCCCATGCTTTTCTCACCCTTAGCTCGTAAAGTTGATCATTCCGAATAATCGTTTTCACCCGACCCGCTTCCGTGAAGTATCGAAGAAGAAGAATCCCATCGAACCCGCGGTTCAAATGGTTCTCACAAAGATTCCCAATCAAATCGGATAAGATCTGAGAGCTCCGCTCCTGAATGGTGGGGAGGCTCTTGTCCTCACTCAAATCTCGATGTATCGAACGGTAATGGATCTTTGTCTCCCGGCTTTACCACAAAGAAACCGGAACATTAACATCTGAGACAGTCCTTTCTGAGACTCTTCTACAAGCATGTGTCTCACATACCACTGTTCCAATCTTTTCTCTTCCTTACGCTCGAGCCTATCTTACGATACCCTTGATGTGCCGAAAGAAAGAATAGCTTAATCTCTCTCCTGACTTTATTCATAGGATCTTGCAGGGTCACAGTCTATTGACTTGACTCCTTTCCTGCTTGTACTCTGACTATAACTATGTGACTTCCGGTAAGAAAGAGCTCTCACTTTTTCTTTCCTCTGACGTCGCTATCGCTCGTACCTTCGCACCTTGGAATATAGAATAGACACTTTTTCATCTCCCCTCTTTCATTCATCTCAGATGCACAGTTAATCACGAGACAGGAGCGAAGACCTTTTATATTGATATTCCCGGATCGAGTTATGATCCTCATCGAGCAGGAAATAGGAATAGAAGAGGACAAAGAGCAGTTAGCAGGGCTTGTTCACGAGTAGGCTGCACATGAACTAGAAGAAGCCACAGACAGAACAGGGATAGTGTTCACGAATGCCCTGTTAGAAGGAATCATTGTATAAAAGGAGGAGACGAAGATCGGCCGGCGAGAGGGTTCTCTGCATCAATATCCCACAATAAAGGGAGTGAGTGCACCAATCCATAAATAGCCAGTGCCATTCTATCCATTCCCATTTCCTTGGAATCCGGGGATCAGTACTGCTTTACTAAAGCTTTCCCGAGTGATAAAATCACGACTGCAGCGGATAGCCATTCACTCTATGCTACTGCCTTGGTCTATTCGACCGCTGCCCCCCGTCATGGGGTTGGGGCCCATATCGCAAAGAATTGACGGTCGAGCCAAAAGCACGATTCGTGCGATTGCGCCGCTGCGGGCCATTCACGATCGAGCCCGTCGTTCTCACTCGGCCCTGCGGTCGTCCCTTTTCCTGTGGTCTTCAATCCGATCTTTCCTTCTTTTTAATGAGTGAGCAAATTGACTCGCCCTCCGGTCCTTCTTTCCTTATTGGAAGTCCCCAGCTGCCTCCCGAACTGCCATCCGCTCCCTTATTTGAGTTTGATGTGCCGAACGAAGACTTTCAATAAAGAACTCAAGGAATGAGCCTTATTGACTTAAGGATCCCGTCCCGAACAAACAACCGCTATTAATATCTGTCTTTTAACACTAAATACGAAATACCAAAGTACACAAGATACCTTCTTTCCTCTCCTCCTTGCAACATTTCTTTTCATGAACTCGAACTCGAATCCCATTTAGATATGAAACCCCAAAAGCCAACCCGCTCTTCTCTTTTTCATTGAAGATACGATGACATTGTAATCGCTTGCCATGAAGATCTTCCGTCTCCACTATTGGATTTGGACGAGAATCCATTTCCAATCCTTATAAGGAGAGCATTTTACGGCGGGCGCGCAGACGTATATATTCCATACGGGCTCCATTACTATGAAGTGAACTAAGAATATCCGCATGTAATGAGGAGCTGCCCGGTGGAGTAGCGGTGTGGAATCATAACTTAGAGAATGTTTGGATTGATTCACTGTCCTAGTCATCTCACCAGCCCCTTCTTGCCTTAGAGGGAATTGGAGACTCTTCCGGGAGTACTATAGCGAAGAACTCTTGTATGCGCGTACGTTGGAGCGAAGAACTCTTTGGGCGGCTACCAGATGGAAGGTGCTTTCAAAGAGTTCATTAACACCTAGTTGAGGCAAAGAGAGAAGGTAATGATGCTTTGGCTTATATCTATAAAATGATCATTAAGAGGCTATCCACCCTGAGGTTAGATCTGCTATAATAAGAGATACCTGGAATTGTTTAAGATGGATATCAGTCGAGCTCACCGACGAGTACGATTTGGTCAATTACATGACAAATGCCACCAGTCTTAGCGACGAAGAGTGGAACCTTGTCGGCAATTGTCAGCTGCCTGCGCCCTTATTACAATGTACCCAGTTCTTTCCAGGAATGAGAGTGTGTACACCGACACCGTCATCCAGGGAAACCCTCTACCAGAGAATGTAGTATCGCCCAAGGTGTTCAAACTGGTCCGTCGAGGCATCTTCGAGGCACGAAAAAAAAAAGGTAGACGCTCGAGATAGAGGATCATAGTCACATTATCAAGCACTTGGGGCCGTGAGATCAGAATGGTTCATCAGGCAAGATAGCTTTCCATCAATGAAAGAGGTTCTCCGCTGACAACTTAAGGATAGATTGGGCGAAACTCCTTATTGTAAAGAAGGACCTCATTATCAATCTCTTTCTACCACTGAGTAGTTCATATTGACGATCAAGATCATGTATGGATTGGAAAGAAGTAATCGACTTAGGGATGAACTTAGGGTGATCATGAGGCAGATCAATCCGCTACCCCCTCATCTGAGCAATCCGTGACACCGCCATCTCCGGAAGCACGTCCCACCGAATCCAACCAACCCACTCTGAACAATCCACCGGAATATCCGGAATATGATGGATCGAAAGAAGATAATGAGGAAGACCCCTCAGAGGTCGCAGAAAGCAGATGAATAGGTTAGATGGTGGGGTGGAAGCCCCCCTACCCCCCTATATTCATAGGTGAGATGGGTGGGAGGCGCCGGCTCTCATTATATATGGTTCTCGGTGCGCTCTCCTCATGATGGTTGGTTAATCTCATCCACCTACATCACGCTCCTCTGTTCAACCATTCAGGAATCAATCTGAGTTTGCTATCTGTACCATCTGGATTATTCTACCATTACGGTATCAATCTGATTTTGCTCGTGTACCATCTGTGGATTTATTCATCGCCCCTTCTTGCAGTTCATTCATGATCATACTTGATTAATAGGAAAGTATATGATATGATGAATGGCTATTTCTGCCCGGTCTCGTAGCTCCTCCCTACTCTTTATTGATTGGTTTCGAGAGAGCTATTTGCCGATATTCCTCTTCGCCGCTGGCCCTCCTGGCCCTCCAGGCTCTCCAGGTCCTTCATTCGCCCCCCGGCCCTCCTGGCCCTGCTGTCCTGGTTGCCCGTTGCCGTCCTGGTCTCTTGGCCCTCCCGACCCCCGTTGCAATCCTGGCCCTCGTCTCGTGCTTTCTTGGCCCTCTTCGCCCTCTTCGACAGAGCTATGGACTACTTTGCCCTTAGTTTATACATTGCTTATGCCTTTCTTATTAACTTCACTCTTCTTTAGCTTCTGTCTATCTATTCTTTGACTTTCTCTAGTACCCACATGAGCCCATGCGTCGGTCAAGGGCTAGAGAGATTCTTATTCAATAGTCACCCCTTTTTGGTAAGTATGCGTTAAGAAGCGGTAAAGCATACTCCAACTGAGACTCTCCTTTCGGGACGTCGTTATCACTCCTTAGTGGAAGTCAGACGCCCCTCTCTCTCAGCGATTACAGCGTGAATGGCCATTCAAAACTACGAAAGATCTGACCCTAATATTAACTATAAAACGATCCTAAGCAATATCTAATCATTATTGCGTGAATGGCAATAGTTATTCAAAACAGAACTACGAAAGATCTGCCCTTCTGTTTGATTCAAGGAGTTTGATCCTCTTGCTGCAGTGCTTGAAGCTCTTCCGAACCTTTCTTTGTACTAGAATCTGAATGTAATGCAAGGAAAACAACCAACCCGTAAGTTGAGTTCTGGGAAAGAACTGTTGAACTCAGAAAACACTAAGGGCCTTTTTAATAAGGATCTCGAGGTGCTAAGCAAGGACTCAAAACTTAGTGAACGAGCGAGAAAGACCCGAGCAGCATCCTCAATCCGAAGAGAGAAGTGACGAAACGTGGAACTGGTTATTTATTGTTATTGTGCACAAGAAGGCTTCATCTGCTTCTGCTGGCTGAGCTACGGCTGCCTAAGATCTTTCATTAAAGTAAAGCGAATTCGTGAACTCAGGAAAAGATCTGAAGATGCGTAATGCTTTACACATGCATCAACAGTCAGAGTTCATGGAAACACTTAGCTATGCTAGCAAGAGGTCGTGAATATTCAAAACGGAGAAGGATCTGCCGTTCCTTCCTGTTATTCACACGTCGCTTTGCAGCAACAGGAACGAGCATAGCGACGTGGAAACATTCACTCTACCGTTCCTGTTGCTGAGAGTGAATAACTAAACTATCGGCGCAATGCCATAGACTAAGAATATTGTACAATTGGAATAAAGATAAATAAATTTAAATCAACTCAATATGAACAAAAATAGATTCAACTAAATATTCAAATTCATCCACTAAATAAGAGAATGAAGCCACTAAATAAGAAATAAGAATTTTAATTTAGTTTAGTCTTAAGTGTTAAAGTGTTAAGTCAATTAGAAATTCAAGCCTTTGAGGTTCCAACTATGAATTATATAATGAATTATATATATATTGCTTAATAAATTTGACTAAGGGACGAGCAAAGCGACATACTCGAAATGCCATAAGGGAGAGGGACGAGTGATAACGACGGTAGACATACTCGAAATGCCATAAGGGAGAGGGACGAGTGATAACGACGGTAGACATACTCGAAATGCCATAAGGCCCGAACAAAGTGACGGGAAGAAGCGACATACTCGCAATACCGTAATTTAGGGAGAGAGGGACGAGTGAAACGACGGCTAGACGTGGTCTTCAGCCAAGAGAAAATACACTGAATCCGAGTGAGGTAAGAGCAAGAGGCCCCAAGGGGAAAAGGAGAGTACGTCAGATAGTGAGTCAGTAGTCAGAATACTCAGATAGAGAGGATATGAAATAGAGTGGAGTGTTGCTCGACCCTCCGAGTTCATTCCAAGATTAACGACTGTTGCTAGAGTGAATTGAATTCCGACAAAGACACTTAATGTTAGGAAATTCTAAGTCTCATGATTCACTACTTGATTTCAACTACTCCTCAACTTTATTTCAACTACTTTAGCAAGAGGTCGTGAATGGATTCACTCTACCCGAAGAAAGACTCTCGCTTTGGACCACTTCTCCCACTAGACGGGATATCCTTGAAGCCAAATTTGAAAAAACATTTTTGAGATTGAAATCTCTGTTAAAGTGCTATTGCTATATCAGCAGTGCTAACGCAAGAGAAGCATACAGAGCTCTAGTGAATAATAACCATAAGAAACCATATCGGACTTTATTAAAATCCTTCAAAGTGCGTTTCCAATGTGTTGAGACCATCGGGGGGTTGAACAAATCCTCAAGTTTTGGGTCAGCACATAGAGACATACTTACATGCCATTCGACCCACTCCAACCACTGTTTGTACCAATTGTGGTAAAGAGTTCATTCCATGAACACTTCAGTGTCCTCCCTCCAGTACCTATCGGGTACCAAGACTAATTGCTTAGGCTTCCTTCAGTACCTTTTCGACTATTATACCCTTTAAATACGGGTTCAGGGGTAATCCCCGTGACTAATTGCTTAGGCTTTCATTCCTTTCACTTTACTACTATTATACCCTTTAAATACGGGTTCAGGGGTAATCCCCGTCCGAACCACAGATCCAAAGGTAGCCTTTGGTATGAAAGTGACTTATGAGATACGATCAACAATCTTTTCCATCTTTTTTTTTCCAGATTTGGAGATAGGATCTTTGATCTGACTCTAAACCCTGCACCTTCCAGTCTAATAAGAGTATTCTTTGATAAGTTATACTTATAAGCTACCTGTACAAGGCCTCAAAAGGAAAGAGTAGACAATAGGGCGCTACCAGATACTGGTGATAGGTTCTTACGAACTCTATATATCCAGAACTGCTTAGCAAACTCAAGAGCACCAATAGGGGAATCTAAGGACTTAGACTCCAATATGGATACCCCGAGATATCTATCATTTTTCTGTACCTTTCGGCCACACGCG
Source organism: Hedychium gardnerianum (assembly GCA_038050645.1). Classification (NCBI taxonomy): domain Eukaryota; kingdom Viridiplantae; phylum Streptophyta; class Magnoliopsida; order Zingiberales; family Zingiberaceae; genus Hedychium; species Hedychium gardnerianum. Next base: position 1,875,204 of record JBBUKS010000066.1, read on the forward strand.
GGTCTGCAATGACTATGTCATCGCCTAACAGCGCATACCGGTTTAAAGGGAGCCCAAGCATATTCCATGCTTTCCGCCATCCATACCAGGTGAGACAAACTAAAGAGTGCCCACGATCCGTAGTACCCTGAGGGTTGACCGGTCTAAAAGTATAACAGACGATTCGTTTGCAAGCAAAGGGTAGCTCGCTGTAAAACATTCTTACTCAGCGCACCCAAAACGATCCATTCACCTGCCGTGTTACCAAGAGACATTACTCTCCTAATAAAGGAAACCGGGATCAAACTCCCATAGCCCATGAATGGACTGGAAGACGCTGAACGATATAGTTTCCTATAACGAACAGACGTCTCTTTCCAGAACCTGGTAACGTTGAAGTTATCCGTCCAGTAGCCAAAGGAAGATGACCATACTTCTTTAAGGCTAAAACAATTGTCGCTAATACTTATTGAATATGGCAAAATGCTTGACAAGCGGATCCTTATTGGCAATGCGCTCAAAAGGGCGTAGAACTCCCTTCCGCCACAATGCTCCTGCTTGTCCCATCCGAAATCCGAACGGCGATTTTCAAGTTTAATACGAAATTAGCAAATGCTGTTAAGTCGTATTTTAACGAAGAGAATATATTGCCTATGGCTCCAGGGAATGCACGCATTCGCCTATCATCATTCGGTGTTGACTTCCAAGTGTTGGAACCCACAGGCTTGGTATTAAAAAATTAGGACTTAGCATAATACTGCTGCAGCGCCACAGAGCACTGCTTCAGATATAATTCGGTGAATAGCAAGCCCGACCTCTTACGAAGTCTCAATACAAAATACTTTGTTTGCGGATACCCCGAGCATATCTATCATTATGGATTTTTATAAAGAACCTAGTGAGTCGCCCCGCATGTTCTGCGGCGCCAAGTGTACTGAGGCAGGCTTTCAATTCGTAAATAGCTTCATTACTATCGAAGTCTATACTATCCCTGTCAGCCCGTTATCCCTCCATATACACCCTCTCCTTGATGCCCACTCAAAAGTGGCCAATGGACGGCGTCTGGTTACTACCAGATATCATTAGATAGACCGTCTATCAAACAATTAGAGTTGTATTGTTGTTGACATAATTCTTAGAACTAGTCAATCAACCAACCAATGTGCTCCAAGCAAAACGCTTAGAGACAGAACATGCACTGCCTAAAGCGCTCGGAGGGCCCACCACTACCCAGCCGGGTTTGATTAGTCACCGGATGGTGCCAAACTTTTGCTGCTCCGGGGGAAGATCCTGACTCAAGCTAGCTGCTGATACCATGGATATGCAGGTAGACGTCTTGTTCTAGTTACCCTTCAACAGTATCAGCTGGAAGGCTGATACCATCACAAGAGTCAGAGTTAGACTCTCCAGATCTACCGTTCCCTCCTGCTGACAAGCAAGGAGGTACTGTCTTTAAAGACCAATCCTCTCCTAGATCCGAAACGCTCCAACGAGTCTTTAGTATTACGTTTCCAGGTATGTGAGATCATAGGAGGATCAAAGATCTCTTCAAGAGACGGATTAGGATCAAGTGCTACAATACCATCGAAGCCACTCTAGCCATTATCAAAGATCTCTTCAAGAGACGGATTAGGATCAAGTGCTACCATACAATACCATCGAAGCCACTCTAGCCATTCTTTTAACCAATTATGGTAAAGAGTGTACTCCAACTGATCTTCTTCACCTGCATACCATAGCCTTTCACTCGGTACTATGACTAATTGAATTGCTTAGGCAAGTACTTCGTTCGGGCTCTATCGATTATGATCCCCTTCAAATAAGGGTTGATAGGCCCTACCAAACCACAAATATAACTAAAGGTAACCGATAATAAGAAAGGGACTTATCCGCTACAACTCGCAGCCGCTTCCAATATCTTATCTTGAAAGATTATTAGAGAGCATGCGTCCACGGACTCGGTAACCAGCACCAGCTAGTCGTATAAGACAACTTTTGGTTAAATTATACTTCTCAGCTAACTGGCACAAACCGATAAGCGTAAAGGCAGAAAGGACTGCTTTTGCAGAGATGGGAGTCAGGTTAACTTGAACCCGTTTAACCCAAAACTGCTTAGCGAACTCAAGTGCACCTAATCTTGAATCAATTCACTTAGATTCAGATATGGATACATCAAGTATTCCAATCAGCTCTCTATACTTTTCAGCCACAACTCTGTCGGCGATCGTCGTCGACGAGAAGAGCATACTTTTGAAATGGCTCCTTTCTCCGTGGGTAAACTAACCACGCAGCCAACCACACAAAAGAAAACAAAACAAAATAATGTGAGAGACTGAAAAGGGCCCAGGAGCCGTAATAACCCAATGGTTGTCCAGTAGCAAAATGGATATACCTCACACGATTTAATAAAGGGCGATAAGATAAGTAAAAAACACATTCCACCATAGAGTACCATTAACAACGCATAAAGCCAGAGCTCGTCCGAATAAGCGCGTAAATAGCGCCGTTAGGACTACTACTGGCCATCCATCTGTAGCAGATGAAAGGTCTAAAGATATAACATCTGATGGACTGCGGATAGGATTGAACGTACGGTTAAGACCTGCATAGCCCATTTATGCACAGGGTGTAAAAGCCGCTGCCGCACATAGTTGCCTATGGCGAATACACGACGTTTACCAGCCCCAACAAGGCTGCATGTAAGACGACCGGAATGTAAGAAAGAGAGATCATTCTCTATTTATTCTAAGAAGGGTTCTACATTATCTTTGTAGAACTCAAGATCACACCAAGCACTCCTTGTATTATAGCTATAATCCAGAGGAAACTAAGTCCTCTTAGACCACTACATACCCGCCATGTCCTCATTGATATATAACCTTGCTCCGCCGCCAACTCGAACTCGTATTTCAGTGATGAAAATACGTTTGGAACGGGTTGAGGAAACTAAGTCCTCTTAGACCACTACCCGGGTGCCAAGCCATGTCCTATATATAACCTTGCTCCATGAGCAAAGGCCGCCAACTCGAACTCGTATTTCAGTGATGAAAATACGTTTGGAACGGGTTTCCGTTTCTTAAGAAACCTACGGTCATCATTAGGCATAGTTAAGAAACCTACGGTCATCATTAGGCATAGACTTACATGTCGGCTTCCAAGATATCCCTTTGTCAAGAGGGATCTCAGAAATCCAGGGCAAGTCAATCTTCTGCAGATGATTAAAACTATCCTTAATAACACCTAACAGATTCTTTACCCCATCTATATTACTCTGAGGCTCTATCATAGACTTAAACGTAGCTTTGCTAACACGCTTAGCTAGAGGAATAACCCTACCCTACAAATACTAAACCATGAGAGATAGAGACGAACCAATCTATCCCCTCTTTCATTTCGTTTCATAATAATAAAACGATGATGGGATGATAGTTGGCAACCCCGCCCTACTTAGACTTACCTTGACTGCTGATTTATCGACTATTATAGATGACCCAGCATAAAACTATTGCAAATGAACAGCACACTGTTTAAAATATAAAGAAGTAAACAATAAACCAGACTTCCGTACAAGGCGAATCACTTTTCGCGCGATAACAAGAGAGCACTGTTCGATTACAGCTGGTATAAGGGTCAGTCATAGATTCTGTCCTATGATAACCAAGGGTAAATATATAAATAAGGATAGGCTCGCTTTAAAGTTAGGAAAGATCTTTCTACGTTTTGAATAGCCATGAACGACGAGGGGTAGAGTGAATTACTATAGAATTTAAGTAAGCCATTCACGCTTGGCCTAGAAAATGGAATAATACGTGAATGTATACATGCCCTCCCAGCTAGCACCAAAGAGGGAATTCCATTCCCTCCTGGCCCCCCAAAGAAAGTAATTATGTGAATGTATACATTCCCTCCAGCTTAAGGAGGGAATGGTATTCCATTCCCTCTTTGGAAAGAGTTCATGGCCCCCATTCACGACCTGGTGCTAGCTAGACCAAGCTACTCCATCCTTTTCCAAATTCTAGTATGTAGGGCTTTATTCACTACATACTAGAATTTGCAGCTAGCCTGGAAAAAGAAAGAATTGTAGACTCAATATTAAGTTCGCCATTCACGCAAAAATACTATTAAGTCATTGCTGAGGTACGAGCGATTATTATAGCGAGTGGAGGAACGAGTGATAACGACTATAGAGCAATAGCGACGGACGAGCGATAGCGACGTGGTTGAGGTATTGAGGTTTGATAAACCTCTCGTGGGTACAGGTACATAGATCATGAGCCGGAAGCATGACTCCAACACTCAAACAGAAGAAGAGACCCCAGCAAGCCGTGAACTGAACGAGCATGACTACTTTGGATAAAAGACGTATAGGCAAGAGGACGGACTGCTCCCGATGGAACTGCTATTAGTCCGATTCTATTAATTGTATAACTGCAATTACTGTTAGACACCTGCTTGCCAGAAGAGAGCTTGATTACTTTCACTTTTCCCATCACCTCTATCTGAGCCGCACCTACTTACCTAGCTACTGGAACTGGCACTGGATTACATTACTGGCAATTGGCTCGAGAAGAAAAGCAACTATCCGCATATTTAACTATTCTATTTAAGCTAGGAGATTCTATTTAAGCTAGGAGGTATGATTAAGCTAGGAGGTATGAGATTCTTGCCCTTCGGAGGTATGAGATTCTTGCTCTTCTCTTGCCTCTTGCCGGTTGAAAATGAGATTCTTGCCCTTGCCTCTTGCCGTGAGTTGCCGGTTGAACATAGACTATTCTCGCCTATGCCTATAAAGTGAACATAGACTATTCTCGCCTAAAGGATAAGCGTTGTCTGACTCGAAAGAGAACATATGATGATTGATTGCTACTGCTTCTCTTCTTTTAAGAGCAAGCATATTAGTAAAGAAATTCAATCCATCTCATCTGCCCCTCAGGAATGAATGAAAGGTCTTTCCTTGGGAAGCTCTCAGCTGGTCAAAAGAAGCTCTAAGGCGGGCTATAAGATCAAGACTCAAAGGAAAGAGAAAGAGGAGTGAATGCACTCAAGCTGAAAGAGTTCTTTCTGAACCAGGCTCCCCTTGAACCCACGACCCGAGTCGGAGTGAATGGCTATCGTCCATTCACGACTAGACATTCAAAACTACGAAAGATCTTGGAATGAACTCTTTCCCTCGAGCTTACGCTCGAGCCCGTCTTAACGTCGCCCCGTCGTTCTCACGTCGCGATGCTCGTACCTCTCCCAAATTCTAGTATGTAGTGAATGGCTATGAAAAACTACGAAAGATCTACCTATCTCAATATTCCCTAACTTTAAAACGATCCCTAGTCGTGAATTATATACGTGATTCAAAACTACGAAAGAAAAGGATCTACCCCTGCAGCAAATTCAGTATTACGTAAATGGCAGGCAAAATATAATAATAATAGTCGTAAATGGCTTTAGGCCATTGACTCTTGGAATTGACTCTTTCCTATGGCATTTCGGCCCTTATCACTCGGCCCTCTCCATCACTCGTTCCGGGCCCTGCTTATGAAAGTGAGTATCTTGTCCCAGTAGCTCCTTTTGCCTTAAAGGGATTCCCGGCAGCTTAATGGGATGATTGTCAAAGTGCCTATCATGATTGGGAAAGTGTTCAGTCGCTTCCTCTCCATATCCAGTACCCCCGGCACCAGCTCTTTAAAATGTTTATTGTCCCGTCCGGTTGTTCGGTTCTTTCCCTCTCCTCGCGTGGAGCACTTGGCTTGGGCAGTGAGCATACTCTCCTTTAAGCTCATTGAGAGCAAGCCTCCGAGTTTCAATTCTTTTTCTTTATATAAATTCCAGAAGCCCGTCGTTATCACTCGGCCCTCATAAGAAGAGAGCAGAGCTATGGCATTCCCTTTGTATGTCCATCAGACTCAGTGCCAGCGAGGGAATTGTACAACATTGAAAAGTAATCTAAAGCGGGGGTAGGAGTTCAGGTCTAGTCCCAAAAGACGTTTCAAGTCCTCCTGCCCGAAGGGTTTTGTAAGCAGAAACGAGGGGCACTTCACGATCGATCTAAACTATAATTGGGTTAATCGTCTTTTCTGGTAACAGTTGGATTATAGCATATAAGCGCTTATCATTCTTGTGTTGTTGACCTTCGTCCATTCCAATCCGAAAATCTTTGAGTGTGCTATGAGTGAAACGCGGATGAGTCTTGAATTGGTTGTTGGTCTAATCCGCGGGGAACTGGGGGCAATTGCGTCCCTCTATCCCATATTCCATATGTAGGTATGTCGTTCTCTTTTAAGCATAACTACAAATTATACTCATTCAAACCCTCTGACCCCACGTAGCGGTAAGGGTAAGTCGAGGAAGAAGAGAGCAAGTATTCTCTTAATAAGTCGCCTAGTCTCCCCGTGTGTCTAAGTCGTTGGTCCAAGTAAGGTTGAATGCTTTTTGCCTTCCACGTCGCTAGTAGGTATCGCATTCGTCCCTCTCTCTCAGCAACTTCAATTTAGTAGTCGTGAATGGCGAACTTAATATTGAGTCTACAATTGCCCCTTATAATAGTCGTGCATGGTATTTCCCTACGAGTTCATGGTAATATTCTTTTTCCCAAAGCCATTCACTACATACTATAATGAGTTCATGGCTATTCAAAACGTATACTGATCTGCGATTCAAAAAACACACTACGAAAGAATCTCTCCCTACAGCAAATTCAGTATTACGTAAATGGCAGGCGCCATTTACTCTTTCCTATCTGTATTTCGTACTTCTTATATTAGCCCTTTCTTATCTTAATTAGTAAGTCGGCCCTTCTCTTTTCTTTACGAGAATGGACTTCCCGACGAGAGTTCACTTGCTTCTAGATGTTGTTAATAAGCATGTCTTTCGATCGTGAAAAGAGCTTTTATTAAATCTCTCGTGTAGTGTAGGTGGAGGTATGAACTCGGCTCGTGTAGGTGCGTCTATGAACTCGGCCTCTCGCTGTCCAAGCCCGGAAGGCTCATGATCTCATGATCTTCCCCAGCTGCTCTACCTCAGGTCGTCTTCGGGTTCTTTCTTCTGAGTCCAATCCTAGTAGCTTTCTTTCCGGACTCTTGCTTTCGCGTTCTCTTCGGTCTGCCTTCCTCCGTAGTCGCTCCTCTTGGTCTCTGCGACACTCACTCCTCCTCCTTATGATCGGCAAGATAGTCAGCACCTATGCACCATTTTAGGCCAAGCTCCTCACTCCCTCTATAAGAGTCCTTCCGAACAGACGAGGTTCTCTACCCATTCCTACTGCTCTTCCCAATTCTCTACCCATTCCTACTGCTCTTTACCCATTCCTACTGCTCTTTCCAATGATGGACTTGGTTGTGGGCAAGGGAGGGCTTGCTTCTATTCATGAGTTCAGGAATTGATGATACTGACTCTTAGGAAGGGATCCGATCTACCTAATCTACATAAGCAGAAGTCTGAGTTTCGCTCGCTGCGGCAGTCAGACAAGAGGTCCCTATCTTCAATCATAGATCGATCTCGAGTGCAAAGGTTCGAATCCGACCACTACCATACCATCAAGCAAGAAAAGGTGCGAAGATAAGAGGAGAGGTTCGCTGAGTTCAAGTAAGAGATGAGTTCTTATTATGCTAGCATTCGCTTCCCCTCATTCAGTAGGTGCTGTGAGTCATCGGTTCCCGTCCAATCAAATAGGGGAAAGGAGTCTCGTATGGCAGTCCAATATATAAGCAAAAGTAGTGTTGCTCGGAGAAGAGTCTTTTTTTGATCTATTTCGAGTCCGATATAGCTGCGGAAGTAGTGTCGCTTGGAAAGGAGTAGAATTTGTCCATTCTTTTTATCCCATAAGACTGTTCAAGCACTACTTTTGTTCTTTATTCGAGTTCGGTGAGTTGTTGGATCGGCATCGGACGGGTGCGATGGGGAGTTCTAGTCCTCGGTGTGCTCAGTCAAAGAATGAAGGTTCGGTTCCTCTTCTAGGGGAGCGGTTGCGAGATCCGAATGCATGCGTACGAAAGAGTAAAGAGCAAATGAAGCCAAGGGCGTAAAGAAGAGAAGAGGTCAAGTGTAAAGAACTAGCTCGTAAGGGAGGGCATGCGATGGACGACACTCGTATTGAGAAGCTTGTAGTTCAAGTAGGCGAGCTTCTCTTTCTTCGTTAGGGCATGGGCAGGTAATCGACTCTCAATGGCTCACAGTGCGTGCACCGTCTTCAGTCGTTAGGGCACAGAAGGCAGAGATTCAGGAGGTGTTGATCCGAATGCGTACTATTATATTAGAGGAACCGCACGCGTCTCCGAGATTCATTCCGAGAGCCTATTCATTCCGAGAGCCTATTCTTTACTTTAATTATAGATAGTCTAGTATTTGCAAAGATCGCGCTGCGCTGTGTTTGTGTTTAATGATTGCTTCAGATGGTAAAGCAGCGGATTGCAAATAATGAAGAAAGAAGTTACGCTCGCCCACCTAAGAACCAGATCTTGCCGACCAGCTCTAACGGGACGATGGAAGAAGAAAGTTGGGGACAGGAACGGGAGCTAATAATCCCCCGTTGAACTGAAATGCTTGAACGCCGTAGTTGAACTGAAATGCTTGAACAGAAAGATTTCCGAGCCCACTCATTCAAGGAAAGGAACGGGATGAGCCGTAGTTGAGTTGAACAGAAATGCTTGAACTGAAAGATTTGCCATCATTAAATGCTTTGCAAAACGCCAATCAGTATAGTCGCCGCTCTGACTCATGCGGTTCAATCTTCTGGTCGGTGGAGGGACAATTCGGATAGGTTCTTCGGTAGGTTCTTCGGAGGGACAAGTCCGATTCAAGAGGCGAGGATGGCGGAGCGGTTGACTGCTCTGTGAATGTGATGCTTTCGGCTGGCATCGTAGCTCGGACCGAATGCAGTGAGCAAGCAAAGCAGTAGGAAGCTTTCGGAGCAACAGAGAATCAGAGAGTTCAGCTATATAAGGATGGATATAAATAAAGAGCTTGTCTCTCTTCTCAGTTTGTCTCTCTGATCAGTTGAAGCATTTCTTTTTTTCTTTTCTCAAATCAAATCTCACTACTGTTCTGTTGTCACCTAATCGAAGAAGCGAAGGCAAGCAATTCAGTAGGCAGAATGGGTTTACCGGGCCGACTCTGGTTCCCGTCCAAGGCTGCGTCCAATCAGATGGGTGAGGGGAGCGAGTGAAAGGTCCGAGTGACAACGACGGGAGCTCACAAGCTATGCGCGATCAAAGCAATCAGCCTATCGAATGCAAATGCTGCCCTGCTCAAGTCATCCCCAGGAAGCAAGAATAGAGTAGCCGTCCTTTCGCCGAGCAATCATCAATCATAGAAAGAAGAGACTCGATAAAGCAAGACGAGAGAGCAGAGAGAGTCAGGGGAATCCTTCCCCATCACTACTAGCCCACCGATTCAATCTTGCTTACGAAGCTCGGACCGGAGAACTCATATTGATAGTTTTCAAGGGGCAAGAGCTATGCGCAAATCAGAGCGTAGCGCAATCGAAGCTATCCATTGAATGAATGCAATACCTATCTTTGCAACCAACTATTCAAAGGCATAGGGCTGAGGCTTCGTCTCCACGTGGCAGAGAGACAAAGAGCTGATCTACCATGCATCACTGATCGACTAATGCGAGTAGAGGACAGATTCGAAAGATTCCCAAGAACTGAAGACAGTAGGAGAGGCAGAGGTCGGGTGCTATAGATGGGGCGGACCTGGCTCAGTCTTTTGTTCGGGTGGGCTACGGTCAGATAGTCTGGTCTGTCATCGGTTTGATTCTCCCCACTACGCGGTTCTAGTACTCCAACCAAGTTAATCAGGCTCTGGAATCGGGATCCTAGCCAGTAATGCTAGGGGAAGAGATGCCTTACTTATCTTATCCCGGGGAACGAGCCCACCTATGAAAGAGCAGACAAGGCTTTGAGAGATCCTTAGGGGGACGTTTGGGAGAGGATAGGCGGATCACAGAGTAGAGGCTCAGGACCGGCACGCCAATCCCAATCATGATCGACTCCAAACTAATTGAATGCGAATGCGAAGGCTGCGATGAGAACTACGAGCCCACCTTTGACAGAGGTTGGAATGGAACCAGTGCTTTGAGGAGCGAGAATCATCCGAGCCCCGCAGACTCCACGTGTGCCCTGACTCCACGTGCCCTACCTCATATGAAGAGCGGGAGGGGAAGCAACGCCCTCTACCTCTCTACCGCCCAGCCCTCTACTTCTATGCCTAGCCCTACTTCTACGGAGCAGCGGATAAGTTCTCGCGCGTCATTATCATTCGCTCCTACCCTCGCATTGGTCGATGAGCCGCAATCCCTCATTGGTCTTGTAGTCGCTGGTCGCCTCTTCGAGCCTCGCATTGCTCCCTATAGGTGGTTAGTTATAAGTCTAAGAGTTCCTCACGAGCTCACTCGCATGCCTTGAATCAGTTTCTTGGACGTGTCGATTGAAAGAAATTCCCCGGGACCCGGGATGAGACTCTCGCAAGTAAGAGTGTTCGAGAGATGAGTTCGGCCCTACGATAATTGATTCGCTATACCTTCCTCTCCGATAGACCAATCCAAATCAGAGAAGCGCTAGACCTACCCGACGATAACTTTCATGGGGACAAAGGCACCTTCCAATAGTAAGTCAGAGAAGAGAGTGAAAGTCAGAGTTGAGTTGCAAGAGAGAGGGAGCAGTCGGTGCGGAGCGATGAACTCCTATATAGGTCCAACTGAGAAAAGTAATCCGGCATAGCAGCAAAAGGAGTACCGCTCTACAAGCAGTCGAATTTGGCAAAGAAATCGATCTCATATAGGTGCTACACCAGTTCTGCTCTAGAGTTGGGTTCATTTCACTGATAATTCAGTCTCATATACGTGCGAAACCACTACTTTGACTTGGTTTGGGGAAGAGAACCAGAGAAAATTACAGCAAGATGCCTACTGAAGAAAAGCTACTGTGAATGCAAGTGCCTACTGAATGACAGCGACTGTGGTGCCTACTGAACAAATGCTGCTAGTACAACAAGTGCCTACTGACCGTTATTCCAAGTGCCTACTCTACTATTAGACTAGCTTCGCTTCAATGAATTGATTCTTCTTATTCATTATCTTCATTCCTCATTGGCTTCGGCTTCATTCTTTTTTCTTATAGAAGATAGAAGAAAGAAAGAAACTAGGTGTGCGATTGCTTTTCTTCGTTGAAGTAGGGCTACCTGCTCTGCCTACTGAACTACCTGCTCTGCCAACTGAACAACCAGAAACCCGGAGAAGGATCTAAATGGCTCCCAGAGAATGGAACGAGAGAGCTAGCTCGATTAAGACTCTTTCTTATCAAGCGAGAGAAAGGAAGCTCCGGCTAGGCCCTACTATTGATGCAGAGCAGAAGAGGGCAGCTAACGAACGCTCGTGTGGGCATGCATCGGGAGTGCCAGCGAAAGGCACGAGAGAAGACAACGCATCAGTCGTACCAATCAGAAGACAGTACAGTCAACCGAGCTATCACAATCCATAAGCTCGGGACAGAGGAATCCGAATCCGGAGTTGGAGAGCCGAGTTCACCAATCACAGCCGACCGGACCTTGACCGAGGTACGAGCGACAGCGACGTCAGCAGCAGACTCATCCACAGAGGTGCGAACGAAGGAACGAAACTCTACTCTAAAGGTGCTATACCAGCGCTGGGTTCTACTCAACTCTTCCCTGCCCCACTAGCTGAGCCACCTAGCCGAGCCCACCTTAGAGCGTAATTATGGAGAGCCAACCAACCGGCGAAGTTGAGCGGCAGAGTAAAGCGGCGGAGTTGAGCGACAGCGAAATCTCTGCAACTGACGATCTTTGCAAACTCCGAAATCTTTGCAAAAGCGAGCCAACTCATGAAAGGAAGGTCCGGAGCGAGCCAAATCTCAGAAAGGAAAGAATGGATCGATCTCGAGTGCAAAGTACCATTGCTTGACACGTTCCGCCTGTTCCATTAATTTCCAGTAGTTGGTTTTCGCGGAGAAAGATCAAGAGAGAGGGGACGGGTCAGAGAGGCAGTGGAAGATGGACCAGTCAGAGAGGCTAGCTAGAGTAGAGGAGCGGTCGGTTCTTTCAATGCCAGAGAAGGACTCTCAGCCAAGCTCATGCCTTGGAAGCCCGGGATCGAGAATGCGGCGTGGAAGGAGCCTACCTATCTTGGGAAAGATATATGGTCCCAGTGATGCTGAGCCTCCTCACGAGCTTGTAGCTGAGTTGAATGATGGGCTGCGGGATTACCTCGGCTCGGTAGGGTTTCGTAAGGCATGAAAGTCTGGCGGCACTTCGGGAAGGGTGCGGTGCGATGGGGAGCTATCATGAGGACTCAACTCATCCCTGCCCTGGTCTGCGACAATCACACTCATCCGATGCAGCAAAGCAAGGTCCGGAATTTGGAAGTTCAGTTCTCTCTGATAAGTTTTTAATTTCAGTGTTTGTTTTGTTTTTAATTTCAGTGTTTGTTTTTTGGTTAGTCTGGATGTCTCGGATCAATCAGAGAGAATAGAACACGAGGAAAGACCAGACTCGGTGACGGGGAAGCGAAGGGAGCAATGCTTTAAGTCCCGCCTAGCCGCGGAAGCCTAAGATTTGGAATGTTCGCACTCAAGCAAGGGAAGAGAGCTCTGAGGCTATATGCTTAACACATGCTTGTATTGTAGAAGAGTCTAATAGTCTCAGAAACTGTCTCAGAGAGAAATTATAAGAGAACCGGAGAGCTTCATAAGGAGCTTGTTGGAATGGATTCGTAGGCGAGATAGCTTCATAGTTTGATGCGACACACATGCAAGTCGAAGAGAGAGCATGAGCGAATAGTGGGGCGATCTTGCATTGATCCGCATAGGCAGGGTCGGGCACAACAAAGAAGACTGCTAGGTGCTTGCGAGACGGGAATAGTGGCGGAGATTGCATGCGGGAAGCCTCGGTCGGGCATGTTCGGAATTCCTGCAGCTGCGGGTCAGATAGCTGGGAAGAAAGCGCATGAGAGTGCTCCTGAGTTCTCCAATAGAGAGAAGGGAGCTCAGATGCGGAGCTGCTAGAGATAGTGCGGAGCTCGGTCATTCATTATAGTGCGAAGCGGCTGAGGAACTCCACACGTGGCAGCGAACGATAGAAAGAAGGCTCGTCCGGGCATGCTGGGGTGCAGGGGTCATAGATCGATCCAAGCAAGATTAGATCGGCACCGGGTAAGACAGTCACGAGTCCTAGTCACGAAGCAAAGAAACTCTGAAGAGCTCAGATGCGGAGCACTAAAGCGAGGGCAGAGGACAGACAGTGATCGATCAGAGGGCTTCGTTCCCCTGTCCCGGCCAGACATCCCTCTGACGAATCAAAGGGGGACGGCTTCGTTGAGCGCGCAAGTCACGGTCACGGGAAAGATTCCAGATTGGGTAGCGAGGGGAAGAGCGGATAGGCCTCGGATCGGAGAGCATAGAGCTTAGCATGCCGTGCCGGGCGAAGAGAAGGTAGGAGCGAGCGACAGCGACGCCAGCCCATGAACTAGCACTTGGTTTTATGGGCCGCCTCCGTCACCGACTGCGGCTTCCTTTAATTGTGACGCCTATTCACTAATCATCTTCACAGTAGGTGCTCCGAGGGCAGAGATGAAGATCAGCCGACAAGAGATTCGTGAAAGGCTTGACCAGACAAGTGGAGCGGGCCTAAAATGGTGAGCTCAGGCTCAGGCTAGAAATGCAACAAGGCAGTGGGCTAGCTATTTTCTTTATTTGTTGCAACCAACTCGACCAAGTTCTAAGAGCTGGTCGATTCATAAGAGATTCGTTCGGCAGACTGGATCGGCATCGGACGGGTGCGATGGGGAGTGAGCGACTATAATGAATGCTCCTCAAGCAGGCCGGCTCATTCCAATGAAATTGTGGAGGAACGAGGGCACAGAGGCATCTCCAGTCAATCTCTCTCCGGTCGGGGTTCGGTCAGCGAAGGAAAGACCCGTCGGTTCATGCCACCAATGAGACAAGGAGGGGAAGAAAACAAACCAGGTGCGGAGCGGTGCTTGCGCGTCAAATGCATGCCACCAATGAGACTCGGAGGGGAGTTGAGGAGCGAAGACAAGTTGCGCGAGAGACCAATGAATCAGAAATGGAGGTCGTGGGAAAGAGTCCCTTTCTTGCCTAATCATCTTCGGTGCGAATGACAGTGAGAGGAGCGGGAAGCAAGAAGAACAGTGAACCAAGCCAAGCTCTAAGAAAGAAGAGATCTCGAGCAAGGGCATGCATCGTACGTAGGCGGATCAGAGAGTCATCCCAGGTCAGCGAACTATTGTGAAAGTCGCCGCTCTACCGGGCTTCAAGGGCAGAGTGAAAGGGCTCAGTCCCTGGCTTAGAAGGTTGGTTGTCCGGTGAGGGCAAAGAAAGGAGCAATTAAGGGACCTGTGACGTAGTGGTGTGTAGCTTTGATATGGTGCTCGGGAAGCCAAGCAATGTATAGATAGCGCTCGGTAAGCACTCAACTCTCGCATCTCGCAAGTCTGAGTTGCAAGTCTTCAAGGTGCGACAAGTCAGAGTCCCATCCAGCCCATCCGATGAGGGCGAGCGGAATCCAAGCGAGGTGCTACGCGGGATAGGTTCTTCGAGATGAGGTCGGTTCGTCGGAGGCTCAGTTAGAGGACGGGAGGAGCGGCTTCGGCACCCGTACTTGGAATCAGACCAAGCAGGAAGAGAAAGGGCAGCGAACGGAACTGAGACTTGCCCACCAGTGAGGCAGCGAGAGGAATGAGCCGAGGTGCGAACGATCAAACGAGAGGTACCTACCGGTCGCTCGGGTAAAGCGCTCCCCGCTACGCCCCTTTCTTCTCTTTCGGTTACAGTCCCTGGGCCAAGATAGCATCCAATCAAGTAGCGCATGCAGGATAGAATAGCATCCAGTAGCGCCCGATAGCAGCGCTTGTCTACCATTCCCAATCACAATGAAAGAGGAACTTGGACCCGTGAAGTGAAGACTAAAAGGACGTACGATCACGATAAAAAGGAGAATTTTAAGGATCAAACTCTCATGGCAGACGATCATGGCAGACATCGCCAGGAATCTCGCCAGTCGTTAATAGACCAAGTCTCTATTGAATAGACCAAGTCTTCAATTCTATGATAATAGAGTTTGTAACAAGTAGTTATCTACTATTTGAATGCATGGTCAGATTAGCTAACGAAGTGCATTGCAAGATGTACTATTTGAATGCGATCAAAAGAGTTATTCGACATCAAATTGAGTCACGAGATGTAGGATTTGAATCCAGAGACCCGCCTTCTACCGTACTGAACTCAGAGTGCTTTCTTTCTTGACAGAACATGTTTTGAAAAAGCTCAATGCGCATACATTACATATAGTCTCAAAGAAAATCCTGACTGACTGTCTATAGAATCAGTCATAGGTAGGGAAGGGAAGAGAGGAACTAAAGAAGCGTTACCAAAGCAGGATCCCCTGATTCTAGTAGTCTGTGGGTGCAGTCTCGTCTCATTCTACTTTTTCCATATCTTCATTTGATCTGATCCTCCATCTATATACACAGACTGAGAATCTCTTCCTTTTGCAGAAGTTCAATTTCCATATATGGACACCTAACGTATAAAAGATCAGTGGAAGAGTCTCATCTATTGAGTACATAGATATTTGAGCATTGAGTTCGGAAGTGTAAAAGACTGATGATCTAGAACGGATGACCGGATAGGAAGATTTGAAATGCGAGATAGACTCCGAACCAGTGATATAGTAAGTGGAGTTGGCTTCGGTTGGCTGCTACCAGTAGTGAGAGACCTATGCATAAGAAGTTCTCAAATATGGAATGAGACTATAAGGGCGGCACTAGTCAAGCAATGGTACTTGAATCAATGTTTGGAATGCGAACTAGACTGGCTAAGGTGCATGGATTGGATTCTTCGATTGACTGGTAGGGGCATAGGTAAATAGGGTGTGGTGACTCGAGCCATCCAATTACTTGGCTCTAGGGGAGGAGGCCCCTTATCTTGTTAGAAGCTCTAACCGAGGGAGCAGCTGTCTAAGGTCAAGCATCCATATCTTAAGAAGAGAAGCTCTAAATATAGAACTAGAAATCGAAGAAGGTTTGGTTAGAGAGTTGGCGATCCCTCTAGCTAATGCTTCATTCAACCTGGGCCGACTTCTCACTCTTCTACCGGTGGGTGCTAGCCCAATAAGACTAATGGACCAGGCGCAACTGAGAGGTTTTTAAGAAACTCCTACGTACACGCTGGATCGAGCTCGAGACTTTACCTGGGGAGCAGAGAAGGATGAATGGTAACCCTTCTCGAGCGGAAGTCTCTTTCTTCTAATTCCTATGGTTCCGAGTCAAATTATGTTGTTGAAGCAAAGAAGTGAATGACCAGACCAGCCCCCAAATCTTCCCTTTCCACAAGATGAGCTCTTCCCAGCCTAAGCAAGAGCAAGAATCATCACTCATAATATCCCCAATGGTAGATCGCCATTCCCACGTGGGACAGCTACTCCCATCTCATTTGAGAGACTCACAACCGGAACTGAATCAAGGAGCGTAGGCTAAACAGGTCTCACTAAAGATCGTGACGAACATGCACCGAAGCCAGGGCCCTACTAATTATCATAAGTCAAGGGACGAACGATAGTGACGTCTGATAAAAAGAAGGGACGAACGATAGTGACGTCTGATAAAAAGAAGGGACGAACGATAGTGACGGACGAGCGATAGCGACGTGGAGAAAGAACTGAAGAAGCTTAATTTGCTACCGGAACTTTTTCAACTCTAATTGCAAGGGTACCAGAACCATTCCACGAGAAGAACGGGCATGAAGAGAAGGTTGGGAAAGGAGCATATTCCATAACCTCTTTGTGAATCCCATACTTTTCTGTTGCAGTTGTTTCCGTTGCAGCGTACGGCAAATCCGAACCTTTTCTTTCCTTTCCCCCTCGCCTCTTTCCGAGAGCTTGAGAACTGGTGACACGTGAACATCTTTCTTCGACTTCTTAACCCGTACCGTTGATGAAGGGAATATGGATCTCGCTGCTCTGCCTAACCTCGCCTAACCTCAAGTAATGGGACAAATGGGATTCGAACCTTTGCCTCGGATCGGATCTATCTTTTAAAGTTCTTTTCTTCGTTGAATAAGGGAGCGTGAGGTCGGTCGGATGCCATTGAGTTGGTCTTAGATTCAGCAGCCAGGGATCTCTGCCCTCGTGTGACCGTCCACGTGAAGTCTCTTGCCATAGTACCGCACCAGTTCTTGTATTGGTTGAGGTTGAGCCGAGCTGAGATTCATTTGACTCTGCCGAGTCCTCTGCGTGCCCGTCCCTGGCTTCTTTTGCTAGGCATGCTTCGTAGAGGTGGCGTGCTGATCGTCTTCTTTTCCCCCGTTCCTTAGCCCATCCCTCTCTAGTAGGCATTCTCTTCCTCGGTATTCGAAATTTGATCTCTCTTCTCTTATGAATCTATGATCTGAAAGCTATTTTGAACTCTCTTCGGAATCCATTCTCCTTCTCCTATACCCCCCACATTCTGAGGGCTTAGTTGATCTTCTCCTCTACCCCCCGGTTTAGAGACGAGACATTAGCCAGATGCAATTAGAGAAAAGACCCATTGGGACGAGTGAGACTTCCCGGGAAGGGCAGGAGTACGGTCCGAGTTGACCCCACCATATTAAGAGAGAGAGAACTCCACTAAGAGAGAGAGAACTCCAACCATCGCCACTTCCACCACTCTTTTTTTTCATGGGACCGTAGATCTTTCCCTCGCTCGCTAACTCAAGACTGGAATGCAGCGTCGCTCCAACTATTCCTCTAATGGCACTCCGTCGCTCCAACTACTCCCCTTAAGGCACTCCAAATCCATATTCCGGGCTCTACCCACTCTCGCTCGATCCTCAAGAGAAGGCTTTCCTTGAATGATAATATGGACTGGCTTTCCTCCTGACTTATATTATAGTAGTCGGCCTTCCCTCTTGAATAGGCTTTCCGAGTAGGCTGACCTTCTTGAGTTGGCCGATGGTCTCTTCGATGGTCTCTGCTCCTCCCGAAACCCAATAGCAGCTCTGCCTGCTTGGTCTGCGTCGGCTGAGCTGCCTGTGCTTGGTCGTCTGCGTCGGCTTTGTCTGTCTGCTGGGCTCTCCTCGCTTTCGTTTCGTGCTCTCGTCGGCTGCTTTCCTTTGAATCTTCGGAGCGAATGACAGTGTGCCTAATCATCTTCGGTGCGAATGACAGTGAGAGGAGCGGGAGCAGCGATGAGAAAGAATAGTTGTCCCAGCCCAGGAGTAGAGTCAGAGCGGGGATCTCTCGACGACAAGAGTACAAGAGATCAGATAGTTGGAAAGAATACAAGAGATCAAAGATAGTTCGGTTGAGCAAATTAGCTAGCCAGAATAGAAAGAGTGTCTGTCCCGGGCCAAGGCTGAGAACAGAGAGCCTACCCTACCTTCTTCTTTCTAGGGCTCGTACGAAAAAGGACCTCTCTTCGTGAGCCGGCCTCTCTTCACTATTCATTAGCCCGGTGAGCACTGACTTTCGCCCTACCGCCGTCTTTGAATCCGCCCAAGAATCTAATCTTCCCAGGGCCCTCGACCCGCACTTGAGCCCTTGAATCGACGGTTGCTTTGATTCGTGTGAGTCGCAGTCGCCTTCCAACACCACCTAACTTTAGCCCTCGTTAGCTACGTTCGAAGGGGCATGCCAGTTCACCTTCACTTCACGTCTAAGCACCACTGCAAAGCACCGCGTAGTGGGGTTAGGGGTATGGAGTACATGAACCGGGAATTGAGTTCGAAACCTACCAAGCCCTATTTCTCCTTAGTTTGAGTGAGCTGAAGTTGACCCAATCTTCTTTCTTTTTGTTGATTTGCCCTATCTATCTTCTTTCTTTTTATATAATGGCTCTCGTCTTTCTTTTTATATAATGGCTCGTAGAGAATAGAATCCAAAGTCAGTCGAGAGTAGAATCCAAGAAAAAAAGTCGAGAAGAGAAGCCGAGAATAGATTCCAAGCGAGAAGAGATTCCGATGAGCTTCTCTAACTAACGAATTGCTAAGAAAGAGAAGACGATTTCTCTAACGAATTGCACTGTGTTCCAACAGCAGAACAATTAGATCCACTTATTCTCTTTTCACGGACTTGACTTTTCTTTATTTATTTACTTAAAGCGGACAGATCCTTTCTTTCTTTACCGCACACAGATCTCTTGTCTTTCTTTTTTCACTTTTCTTGGTGCTCCTCTGCTGAAAGGAATTGGCGGGAAGCGAGCTCGTGCAACGAACGTAGCTCGTGACTAACGAGCCCACCATTAGGACGCAACAAGTAGCTCTGAAGTGCGATTGCGAGCCCACCTTAGATCGGATCTCGGATAAAAGAAAGGAAAGAACATAGAAGAAAGGAGTGATAGGAAAGGAGATAGTTCAAGGAAAGGATCGGAGAGGACTAGACTATGCAATGCAAGTACGAAGTGATAGTGGAAGCTACGTTCAATAAATAGGTTGCTATGAGATGAGGCGGGACTTAACCTTCTCTCTTCTACCTCTACTCTAGCCCCATGTAGAGCTCGCCAGACAGATCTTGCCTGATCCTACTGATTACCTGGAGTGAGAGTCCTCTACTCGCTTTCCCGACCCTATTTGAGCGCATACCTGCTATGAAAGAGGCTCACCCTCCTAGTAATAATAATGGCCCGGTATGTCTCTCAGAGCGCTGGTTCTGTCTGCTAGCCCTCATTCCCTATGAGGATGCCCTTCATTTCCTTGTTACCGTCTTTCTCAGTTCGTTCAGTCAGCGAGCACTCAAGTGAAGCGCTTCATTCCCGTGTGCTCTCAACCGTCTTTCTTTGTTCGTTCATTCAGCCCTCCTTGTTTACTCATTCCTCTCAGTTCTGTCTGCTAGCGCTCAACTCACTCACTCTCGGGATAAAAAGTAGTTGGAAAGCGAGGGAGGAGGACGGGAAGCGAGGTGCGGAAGGGCAAAGCAAAGCGAAATCTTTGCAAACCCGACAGCCGAGAAGTGGAACGGCACAGAGAAAGAAGGCAGGGCACGAATCATTCAATAGCAGCGAGTGCGAGTAGGAGAGGAAGGGGTTAGAATAGGCCTGGAGAAAGGGTAAGGAAAAGGCATGTTCAATCCAATCAGAGCCCCCTCTGTCCGAATGGGAGTTGGGGAGCGTAGATAGTGCTATACCATGAGAAAGCATACTGAGTGGGGTAGGTTTCACATCCGGCCTCTTGTTCAAGTAGTCAACGTAAGGCGATAAGAAAAGGCCGAAACTAATCTCTTTAAGAAGCAGGGAGGGCGACGTCCGTCCTTTAATAATGTAGGTTGGAGGAAAAGAAAGATAGATGACTTTATAACGGATCGTAAGCGTTTTTCTATATCTTTACAGTCTCATGCCTCACTCTCTGTCCATGGTTGTGTAATGTTAGGAGCTGATCTTCTTCTCTTTTGCTTGAATGATAATAGGTCATCAAGTAGCAGCAGATAAGAACCAAAGAATAAATGGTATGAGCCCAAAGAGTAAATGGAAAAGAGTCAATGGTCCGATCCCGACTCACCCCCACTCTCAACCAATCCAGCGAGGGCCAAGCTCTTCAAACGATCATTCATTCAGGCATCGTCTCAAAGAAGTAGTCTTGCTCGCCCTAAGAAGTAGAACTTATTATCAGGTGGAAGAACCCGGCAAAACAACTCGTAAAGTAAAGAGGTCGGGATGGGTGAATAGAGAGGCGAGCAGGCCTCAAGATTGAGACTATGTTGGGAGATCCCGGACACACCACTCCTGTCAGTAAGAGAGATTCCGCGTTATTCGCCCTTTCCTACGCCCACCCAAGGTCTGATTGTTTGCATAGAGTTGGGAAGAATCTCGCTTCAGGGCTCTATGCCCATGATTGATTATTGCTTCTTGCTCGAAGAAGAAGGATATTGGAGTAGAGAAAAGACGGTCGGATGTTCTGAGCACGAGTAACTATAGAGATGGCCACTGTCTCATAGTGAGGAGCATAGCGCTGGCTTTGGATCCCGGCTTAAACCAATAGAGAGTAGAGATCCATGCGATAGTCACCATGCATGATCATTACATTCTCAAACCGATCTCGGATTAGCTTCGTTCAGGCATTTTCTCACTAAGCAAGTAGATCAGGCACATTCCTTGACTTGATCAAGGCTGGTCAAATACGTGGACTACGGACCGGGCAAGTGGAAAAAAGCTAGGCAAAATCAAGCTAGGCAAAATACTCTAGAAGGAATGATCCCCGAACGAGGCACCGACCGCTAACCACGGAGAAGGGCTCAAGGGCTCATTGAATACTGAAGAAAAGTGCATAGGAATGGTCTAGAGCAGGTAGGCTCAGGGTAGCATGCTTAATTGGCTATGCTACGAGGTCAGAAGCCATAGGGAGCCAAGAACCAGATAGCGGATAGCAGAGGTAAGGGGTTAAATTCCGGGGAGGAGCAAGAGAGAAGATAGCCAAGAGAGAGTCAAGAAAGAAGGAATCATTCTATAGATATGTGGTACAATTGAATGAAAGAAGCAAAAGAAGGAGGCTGGCATGATTAGAAGCGAATGAGGCCGTACGACAGGAACCTATTCAGACTATTCTTGAATCAATGGTAGCTGCGCAAAGGATTGGAGTTGCGAGGGCTGTGAAAGAGAAAACTGGCACAGAAGGACCCAACGAGAGTCAGGATAGGCGCGAGAGACTTGAACTCGAACAGAGACTAGAAACTTTCAGTACTCTTCCTGTACTCAGACTATGATTAGGGATTAGGATAGTGAGGGGTCACCTATTCTTAGCGCTAAGAAGCTTTTGCTTTCTTTCATGAATGCCATCATCATGAACTCTAACCCAAAGAACAGAAAAAATCATAATTTCCAAGAGCAGTAGAGAACAGAGTAGGCTCGCAGATCACTTCCAAGATTGAAAAGGTAGAAGCATCACATGCAACTGAGATACTCGATTTCGATTCCGTCCTCTTGCTTTTCTGATTGGTCAAAGCTCTTGGAGAGTATGAATGAGGACCGGACCAGTGAGAAGAAAGAACTCCTTCGTTGAGTCAGTGTGTTTTGATCTTTATCCTTCCTTCCCTTGCTTGCAAATGCCAAAACCATCAAGCAAAATATGACC
>JBBUKS010000066.1:1897346-1918517 GCA_038050645.1 Hedychium gardnerianum
ACCCACAAAGGGTGGAGGAATTTAGACATATTGCTTGTTGCAACGTTTATTATAAAGTTATAGATGTTCCCTTGGCTTAGTGAGTTGAAGCTGCCCTAACTGCTGCTGCCCTTGCCCATATGAGTTCTGGTTCAGCTGGTGCCCGTTCTTATTCGTCACCCTTTCGTTTCATCGTTATCCTTGCTTGCATGTGTGACTATTATAGAGTGTACTTGGATTTGAACTTCTATTGAGCGGACCAGGAACCCCTCTTAGCTTTGGGAGAGGAAAGGAAAGAGTCCTTGGAAACCTATTACTATAAGAAGTGCCCCGTTTCGTAAGGCGCCCTCTCTTTACGCGAATTGGGTATTACCCCGAAAAAGTACTCACTTAACTTAAAAGGTTAGGTGCTTGAGAGATTCGATTCCTTATAAGTGCTTGAGGGTCTCAGAATAAGAATTGGAGATGGTATTAGGAAGGAGGAAAAAAAGAAAAAGAGAAAGAGAAAGTGAAAGAATTAAAGAAAATAATTTTCTTTTCTAAAATTCTTTTCATTCAAAGAATTTTCTTAAGAGAAAGAATTGATAAAGCACTTTAAAGTGCTTTTTGAGACTTCTCTTTCACTTTCTCTTTTTCCGGCACCAGGTCGTGAATGGCTCGGAGCCATTCACTCTACTGTTCTATTCCCTCTTGTTGCTGAGAGAGAGGAACGATTTTTGCTTATGCGATAGCGACGTTGAATGAGAATAGTTGGTTTCGTCTCTGTTCCTGTACGGGCTATCGAGAGGGGATTTATTCTATTCCTTTCCAACTCCTCTGTCATCGGGTTAGAGTGACTTAGTTGTTGCCTTAACTATATTAGATTAGCAGCTGTTCAGTTTGATGGAGTACCGACCGATCCTGTTCGCTCTTCTCCTTTTGTTCGGGTTGTAGTTTTCGTTTGCTTTGCTGCTCTCCTTTGCTGCTTCCGGTTTAAAGGTTCTTCATCTCTCCTTAGAATTTGCAGCTACTCATACCTCGAAAAGATCTTCCTTCTTTCCAGCTCCCGTTGGTTGTTCATTCGAGTCCTCTCCGAAAAGTAGTTCTACAATAAGGTGCGGATCCTCGTACGGTCACATTTGAAGCCCGTGCTCTTTATCCTTTTATTGGAGCAACACCCATAGTCAAGGAGACCGGAGGGAGGGGAGAGTTTTCATACTCTTTGGCAACGGCTAACGAAGATTATTTGGTTCGGGCTGTGGGATAGGATAAGAGGGCATATTAATCGGCCTCAGCGGAATCTACAGAAGGATAAGAGCTTACTTGAACCCCGAGGGTTCGTCCCTCTTAAAGAATCCCTGAGCTTGAGTCAATCCTGTTATGTTAGGTGTTATAGTTTAAGATGTTCCGGTTGCAGCTTTAGTAGCTCCTTAAGGTGCGGGCATATCAAATAAAATCTCTTCTTCCACCTACTACGGGATAGCAACTATAATTACCTATGGGATTCTGAGGGAAAGATAAGAGAGGTACTTTAGAAACCTTAAACAAGAAGATAGCGAAAGGGACGACCGGATTAACGGGGTGTTCAGTGAACCGATTTGAGGAACCCTTCAAAGAGTTTATCGAGCTACAAGAGAGGGTATAAATACAACATTTATGAGGGCTCGACAGAACCTGAGCTCGAGCTACTCGCTGCTCATTCGGTGCAAGTCCGAACGCCCTCGTTCATGGAATTAACTCGAACACTCGCCCCACGTCCCGCTTTCTTTCAATGGACGAGCAAGCAGGCCCAGAGCATCGGGGGCTTCCGGCCTGGGTCGATTCAAGTCGGGCCTTCGCACGATTAGGATAGGAGAAATGAATTGGACGACCTCAAACCTTTGCACGCCTACATTCTACATTACGGCTGTCTAGGTGCGAACGAACCATCTATATACGTTCTGTCGAGGTCCGTCTCGTTCTCAATAGTGATCGGGTGATCTCAACAGATGCAATGCAATGCCGAGTAAGGGACTGACTTGACTATTCAAGATCTCTTCCGAGTAAGGGACTGACTTGACTATTCAAGATCTCTTCCTCGAGTAAGGGACTGACTATTCAAGATCTTCAACGAGAGTCCACGGAAAGAATCTAAGTCTGATAAGATAAAGAGTCCACGGAAAGAATCAACTATTATATTAAGTCGGAGCTCGCGCGGAAGAGGAAGCAGACTCAAAGAATGGAGCGGAAGGTAAAGAATAATGTTATTTTAATTTGCCGATCGCGGATCTTTCTTTATACAAGCAATTTATACCGGTATACCGGAAAGAAGGGAGTGCACCACCCGGACGAAAGCATTCCAAGAGTGGCCGTCGCTCAACGGATAAAAGTGACTCTAGTGCCCTTGACGGGAAGGTTTGGCACGTCGTCTCTTCGCCCATTAATTAGTACGTGAGCTGGCTTCGTCGTCTTCTTGCGTGGGTTCGTCGTGAGACCATATCCATCCGGGGAAGGACGGACCTCTGGCACGTGCCCACGGGTAGCCGTGCGTGCGGAGCGGATAACTGCTAGTAGCAAGCCCACCTCAAGATAAGTGCTTCTTCCGACTTCCCGCACAGCCGAGACAGCCACGGGTTGGTTCTCCTGCGGGGGTTAAGTATTGATAATCCAAGGTAACGGCGAGACGAGCTACGATAGACAAGTCAAAGTGCAGTGAGTCGGCATCCTAACGTTCCTATAGGACCTGCATCGCTATCTATCAAGAGCCCACCCTCTCTATCTAGACACAAGGGATGGAAGGGCATAGGCTGAAGAGGTGTCCGTCAAGACCTCACAGCTCTCATGCCTCGTTGGTTCGCTGGTAGGCTACTCTCCTTATCCATTCTCCACTCCCCCGCTCCAGCCTCAACTCAGTCCGAACCGAACTACCGAACAAGTTCATTCACAGGCGCCCCGGCCAGTGGAGCTCGACTGCCGCCTGCTGCTTATCCCTAAACCGTACCTGGAGATCTTTCCGTACCTGGCCCCTGCCGTGAGAGTACTCAACTCATAGGCATAGGCTCCCGAACTGGCTCGCTCCCGAACTCAGAATAGGCGCTCCCGAACTCAGAATCAGAAGAAGGATCAGAATAGTAATCTCGTACCTAGGAATAGTCATGCTCGTACCATGGTAGTTGGGCGGTCCATGCCGGTCCGATAAGCCCTTGACATTGGCTTTTCTCACTCTAGAAAGAGAAAGAATAGGCTCCGGAAAGAGGACATGCGCTCGAGCAAGAGGGTAAAAGCAGTGCGATAGAGGGCTCTATGTTCTGCTCCATAGGAAAAGCTTCAAGGGTCGGCACTTCCCGTACTATTGAGTAGGCCCGGCTCCGCACCTCTCTTCCATTAGAAGAGATCCCAAGACCGGATTAACGAGGACCCAACTGGAGCTATTGAGTCTTCCGCAAGGGCATTCAGATCCACTCCCTAACGGCTTCTTTGTGTTAGCTGCCGAATCCGATATAAGTATGAGGCTGCTGAGGCACGTTCTAGGCACTCTTTCCAACTGCTGCTAACATGGCATTACGCTACGAACTCTTTTCCCTCATTAATCAGTAGTCAGTCCCAAAGAACCATAACCGAAGAACCTGAATGATCGGAGTTACACCACCAGAAAGTACTGGATCTTCAATACCCCCTTCACGGGAGCTCCACTCAGAGTCAGTCCTCTGTTGCAGCTGCACTCAGCTCTACTTCTCCCAATAGCACGGAAGTGGATATGAATAAAAAGCACTGATAAAGTGAAAAAAAGAGACTTCAAGTTCAAGTGCCATATTGAATGAGTTTCACTCTTGCTTTCCTACAACCACTGCCACTGCTGAAAGAGAGGACTGCCAGCGTACATGCTGACTGCGGAAGACCAAGACTTCTCTCTGAAGAGAAAGAAGCAGGTTCATTATTATACTCTGTGAATTCCCAATAGCGCACCTGGGCCTATCATCATCCTTTGATTCCAGACCCCCGAGGCACTTCCTTCCTTTCCTAGGACCTAGGCTTGCTTGAAGAAGAAGGGTGCAGTCATGGTTAAGGTTTCATTTTGAGTACGCTACTGGTACGAAGTTATGAGTTGCTCGAGCCCCTCAGTTCTAGGTTCAAGTGAGCATTTAGCATTTCGTGAGGAGGCTACGCTCCTTCTGGTTATTAGCTGCTCTTCAGTTTCATTCTGTACCGTGCTAGGGCTCTTCCTTTATCCTCTTGGTTTTCTTCACCCCCTTTCTCTCCAAGAAGAGCTGCTAACTAGGCATCTCACTCCAATATTCAGCAAAGTGTCTCTCGCTCTCGAGCCCCTCTCCATGACGGTCGGGTCTTCCAGGTTCCCATCCTACATGAAAGGGAAGGAAGGAGGGCGGAGCCAGCTGCGTAAGGAGAGTTGCCTACCGAAGCGAGCCCGAACTCAGGCGCTTCCTGCCGCCGTACGCTCCGATAGTAGTCTAAGATGGCATGAGATTGCACTTGATTATCTGTTCGGGGCGCATTCACTCTTGGAATGAACTCTAATAAAATGTATTTCGTTCATGGTTAGATCTTTCGTAGTTTTTCATAGTTGAGGGCCCCAAAGGGACGAACGATAGTGACGTCTGATAAAAAGAAGGGACGAACGATAGTGACGTCTGATAAAAAGAAGGGACGAACGATAGTGACGTGGAGACTATCCGAGCTGTCTTCACTTATCTTCTGCTGGCTCCACTACTTTATGAAGCCCAAGATCCCTTAGCTGCTTCGCTTCATTTGTTGCTTCACCTCGTTGCTTCGCGGGTCCAAATTAAGTAGGCTCATTTTATCTACTTCGCTTTCTTGCCATGAGGATTCAGACTTCGACTTTCGCTTCTCTTTCGCTCTCTAACATCGAGAGTAGTTATAGTTAAGTGATCTGAGCTCATTCTTTATTGACAGTGGTTCTCATGAGTGAGACTTCTCCTAATATGAATTGGTGGGCTCGCTCATCCCGCTCGCTGGCTTGCAATAGTGACTCGTTAATAGCATCTCCGATGATAGGGCAGAGGCTTAAATTTAATAGAAGTGGCATGGCATGGCGGACAAGTGGATCAAGTGCTTCAGTTCTTTGGTTCCGAGTTCGGAGCTCGTGAAAGGACGCAAAGAGTTCAAGTAAGGTCAGCGGAGGTGGCCAAGACCCGATTCATCAAGTAGTGACTTTGCCCGCGATAGCTTACTTAGTAGAAGAGGCATAGAATCAGGCTCCTTTCCAATGAACCAGAGATCCAGTCCGGGGCTAGTAGTCCGGGAGCGGCTCGGACTCATCAGCGGAAAGTGCCTAGTAACTACGTCAGCTAAAAGAATGAACTCTTTACTGCTCCGGTAGCCAGTTTGACTAAAGCATTGGACAAGGAGTGTCTCTTTCTTTTGCGACCTTGCTGCTCCTCATCTTTCTCTTTCTGTGGCACGTACTCTGAATCTTTATCTTTCTCTCTCTTCCCGCCCTGCCAGGAATCTCTGCCTAACAAGAATGACGTGCCCTCCTTCCTTACAGTAAGATAGGAAGATACGCCTAGCCTAAGAAGAATGACTTCCTTCCTCTCAATCAAGTGCCCGAAAGAAACCATGCATTCCTATCAGACCTCCCCCACTAGGACCTCCACTCGCTGGGTCTAAAATCAGTCCTTACTAAGAGGGCTTTCTTATCACTCTTTCGGGGAAAAGGAAGCATAATCAGGTTCGGTTCGGTGAGCGAGGGCTGAAGATCAGAGGTGCGAGTTAGATCCGGTGACAGTGGGAACTCCTATAGTACGATATAGAGTGTGAACGCAAGAACGAGAGAAAAAGGAGACTGATTGAAGAATGATGCGCTGATTGAAGTGAAGAGATATTTCAGTCGGAGAGAGATTGAAGAGATATTTCAGTCGGAGATAGTTGCGAAGGATCTTAGCCCCGGTCTCTTTCCCCTGACTCCAACATTTACTCAATCGAGTTCTCTCTCTCAATCGAGTTGAAGAAGCGAAGTCGAATAAAAAGTGAAGTCGGGGAAGAATCAAGAATGCGTACTCACAAATAATGATCAAGACCGTGGCCGTTCCGCTGCCGCACAGAGTTTGGCCCGTAGACAAAGATCACGAAGCAATCATCTTATGTAAGAGAAGATCAAGTTCTACGAAAGAAACGAAGAATGAATGAGATAGGTGCGAGTTTGATGACGTAGTTGCGAAAGAATCAGTCTAAGGTTGGCTCGCTCGTCGCTCGCTGGGTTCGAATCCCCAAAGACGCCTAAGAAGATGAGGAGCGAGTGAAACGAGCGAAAGAAAGAGGGGTGCTATGCGAGTGAATGGAGATGGAGCACTGCCATGGAGAAGGCTCGAAGTAGCGCGTAGAAGAGCGAGTGACAACTAAGCAGAAGAGGTGAACCATATTGTAATTCAAGGAGCGCGGCCACATATAAAGCGAAGTCGAGGAAAGAGAGGAGCGGGGGAGGATCTATCTCTATCCCCACGACTGAAACAACCAGTAGATGCAGATACCAGAGAGAGCCCATCGCTTCCTAGTTATGCTGCGGTTGCCTAGGCCGGGGAAGAGTGGGCCTCCGGAGTTTGCTTTCTTCCAAGTCCAGTCGCTCATGATATGAGTAGGCTTTCCTGAAAAAGATCCTGAGCTTCGGCACCTACTACTTACTAAGCGAAGTCGAATGAGACAAACGGAACGAAGTGGAGTGCGGCAGCAAAGTTCATCCGCCTGTTCTCCACTGAGGGCAAGAGAGCAGAGATGTCGAATGCATCAATCAAGATCAAGAAGCAAAGATCAAGAGACAATTGAAGCTTTGCAAGCACGATTGCACGATCAAAGCAATTGAAGGGGAGAATTCAGCAAAGTCGAATCAAGCAAGCAAGAGAGCAAATAGAGATAGAAGATCAAGACTTCCTGTTTGCTTTGTCGAATGAATCATCAGCGAAGTCGAGATTGGGTTCATTACTTAATAGTCAGATTCAGTGTGAAGCGAGGGATTGAGAATGAGACCTACGAGTAAGTGGGGAGCAAGCCTCAGATCATGCGGAGTCAGGATTGGATGAATCCGGCTACTCATCTGGCTAAGCCTTCAGAATGCAGTCGGTAGGTAAGCAGATCCGGCTTTCTTTCCCCGTCCCATTCACTAGGAAGCTTCAGTAGTCCCTTCCTCGTACGCCTCATCTCATTAATCTAAATAAGTGAAGCGAGCCAATTGAACCCTCCACATTTGCCATAGTCCTCGCAGCACACACACTCTAGCAAAGAGTAGCTCCAATTACTCCGAGTTGCTTACCTTTCACTCAGAAAGAATAAAGCACTCCACCACCCATATATAAATAGAAAGAAGGAGGATCAGAACGAATGCACTAACCGCCCTAGGATAAGAATGATCACACCAGCAAAAGCACACGCCCCATTCAGAGATAGAAGCAAAAGTACACGTCCCACTCAGAACTAGACATAGCCACACTTCCTTCTACACCATAGCAACTTCCCTCTACAATTTAGAGAACTTCTTTCTATACCAGATGCCCGGGACAATGAACTCCTCCTTAGCTTGAATCTCTTCTAGACAGATTGGGCCGAATGTAGACTAATGAGCATTCCTCGCTTCTCAAATCACTACTTTCACTTTGACCACATCCTTACCTTCTCCTTGAATTCGCCAGCCTCTCCTTTTTAGCGCATGCCTAATTCCTATTAATGAGAATTCCTAGTTCTGCTCTCCAGACTGATTCTCTCCTTCTTGACCCGTCCTATCTGAATAGACTGAACTTGTACCAGCAACTCTCAGTCTTCAGCCCACTATCACATCGATCCACATAACCTGGAAACCCACAGAACAAGAGAGTGTCTAAACTATTCGCACCAACTCTGTAAGCCAAGCGAGACACCCTTGCACCAAACTAAATTTGCACCAGGCCAAATGAAAAGATGCTTCCTTACCTCATTCTCCACGGTTCACCACCACCCAAGAAAACCGAGTACCCACTTCCTTCCATTCAGAACGAAGAAAGGTGAACACAGATCCCTAGTCACTATCTAAACAAGGAGCGAAGAACTGCTTCTTGGGGATCGTACCGCTTACTCTGTGATTGGATCACCATTGTCACTTAAGCACCACGGTGTCTCCTTCTTTCCGACTCTCTGCCATCTACTCTTCCCGACTCATAGAATACTGAACTACCTGACCTTCCTTCAATAGATTCGTGTCAATCAAACCTCTCTTCAAACCATTCCCTTTTACTGTATGTAGATCAGTGCCATACCACTAGCAACTAAATGACCAAGTTAGATACTAGAGCAAGAGCGGAGACGTCAAATTAACTATTAGGAGTCCCCCAAGACCAGGAGGGCATCCCCTGACTCATGGTAAGGCATATCTGAGCACTAAGATTCGACCCTCAGCCCTTCCCACACTGGTTGACATATCGGAGTTGCCTAACTCTACCCCTTACATAGCTCTATACTATAGAAGAAGCTTCTCACACAAGTGTCGCTCACTGCCCAATCACCATCCAATTAGATGAGTATCGCATAGCTGTCCACACTACCCTGATTAGTCGTCCCACCAATTCTTACATGTGAGAACTCCTTCTCCTCGCAGATCAGGACAGTAAGGAAGCTGATGAGCTCCGAGTCATCTAAAGGAGTCCGGGAGGTGCATTGCTAGGGCATCGCAGGTCCGCCCAAGAGAAAGAGGGACGGCATTCTATAGCACTGCCTAATGGGCATAGGTCCTTGCACTATCTTGCCTCTATTCCTGGACTCTAGGAACTGGGCAAGTTCCCTCTTGTGGAGTGCTTCCAATCATCTTTCTTGCGCTGCACAGCATATCTTAAGAAAGAAGTGCGCAGCTGTCAGGTAGGTGGACGGAAGGCTATTCGGCGTCTGCTTCGTCTGGCTATGGAGTCTGAGCTATCTTATAGAGAGCTTCCTTCCGGAAGAGGTGCGAACGGGCGACACAACAACTACGTGCGCAGAGCAGTTTAGCCGACGCAGAACGGTGACCATTTTCTTATATCAATTATATGAGCGAGAACTGACCCGTTCCGCACCTCCTTTGAGTCGGCTTTCCTTTCTTCGCTCCTCGGTCCCCTAACAGAGAGCATCCCGTCTGAATTCGCTTGAGCACTCTTTGGTTCTCGCATAGGTTCGCGTCACTGTGGACCTTTGTTCGCTCCGGACCCCATCCCATGATCGACCGAACGGAAGTCCCCCCTCCTTGAATAGAACGGTAGATCTCTCCATTATGTATGATGAATCATCCGTTCGCTACTCTTATCTTCCTATCTCTTCTCACTTGGGAACTCAACAGCTATCTAACTCAATGACCAGGGCACCAGCACTCTATACCAGATGGATCTGAATTCGCCCAGCCATTGCCTCCCAGGTTCTCTTTGCCGGGATTGGCCGCTTCGACCGGTGAGCACTTCGACGGGGCCACGTAAGACGGGTCAGTTCTCGCTCCTCTACTTGACCACTCCAAAGAACACACAGAGCTATTCCGCAGGTCCACGTACAGAATACTCCTGCCCCTATAGCCAGATCATAGAATTTCCATCATTGAAAGAAGTTCACAAGGCTCACTCCACCTATTGATAGAGCCTAGCCAGATCTTTAGCCGGATCCCATAGCTATTAGCCAGATCAAGAACCATAGCCCGCACGAGAACCAGCCCAAGAGAGGTGTTCCGAGACTAGGACCAAGAGATCTTCCCTTCCCCGTCCCGGATCGAATAGTAGAGCTCCTTTCTCCCTCCCTCACTTCGGACTCTAGCCGCCCATTCATCGACTTACGAGACTGAGCGCTCTAGCTTCTCCGCTACCTTCGATCTTTCATCCCATTCAGAGTGAAGCATAGAATAGACCGAGAAGGCGCCACTCTGACTAGTTATTTCATGCGAGACTAGAAGACTGAGGCACTCTCCGAGAACTTGAATCTCTTCCCGCCTCCTTGCACGATATCATCTGAGAATTCCAGCTAAGCGACCTCATTGGCCTTCCCACTTGCAGTTAGCCGCCTCTCGTTCTGGTCTCCTTCCTTTACTTGTAAAAGGACTCTGGTCTCCTTCCTTGGAATAAATTGAAATGATTACTTTGTTCTTCTCCTTTCCTTTACTTGATGCATGGGGAGCTTTCTTTTTCCTATGTTGATGGCTCGCTTGCTTTTTCTTTCGACTTCGCTTCCAATGGGGAAAGAGTGGAGCTTGCCCTCTGGGGAAAGAGTGGAGCTTGCTTTGATGGCTCGCTTGCTTTTCTCTATGTCACATGGCTTTTCATTGCTTGCTTTCTTTCTCGGCCTTGCTTCCTTGCTTGATTGATTGAATCTTTCTTTCTCGGTTTACTTGTTTTGTTCATTCTTTTTGTTCATTCTTTGGATTTCGCTTTCGCTCGGTTGCTTGGAGCACTTTCGGTTGCTTTTTTTCCTATCTTTCGTTTCGCTCGGTTTTTTCCTCTGTGGAAGAGAGCATAGGAGTGGGTGGTGAAGACTTGCTCAAGAGTGCCTCGGTTTACTTCTATTCTTGCTCAAGAGTGTGAAGTGGAATGCAATAAGGGCTCAAGAGTGCCGTGGAATGCAATAAGGGCTCAAGAGTGCCTCGGTTTACTTCGAGTCTTGCTTTCTCTTCTTTTCTCTTCTCGGTTTACGCGATAGCTGGTCCTGCACTGGAAAGAGGAATGCTCGAGCTCAACCACGTAGCACTCTTGACTCTTGATTCGATGGAATGCGCTACGTCCTTCTTGCTCCACGTCCTTCAGTCCTGCGCTCCCGTTGCACTGCTACGCACCTCAGTAGTGGATCTGTGCCGATCAATTCTTGATACCAATAGAGCAGGCGAAAGAACAGAGACTACTGAAGAAAGACCTCTATCACCAGCCTTCATATTCGCACAATTTCATGCTTCTCGTGCGATTATGCCTATCGACCTCTCTCTCTGGCTTCTGCTCTGTAGCAAGCTTTCCCCTCATCCCACGTGAGCCTAGCGCCCATCTGCCCGGAAGTCCTCTGCAGAAGAATCATCCTCCTGCCTGCTAATAGCGCGGAGGGAGATCAGAGCCCTTTCGCTCTCCACGATCTACTGTGGCTTGCTTTAACGAATCCATATCCATCTCAGAGAACAGAAGGGTTAGGGCTTATTGGTAGAGGGGCATATAAGATTCGGCAAAAGGATCTACCTTCTCACTGGACTCAATGGAGCAAGAGGGAGAGTTTAGCCAGGCGCTCCGATCAGAATAAAGAAAGAGCCTTTTATCCGACCAGGTCCCATCCCTTTCGTGGTTGAGTTGAAGTGGCTTCTCGTCAATAGTACAAGCAAGTTCAAGATCATGGCACCGAAAGAAGAGGAGCGAAGATGCGGAGCGCTTGAAAGCAATAGAGAGCGAAGATCATACAACGACCGCTGTAACTATGGGTCTCGAGCTCCAGTTCTCGCTGTCCGGTCTTCACCTATCACTAATGCTTTTCGTCCCCTATCAGTAGTGGTAGCTCGCGGGCAAGAAGAAAGTGCCTGGGTCTCCCATTCTAGCTAGGCCTTAAGCCATTGAGTCTTCCCAGTGATCCCGTGCATCGTTCATGGCACCCTTCTCAACTCTCACTCGCAAACAGACTGATAGCTGCATAATTGAACCCGTGACTCTGACCGTCGATTGATTGTCCAAACGCTCCGCTCCGACTTCGCTTCCTATTCATCTCATTCCTATTATGCCCTATTCTTTCTTATCAAATGGTCCCCGGGGAAGGAAGAGTAGGGGCCCAGACTCTAGTATAGGCAAGGGGCGGCCTTCCCGTGACGCGGCTCAGATCGATTTGAAGTCAGACCGGGTCTTCCGAAAGTGCTCAGTAGTAGGGATCCCCCTTCTTAACTAAAGACCCTCTCATGCTCCATTCACTCTTAGGCTCAGCCCTCCCTTACTAGGTTCTGCCCCTTTCCCTTGGAGTTCGGATTGAAGTGAGACTTTACTCGTGCACGGATTGAAGCAAATCCGACACTTGGAAGACCGGGCGAATCTGAGGACAGAGCAAAACCTTTGAATCTCTTTCACTCTCAGCTGGGCGCATCTCCGAAGAGGACTCAGTCCGTATAAAGAAAAAAGTAGTCCACGCGTGCGCAGGTCGGGCTAAAATTAGCTGCCGACGGTGCCCGTAAGCCAAAGACTCCTCCTTCCAGTACTCTGCTACGTTCACTTGGGACGACGAGAAGATGGGTGCTCGGAAGCGTCTTCCTCTAGGTCTTGAAAGCATTTCAACAGGGGTCACCGAGGCGAGACTCCCGCCTTTTCGTCCTTGCGAGCCATGCATACTCTGGACATCTCTGTAGAACTGTCTGCTAATCTGTCTATGCGCTCCCTACCGGAGCAAAAGCTAGAATCAATCGGCCGCTCCAATCTTTCCGCTTCTTGGCTCGGAAACATAGGCTCTATCAGAAAGGCTTGGACCATTGCACCTATTAAAGGGCGAACCGGGAGCGACTACTGGGAATGAGAACCGAGATGAGTGACTGCTTCGCTTCTTGGATTGGACTCTACGGAATGGGACCTCTAATGTGGATTCTCCGGGCTCAAGTAGCCAGTCGGGTGAGGAACTTTCTTTAGGACCAGTGATGCTAACGCTCAAGAACCTTCAGATCATATCTGTTCATATCAATATCTACCCTGTCGACTAGGATCTTAGTACAATTGCTCATTCACTCACTGGCTACGTCGTTATCACTCGTTCCTCACTCTGTACCGTAGGTTCAAATTATTAGGCAGTCATGCAAGTGGTCTTCGGAAGGCGCCTATCACCGAGAATTCAGTAGACGGGATGTAGAGGCGAGAGCAGCAGCTGGGAATACTATTCATTCAAGGAGTGTGAGAAGGAGCCTACCTACGCGGTCAGGCGAGTGAGGAAGTAGGGGAGACTGATCGATACGGGGAAGTCGTTTTTCCGACTCATCTCACATTGAGGGCGACCAGGAACTATTGAATAAAGGAGCCTACTATAGCGACCTTCCGAAGACTCCGCATCTACCTAGTCCCTAAAGAGGTCAGAATATGGGCACGTACAATAGACCCTTGGAATCTCTCTTGGACCCCATCCTATACTTGCCCTCTTCCCTCTACTTTATGACAACTGAAGAGTGCTTCTGCTACCCCTAAACCCTGCCGCAACCGTCCCTTGCATGCCTAGAAGTGTAGAGTGTAGAGTAGCCGGACCCATCATGGAAAGGGATTCGGTACATATGCTTTGCTTTCCTCTCTCCCTATCCGCATCTTGCCAGAGTAGTGAGCCTGTCCCTCTGGTCTAGTCCCTCTTCTTCCTATAAGCATTAGGATCTACTCATAGTCACTATCGTTCGTTCGGAACGGGTTTAAGTAAAGATCTGCTACGCGCCTTTCGTGCGAGGAAAAGGCGTCCACGACCAGACCTCAGGGGCCTAGGCCGAAAGGAGGCGAATTCCTATCTCGGGAATCCAAAGGCCGGACAAGAAGACACACCTCAGTGCTGACTAGGTGCGTCAGGGAAAGGCGGATCATTCCTATCTTGTCCAGGAGAATCAGAGGCCGGACTCAAGGACTGGAAGAAGCACTCGAATCTCACGGGAGAGGATGGAGCCTATCAAAGCAGAGCACGAACGCGATGACCTTCCACGGACGAAAGATTGAATGAGTAAGAAAGGACTCATTATATAATTGATTGGCGATTCAGACGATGGGAGATTTACAGGCGATAGGGGATGGTTGAACTTAACACTTGAATTCGCTTAGATAATCGTTCAATTCAATCTTTCGATCTCTGTTGTGTTGATCGTGAGAATAGAAATAGTGTAATCGTGAACTTTCCTCTGTGATCTTGGGGAATTAGAAATGATCGCTAAAAGGTAAATGGAACATTGATTCTTTTCTTTTGGTCGCCTCTTTCATGTTGATTTCGTCGTATGGAATTCATTCTTTTGATTGCGCTTGCTGGTGTTTTGATCGCCTTTATCTCGCTGCTTATTGTGATCGTAACCCCCCAGCTTATTCAAGTCTCCCAGGCTCTTTTCCCTTATCTCTGGACTGATTGGGTATGCAGAAAAAACGACTCTTATAGTGAGGAGAATGAAGAGAAAGAAGCGGCTAGCCCTCCCCTCATCAGAAGCATCTTACCTGGCATCTGATCCATCCGCAATGAGATATCAAAGAGAGTGCGGATCTTTGAGGAGCCGGTTTCATGCCTTTAGTGGCACTTTGGTAGAATTTGGTCTTGCCATGCGAGCAGGGAAAAGATTCTTTTGATGTCTCCGCGAGAGAAGGGGAAGAGAGGGGAGTAGACTTCGATCCATACGGATGCTAGCGTTCATGCCCCGGCCGCAGCCTCTTAGCTTGCTAAGCTCGATGTCTTAGTCGGGTCTTTTCCGTCGTTGCACTCGCTGCTTCGCTTCATTTCTCCGGATCGAATCACTCCGGATCGAATGGCCCGTAGACTTCGATCACTCAGCAAGAATCTTATGTAAGAGAAAAGGTAAGAGAAAGAAACTCTTCTGGAGGTGCCTCATTTGATTCTTCTCAAGACGCACTGCTGCTAATCTTTAGGAAGGTGCGTTAGATCAGTGACGCCAGGTGACGAACTTGACTAGTGATCCGTGAAACTACGTGACGTGGAGGATAAGAAAGTAGTCAAAGGAGAGGAGCCATTTGATTGACACGTGACTTTACTATGCGGGCCAGCTTGAGCTAATCGCGTTCCACGGGAGCGCATAGACAGGAGGCTCGACCAACGGGAGCGCTTAAGAAAGTGACAACGACGCGGAGCTGACGCGATTCAGATCACGATTCTCAGTTGGTAAAGAAGGCTCCAAGCTCACTGGTCTTGGTTCCGTCCCTAGTCAAGAGGGGTCAAAAAAAGTATGCAAGAGCAGCTAACTAGCCATGGCATATATAAATCATTCCTCGCCCGAAACAAAGAAAGGCGATCTCGTCTCTAATAAATGGGACCACGAAGCAGATTCTTTTAGCTAGCGAGAAGGAGTCCATGAAATGAGGGATGCGATCTGGCGCACTGAGAGCTATGAGCATTCAATCAGAGGTTCGGACTCCTTATCCACGCAAAGACCAGCGATCGCTACTGCCGAATCCTAAGAAAGAGTCCTCTGACCTTGGTATCAGAGGAGCCACTAGAATAGCCGGTCTCAAGAAGATCCTCCAACCCTCATAGAAAGATAAAGAGGGGTTTAGGATATTCCTCATAGGAGCAGCTAGTAACCACCCCTTTCTACAATCACACTTAGTATTGACAAAGAAGAATAGCTAGGGGGAAAGGAAGAGGAAGGAAGAATAGCTGCTGTTCCATACACATGCTTATTCAGCGTTTTCCCTTTGCGTCGATACTAGAAGGCGGGCAGGACAGTTCATAGACTCCGCAGCACTTAATTACCATGGTTAGCTTACTTAGGTAATGGGGATCTCTACCTCAAGATCTTGTCTTCGCCCGGCTACTCCTCCATGGGCTGATACGATGGAGACTCAGAAGTTTGAGTGAGACCGGGGAGGGCTTCTTCTCCTTCTCAGGTGCGAGGGCAGATATAGAAGGTGCACTCAGAGTCATTTTGAATAGGCCAGGCCCATGACCTTCGCACCTTTTTGACTTCTATTGAGCCTGACACTTATGATTCTAAAGAAAGCTACCTTCAGATAAGAAAGAAGAGTGTTAGGCATGCTCCCTGCATTGGGATAGTTCATCTTTATTTGGCCCAAGCCCCACACCCGCCTCAGATCATATTGACTGAAGACCCGAGGACGCGTGCCTATGAACTGGGACTGTCAAAGCTAGATGGGAGGGCTTCCCTCGCTTCAGTAGAGCCTGCTAGCGGGACTAGTTAGAGCGTGCCACTTCTCCGGCGCATGACAGAGCTTCTCCGGCATAGCTGCTTCTACGGCATGGCATGACCAATTCAGGAAGTGAGCTTCGTGCAGGTCTCCTATCCTTCGTTCCCGTCTTTTGCCTGGGCTTCCTTCCTCGCTCGATGCTCCTTGGCTTGGCCTATTGAAATCGCTCCTTTCTTCGCTCGCTAACAGCTCTGATCTTCGGGAAGAAAGCAAGGGCGCTAGACCACTAGACCAACCACTAACTTCTATTCTCTTTTCTTTCCCATTCTGAGTCGATCAGTGAGACCTCTTCTCCGATGCCGTCCCCAGTTGAATAAGCTCCCGTTCTAGGTGTGACGCGTGAGATAGTTCTAGGCTAGGTTTGACTAAGGTTCCCGATTCCCGATGTTGACTAAGCTGCCAGAGCCAGAGTGAAGGAGCTGAGTTCCTTAGCTGCCTTGCTCTATATCTTTCAATTTCGAGATAAGATAATAAAGTACTTCTTTGTCCCGAACCCGAACTCTCGGCCCACGGAGCGGTGAACTCGGATGAACTAGGAATACCATTTAATAGGGCTGCTACTTACTCGGGAGTTGCTATGAGTATAGATAATGGACAGGGCAGGGCGGACAGCTTCACCTATTTCATTCCCGGCATATTCAAGGGATTCACTCTGAACAGCAGCTGTTGGAGACCGAGTCAATAATTGAAATGAACTCTTTCCCCGAGCCCGCTCCCGAGTCAGTTGCTCCTGTTGGATCCTCTCCATCTCCTCCCCTTGCCCTCGCCAACCCACGGATACTAATTAGGAAAAGAAGATTCTCGTTCCTCCCGAAAAAAAAGATAAAGAGAGGAAAAATTCAAACTACGAAAGAAAATAATCAAATTAAAAGAAGAAGCCCGAACCCCAAAAACAATCCTGACAAGTATCATGATCGTTGAATGTTGAGTCTGACTCTTGAAACACTCGTATGGGATCGATCTCCTCTAAAGGTCTATAGAGATTCAATGTAACGTATAGATAGTACCTTCGAGGCTTTTCAAGCTCGATTTGAAATCACAAACTAATCTTTGCTTGCAATCGCTTTTAGCTACGAAAGATCTACCCTGAAATTCAAGTCAAGGTTTCTTTGAGCTATCTTGCGATACCAACTACTCTTATATTATATTAATTTCACGTAGCAAACAATTCTTCACGCGAGGACATTCAAACAAGCCTTCTAGCTGTATTCCTAGTTCTTGTTCCGGAGAGTGATGAGGGACGAGACACATTGGCGACGTGGCCGAAATTGTTATAACGACGGGTTGAATTAAAAGAGTTCGGATAGGGTATAAAACGTTTGAACAGGAACAGTAGGAAACCCCGTCTTTTTTGCCTAAACTCTCTTTCCCCTAGGGAAATGGTCCAGAAGATGGATAAAAAAGTTAGAAACCCCGTATTTTGAGCCTAAACTCACTTTCCCCCTAGTTAATTTGATCGAGGGACGAACGAAGTGACGTGTACGAAACCAGCCTAAATTCAATCATATACAAATCATATGAATCTGATTGTATCATCGTCCGGGGTCGATCGTATGCGAGAGAGAAGTGTGAGACCTCGCGCGAACAAAAGAGAAAAGAAAGACCAAAGAGTTGGGCTTTAAGTTATTTTATCCGACTGCTAAATAAATCAATTGAACTCAATACAAGAAGGCAACGATTGAAGACATCGACCAGACAAGTATCTAAATAAAGAAAGTCAGTCAAAGTTTGGGTTGTTGTTATAGAAAGAAGAGTGGGTTCTCACCCTAAACTAAAGAAGATAAGAGTGGGTTCTAACCCTAAAGAAGATTAGAGTGGGTTCTCACCCTGGTTTAGCCTAAAGAAGATTAGAGTGGGTTCTCACCCTGGTTTAGCCTACCTGCCCCTCCGGATATTAGCTGGATAATCAGGAATCGTTGGTTACCAGACGCTCGAGTACCGCGTCTTCCCAAGCCATCTTCATGGGGCCTCAACGATCCCGGTGGCGATGTCCAAAGCGTGACGGACCGGGTCAAATTTGGGAGCTTGCTGTGGAGATAGAGGAACGATTCCCTCGTCAGATAACCGCCATTTCATTTTTGACTATTCCTTTCTTCCCCACTCAAAACTTGTACTATTCTTCCCCACTAAAAAGAGCGATTGAGAATCTCGAGTTGGAATGGAAAGCTTTGCTTCAAGCTCTTAAGTTAACTCAAGGTCCGAGTGAGAACGACGGGGACCGGCTTTAGGGCCATAAAGTGTAATTTGTCCACAATATGCGAAGCTCTTTGTAGGAGCCTTTCTCGATCCACTTTCATTCAATTTCTCAGTCTCCCAATGAGGAGGAGTCCAAAGATTCATTACTATAAGAGAATAGTTCATTCAATTAATTACTATACAAGTACCAGAAGAAAAGCACTCGGTCGCCAACAGCAGCAGTCGAATAAAAGAATGGCCTTGCCCAATAGTTGTTTGAGGCACCCCCTAAATTCATTATTATTAGTTGATCTTGGAATGAACTCCCGTCACTCTCCTACAAGACAGGTGTTGCCAGTAGCTCTTGGACTGTAGCGTACCTTCATTAAAGTCATTAGTCAAAGTCTCTCTTTAAGTCTATAGAGCCCTCCTTATAATTAGTCCCTAGATTCTATTCTACCCACGGAGCTATATTAATATATTCGGCAGCGGAGGAAGGATCAAACTCAGACACAGAACAAAGAAGGCACTCGGTCGGTACAGAATCATTCTACCCTCTCCTTGAAGTCCCGTTGCTCGAGACTCCGTTCCGATCTTTTGAACTCACTCTTAAAAGTTCCTTTCCAGATCTTGATTAAGGTGCTATGCCTTATTTCATTGAACCTTTCTTGAGCAGCTGCCAGCTACAACTAATCTTCTCTTGGAAGAAGGTACTATGCCTCTAACCAAAGCCGTTCATGCCATATTAGTGTGTTTTAACTCTTTCTCTTCTTTATTTATGAAGCACTTGATCCTTGCTTGATTGGGCCCATTCATCAGCCTTTCACTACTGATACTGAGGTAGGTTCTGCCCGGGTTTTCCCGTCCTCTCCCGCCTCATCTCATTAAGATAAGTGGTGAGCGAGCAAGCGATATAGCTGAACGCGATAGCTGGCCCCGTGAATTTGAATCCAACATGAGCGAGCCTGCAAGCAAATATTGAATTCAGAAAGATCGGATGGGCCGGGGACGGAATCCAAGCCGCCCAGTAAGAAAGCGAAGTCGAGAGGCATTCTTGCGTAAGCAGTCCAATAGATAGCTATTGTAGAGCGAGAACCACTCCACCCTCCATTCAAATAAATGATGATCTGAGACCAAACCAATGATGTTCTAGCAATAGAGCATAAGCAAGGATCACTCATAACTCATATGCGAAGTCGAAAGAGCCGACAAATGAAGCGAAGCAACGAGGCGAAACTGGAGCGGAGTCAGCAGCAATTG
The DNA here is from genome assembly GCA_038050645.1 of Hedychium gardnerianum. Classification (NCBI taxonomy): domain Eukaryota; kingdom Viridiplantae; phylum Streptophyta; class Magnoliopsida; order Zingiberales; family Zingiberaceae; genus Hedychium; species Hedychium gardnerianum. Next base: position 1,916,558 of record JBBUKS010000066.1, read on the forward strand.
AAGCGAAGCAACGAGCCAGCGAGGCGGAACGGAGTGGAGCTGAGCCAGCACGAGCGAAGCAACGACGTGAAGCGGCCAATTGAAGCGATAGCGGAATGAGCGAGCGGAAGGCGATTAGCTGGTCCCATTAGGAGAAGCGGAACGAGAACAGCCAATTGAAGCGATAGCAACGAGGTGGAGCGGCCAATTGAAGCGATAGCAACGAGGTGGAGCGTAGCGGAACGAGAACATTGAGCTGAGCTTGCAGCGTTAAGCGAAGCAACGAGGTGAAGCAAAGCGGAACGAGAACATTGCAGTCCAGCGATGCGAAACGGAGTGGAGCTGAGCTTGCAGCGTTAACGTAGCGGAACGAGAACATAGCGGAACGAGAACAGCCAATTGCAGCTAAGCGGAATGCGGCAGCTAGAAGCGAAATCAGTCTTTTATCGCTCCTGTTCAGTCGCTCCTTGCCCAACTTTTCCTACTTGCATTTGACTGAGCAGTTCGTTTTTCGCTCATTTGGCAGTTCCCTTTGAGACTAGGTATTCATAGTAAATAATCTTACTCACCTTCAATCGCAGTAGGAGACCAGAACAATCTACTATGGAGTGAGGGGAGCAGGGAAAGAAGACTTTATCTCCAGCCTCTAAGACCAGAAGACTACTGCTATGCGATCAAAGTACTCGACCCGCAGCCCATTGGTAGAGCCCAGAGGAGTGAATCGGACCATCCGCCTCATCGCATCTGGCTAAGCCTTCATCATGCAGTCGGATCCTTATTTCCCCGTCCCAATCACTAGGAAGCGGTTACCAGGCCGGCCTAGTTGCCAGAGCTTGGACTAGCTACAATACCTGTGCTTGTCATGAGTTGAGGGACTAGGACTAGCAACTATTCGGCTATTGGTGTTAGGCATGGGATGTGAGAGGTGGGAATCCGTAGTGGATGGGCATGACGAGAGGGAGGGACGAGAGTGACGTAGAGGATCAGGCACCGAAGCAGCGCGATTCAAGTAGTCTCGTGAAAAGACCCCGGCCCAAGTCGCTCTTCATCTACTACCGCTCCAGCTCTCATAGTAGGAAAGGAATGAATGAGTACGCTATTGCGCCCCCTTGAGGTTAGGAAAGAGGGACTCCGCATTTGAATACACTGGTCGGTAGAGAAGGAGCGAACGAGAGTGACGCAAGAGAAGCCTTCTATCGAGCTCTACGGACTACTTGATAGGGATAGGCGTCTAGCTAGGTTCGCGAAGAAGGACCCGGCATAGGAATCCTTGATCAGTGGGAAGGAAGCATAGGAGGAGCGCTCTAGTATTCGGCTATCATCTAATCGGCTAATGGTCTAATCAGTCGTCGTCTATCGGTTCAGTCGTTAGGACTACCGGCCCATTCATATCTGTCTCACCCGTGCTTCTCCACGAGGACCGGATAGGCACTCGTTCTCACTCCCTCGCTTCTTGGGCAAAATCTGACTTTCCCAATCTCGACCGTGACCGGAGTCAACTAATCCATTGCTTCTAAACCATTGCTTGCCTGACGCCAATCTCTCTGCCGCACTTCGCTTAGCAAGATGGGAACAGTTTTCCTATGGTTTGTCATTTTCCGCTTCGCTTCAATTGTTCATTCCGCTTCGCTCCAATTGGCTGTCGGTTCGACTTCGCTACTTCGCATTTATTCTATCTCTAGATTATGTAAAAGAGCTTTCTTCGCTTCATTTGTCGGCTCTTGATCGACTTCGCTTTCTTGCCAAGGATTCTCTACTTCGCATTCTCCTTCGACAAAGCTTCTTTCTCGACTTCGCTTCCGGTCTGGCTGGATGAATGAATTCGACTTCCCGTCGAATACTTTATCACTCCTTTCTCACTCGCCCCTCTCGCACGTGTGCTCGAGCCTAACTAAATATTTCGTCTCCAGCTAGCTAGCACCAGGAGTTAATGGCTTTGGGCCATTAACTCTAGCTAGCACCAAAGAGGGAATGTGTTCCA
>JBBUKS010000067.1:2718-15419 GCA_038050645.1 Hedychium gardnerianum
TTTTTTAGGAGGAGTTCAGTGTAGTCGGATATGGGAGATCAACATCATGGAAAAAGTACATAGTACCATAAAGCCCGAGTGAAAGAGTTCTTGTCTTTTTTTAGAAACTAAGGAGTTCTAGTTGTAGCTAGGAGTTGCTAGCAGCTATGAGTTCCGAGTTGACGAGATCAAAAAGAAATCTGTCCCTTTGTGGGACTGGTGACACCTGTACCACACTCTATGGCACACACCCCTAGTTGTAGTAGACGAAGATGGTCACCTAGGATAGGCAGACAAAGACTAATAGATAAGAATCCGGGGGCAGGAGGAAAAAGTAGAAGACAAGGAAGTACAACAATTCTTTCAGAACCTAGTTAGAATCGCAGCACTGAAGGATTCTATCAATTGCCGATAGCAGGCGAGACTTATGGACGTAAAAAAGGAGGGAGGGTCCCCAAGAAGCCCGTCCGGCAGTGGGCATTGATCCATCCTCAAAAGAGGACCCGCTCCATCCCCCAGGGCAAGGGTCCTGTACCGCCCATAGCAGGATCGTCATAGGCAGCTGGACCACCACTGGCCTTAGCCATATCTATGGCCCCAGAACCACCTCAGGTTCGACCTTTCACTAACGTGAGTGAAAGTTCCGCCGACCCTCCGAAAAAGCGGTCGTCCCAAGGCCAAAGGGAATCGGTGACCGGCAAAGCTCGAAAAGAGACCGGTGAGACATCTTCATCAAGTCCTCCCAGGAGAAAACATCTCACCCCAGATCCAGGTTTCATAATCCAGATACATGTTCAAGGAGAAAGATATTACCTCTTTCATCTGGCAGGTGCCCTGTGGCTTCTATTCTTCTTCTTGGTCGGGGGTTAGACAAGAAAGCCTTAGCGCGCAAAGGCAAAGGCATAGAGCTCAAACACAGGCTTAGTAAGAGATTCAAAGAGTGTAGTTAGCGGTCCTCGCTCCTAACTAAAGTGCAATCAAAATATTGTCACCCCATGCATACAATAGCTACGAGCTGCCGAAAGTCTTCAACGAAGGTTTAGACCGGACGTCAACGCCGTCTGAATTATAAAGATAATAGGATCTGTAAGGCTTCTGAAAACTGTAGAAGCTTCTTGAGTCCGAATGGTCCTTCCCACTTTGGAGATAACTTGCTCTGGTTACTCCAGGCTGGCTGAATCTGCTTCCAGACTAAGTAACCTTCCAGGAAAACCTGTGGTCGAACATTCCTTTCGAACCACACTTTGAGGGTATGCCTTAAGAGTAGTCAACTGCTATAAATCCATAATCATGGCTTATTGAGACTCCTACAGAGTTAGCCTTTTCTGCATGGCTCTTCTAATCGAGAGAACCAAAACTTCAGCCGGAAAAAGAGCATCATGCCCGTAGGTAAAAGCAAAGCATACGGTGTGATACCTGTACTGCTCTTGCAAGTGGTTCGGAATGCTCCAAAAACTTCAGACAAATAGATGACTTTCCCAGACCGCGATTTCGTTCTTCAAAATGCTTGGCTGACCCTTCCGAAGAAAGTTTTTTTTCTATTAGATAGGCGATTTCCCCCTTTCCATTGAAGTAGGGAAAGCGGGGTGAAAGCTCTAAGCCCGCATCTTCAGCTTCTATTGGAGGGGCTGCGGATCCAATCAGGGGGAGCAGAACAGCAGGCAGGCAACTCCCACTCGGTACTCGGTCAAAAGAAAGCCGCAATCCCAAGAACAATCAACAGACTTATCCATCTTGAAAAATAGTAAGTTTTCGTTTCATGCTGTACGTAAACTTCAAAGCATGGGAGAATGCTGCTAATATTAATGAACAGATCGTACTTACTTTCTTTGTCGAAATACTTTCCGTAAGATCTTGCCTATTTAGATTGAATTTCCCATTCTTCTTCCTGTAGTAAAGAGCTCTCTGGTGGAGAAGTTACTAAGCAGCAGCAAGGAAGATCTCTCTCGCTATGGCTTTCTTTAACAGCCCTATTCTAGGAGCGCAGCGATTCATGGTAAAGACTAGAAAAAGAAGAAGGACGAAAGCAAGTCTTCGTAGTTCTCCTCTTAAGGGAATGAGTGAGCCGAGGGTGATAGAATCAGCTCTTTTCGCACCAGGTAAGATAGCCATGCATAAAAGAGAAAGGAAAAGCTACTATTCGCTTAATGGAATTGGTTTCCTTACCCTGATTCCAACCATAACCCTACCTTCTTCTTTCTCTAGCTCTAGATCTAGGGATTAGCAAGTTGGCTTAATAAAAAAAGACTTCGTATATTCAATTCTATCCCCAACAAGGGAATTAAGGGAATGACTTCTAACCTTGCTTACTTCTAAAACCTTGCTTTGAACTTCCTGACTTGAGAGCGGGGGGCTTACTTGTTGGCTTTTTCTATCTCACCTTGCTTCCTTTAGGCGTGGGATTCACTATATCCTTGTGAACTGGTTTGCTGGTAGAATGGGGGATAGATAGTCTTTGAAAGTGCCTTTCCCTTTTACTCTGCTTTCTTCTATGAGACCGGGGATTAGATAGTTGCCTAATACAACGCTCCTTGCTTAATTCCTTACTCTAGAACCAGTGGGGGAGAGTGGTCTTACTATTAATACTACAACGCTGACTTCCTCTAGAACAAGGGTTAGCGGGTAGGCGTACTCATTGGCTTTTCAAGTAACCTTCTTTCCTCCTTTGCTTACTTATTTATCCCACTCCTCCCTGTCCTGAACGATTCGCACCTCGATAAGCAGTTTATGTTTCCGAGCTTTCCTCGCTATCGAGGTTTCTCTTCGCTAACCCTTTTTTTTTGCAAGGAGACAAAGGCCTCGAATCCTGTCTTTGACGGTGATCATAGCGCTGGGAAACTGATCGAATGTTTTCTGTCTCAATGTCTAATATCTTTAACGAGGTCGAAATAGCATCACAGAAAGAGCAGCCGGAACCTACTCCCAGTTGGCCAGCATCAAAGCAGGAGCTTCTCCCGATGACACTACTAATGTGGAATACCAAGTGCGAAGGTTATCTTGCTGTCTCGTGGGACTTTCTGGAGCGAAGCATCCCTCCAAGTTGTTGATCGGAATGAGTTGTGCGGTTGGTTGCCCGAAGGGCTATCTGATTCGAAAAACTGCGTAAGCCGTAGCGCGCGTACTTTTCCTCTATCTATGAGCGAGACTCTCTCCAGATCTCCCCAGCATCCAAGTCATAAAAATCTGCCAGGCGAGGCCCCCTACCATACTGAATGATGAACTTTGCGCCTCCAGGAGGGTCAAGCCAAGGATGAGTGCCAAAGACAAGATGCGCAAGCAAGTCTTCTGTGGAAGAAGGAAGCCAGAGAGTAGCACTAGGACAAGTCACTGATTTTACTAGTCTCATATCTTAGTCTCGATGCACAGATTCCTCAAGGCATTGTTTTGATACGAGCAGTAAGAGAAAAGTCTAAGAAAGGACAACTGCTATTGAATGCGCTGTTGAGCGAGAATGCCCCATTGACTTCTCTCTAGAACCCATAGGGCCAATAGACGGAATTCGTCTTAGTGCCGTAGTAGTTGTAGTCTTAGTGCCTTAGGGTACTTTAGATAGCTATTCCGCAAAGGAAACTTCCTAAGGAAGAAGGGCTTTAAAAAGGGGTAAGGACGAAAAAAAAAGGCTTTGAGAAAAAATAAGGGCTTAGAGAAAAAGGCTCTTCCTGAAGTGAAGAAGGAGATGTGGCACTTTGAATCGTATCATCCATAGATAGCAAAGGAACTAGCCATGGGATATCTTGAATAGGAAGAATGGACAGAAGGAACTGACATCGTGCCCGAAGGCTTGGTGAGCTAGGTTTAGTGACTGGGGCGGACTTCTATTCTATACCTGTCTCCTTCTTATACTATTAGAAAACCTTTTCGAGGCAAGGAAGGGAATGAATCAGAATAGGCTCGGGAGCTAAGAGAGATTGGAAAGGTTTAAATAAGAGTATGCCTAGCGTCTTTCGCTGTCTGTTATTAGAAGAAGGGGTGGAGGCCTAGAAAGCCAGGAGCCGTAGGGCCCGGTCAATTGGTATTCACTCCAGAGCGGGGGCTTACTTTGCCGTTACTCCAGAGCCCTCAGTACGAGTTCCTGTAGCAGTAGAGCCCGGACCTGCTCCTCTCTAAGAGGACAATGCATTCTTTTCTGTCTGAATGGAACTGGCCTCTCAACATCCCTGTCCGTTGCAATGAAGATAAGGTACCTTTGGTCTTCATTGACAACGGATCAGGCCTCAACCTTTGCCCCTTGCGAACGTAGTTGAGTCTTCTAGTCTAGTCTTCTTCCTCTTCGCCAAGAAGGATAACTAAGAACATAGAAAAAATTTCTAAGAGATTGTCTACTTTTCCCTAAACACAAAGGAGCCGGAGTAGTCCTAAACATCTTGTATCATATAAACAACACTCCATAACGGAAGATCATTACCTTCTTCCGGGATGAGCGATGGCTATAAGTAGTAGCGACGAACGCTCATGCTCTATGGCTCTTTTTTTGAAGATGGTGACCTTCTAAAGCTAAGGAAACTCCATCGTTATATGTTTACCTACGGGCCTACCAGTGGTGGTTACCCCAAGGGGGGCTGAATATCAGTACTCAAATGGCACTTCAACACAGACGAACCCCCTTCCCTTCAACGTATAGCGCTACCTTTTCTTAGACCCTTTCGGGCCTACCCTTACATGAAAAGGGGGTATCGAAGATGGTTCCACCGGTAGTCAGCCCCCTCGCTTCCCTCGTTATAGGTAACCCCTAAGCTCACTTTTTTTATACTTGTGATGACGATCCATTTTTGTTTTTAGTTTTGGTTTCGCTGCTGCCCACTGAAACGACTTGCTATGTCCCCCTTCACACTCCCGGGCATTCATCCAAGATGGTTAATCCTGAGGAAGGCAAGTCGCTTATCTCTCATCTCCTTTTGATTGAAAGCAGTCCTCACAGGCGGCGGGGCATCCAACTCATGGACTTAAGTCCTCTGTCGATCAGTCGACCTCCTCTTTTCTCCATTATATCTTATATATTTTAAATTACATACCCTTATGTACTTTGAAAATCAAAGTTTTTTCATTTTGGTGGGTGGGCTGCTTGCAAGGTGGGAATACAACACCACAACAAAAAAAAAAGGGTAGTCGCTTATGATGGTACGATCTGGTACCGGGGGATCATAGTGCGTAGCCGGTAAGGAAGTCTTTATAAAGTTCGCAGTAAAAATGTTACTTGTGCCAGCAGTTCCCTTTCGTTTAGTTGGTGAAAGCTAAGGTGGAAGTTGGTGGACGTATTAAGTATAAGTGCAATAAAAAGAATCATCTGCAATATCCACATCTTAATCAACAGACTAAGCAGCAGATAAGGGGCGAGCACAAGATAGGTTGAAATGGTTTCTTTTATTTGTAACAATCTTCATTCGAAATCTATATCAGTCTTCCTTAAATGAAGGAATTCAATACCAGCGGCATTTCTTCCAGAAAGCTTTGGGACTAAGGAAGGAAATTCAAAACCAGTGACACCGACATCTCTGCTCACTCTTGTTCAACGGTAATGGACTGAAAGGCTTAGGAGACATCGTCTGATTCAGGAGTGGCAGAACCGTTGACACCAGATGCTTGGGCTTCAACCGACTTCAAATGAAAGAAAGAGAATTTAGTTTCCATTTTCCTCTCCTTTGAGGAGTGAGTGTAATTGAATAAAAGCCAAAACGAAAATAGAATAATAACAAACTGGGCTGAGCTCAAGTCTGAATATCAAAGTGAAACTGGGGAAAGAACCCGAAACCCTGGATTCCCAGTACTGGCCCACTTCTCCTCTTCTAGAAGACAAACTCTTCTAGGGAAAGAAAGACCAGTGGCAGCCCGCCCTTTTCAATTCAAGATTGAATAAATAAAAAGTCCTCAAATCAAAAAGGCCACTCCTATTAATAAAAAAAGATAGGCGCTTTCTTTTCTTACTTTACTATTATGGGATTCATTCCTCTTATCTTTCCCGAGACTAGTCTATCTAATGGATGGGAATCGACTAAGATTTGATCCAGTGCTGTTTCTTACTTCAAACTATTGGCTGGGAAAACTATAAATAATGACATGTTGTGTATAGAGTTCGCGGGAAGGAATATTAGAGCAGAGGACAGCAAAGCAAGAGAAATTCCTAGATGATTCCGCGGTCTCTCTTTTAGAGTGCCATCCGTGTTGGCGGATCGATTTGATATAGTAACCGCAGAGATTTGGTCCAACTCAAGTATTGAAAAAAAGTCTTCGTTTCGATTTCGGGCATTCTTTTTATGTAACCCTAGATCGACTTCCTTAGCCTTATCTTGAGTGTAAAGCCGGCGAACGCAATTCTTTTGCCAAATTCCTTGGCTACTGAAAAACATTTGATGGCACTTTCAGTCGATCCTCCATAGGATGTACCTTGTGGGAGTCCGAACGTCTATTTCGTCAAACTGGAGTAGGAGTAGGCTTTTTAAGCCTAAGGTCGGCCCGGGCAATCAGATGATTTTGTCTGGTTGAAAGTAGTCAACCGGCTTTTTCAAAAGAAAAGTCTTCGGGGACAAATCTAGTTTCCAAATCAGTAAGAATCTTGGTGTCAGCCATTCCCTTGTTGGAGGCTAAGTTCTCTCAATCTTCAGGGGAATTTAAGTACCTGGGGCGCGGTTTCCATGGCCAGTCTTGTGATTCCCCTATTCTCTTCCTCTGGTCTAGTTAGTGACTTCGCCTCCCGCCCTTAATTAAGAGTTCGGGCTTTTTTAGCCAGGCCTTTGAAACCAAGGAAAGCAGTTATCAAGCCTTCGCTCTTAAACATTCTTCCATAACACTATATACTACTAGAATTCCTCTTATTCATCTTCGCGGATTCCATTCCTCTCTAGAGATTTCTTTCTTCCTCAAAGGAGCCGTGATCTTCTTCTTTTTCTTTATATACACAGCAATGCCATACCACCCTCGACAGGTAAACCGGAACCAGGGAAAGCAGAGTGAACAGCTTCACATCCTACTTCCAAGGCCGCTAAAGGAATAGCCTTTTTCTTCATTGCTAGGATCAACGGCCACCAAAAGGAGGACGGACGTTGAACAAGAGCTTCTCTTCCGGGGGCTGATAAAAGAAAGGACTCATTCTTGGTGTCCCAGCTTAACCACACTAAACAAACTCTTTCTCCTAACCCGCCGGTGATAGAATAGAGAAAATTCCCTATTGAGTTACCGGCCCTCTTTCAAAAAGTAAATTGCCCGGGCAAAGAAGGAAAGCAGTCTAGCAGTCAACAAGTCTCATCCCTGGCTTGCTTCGCATAGGCTACACAAGCCGGAACTGGGGTACTTTACTAAACATTGAACTTCTAGTTCTTCTTCCCGAAAGACTGATTCTTACTATCCTCCTCGCTTACTCTAATTCCTTCTTTCCGGTCTACCTTGTATGAGGCAAAACTGCTAACCCGTAAGCGATTAAGTCAGAGTAAGCAAGAGAGAAAGAAGAAGGATTCCCAGAAATGTGATAAGATCGGGGCCATCAATTACTAGAGCTAGAGAAAGAGTGGAAGGATCAGGACAGAGAATAGAATAGGCTACTCAATGAGAAGGAGACCGGCATAACCTTTTCATTGCCATTACAACTATAGCTACTGTAACACTCTAGCTACGGGTTTTTGGTTTCATTGCTTGTTGCTTTGTCTGGTTCAATAAGACTGCTTACCCTAGTGAGTTTTACGTGCCCACTGGACCAGAAGCTTCTCAAGCTCAAGCATTTACTTTTCTAGTTAGAGACCAACGTCTTGGGGCTAACGTAGGATCCGCTCAGGGACCTACAGGTGGTTTAGGTAAATATCTAATGCGTTCCCCGACTGGAGAAGTTCTTTTTGGGGGAGAAAGTATGCGTTTTTGGGATCTGCGTGCTCCTTGGTTAGAACCTCTAAGGGGTCCCAATGGTTTGGACTTGAGTAGGTTGAAAAAAGACATACAACCTTGGCAAGAACGTCGTTCTGCGGAATATATGACTCACGCTCCTTTAGGTTCTTTAAATTCTGTAGGCGGCGTAGCTACTGAGATCAATGCAGTCAATTATGTCTCTCCGAGAAGCTGGTTAGCTACTTCTCATTTTGTTCTAGGATTCTTCCTATTCGTGGGTCATTTATGGCACGCGGGAAGAGCTCGCGCAGCAGCAGCGGGATTTGAAAAAGGAATTGATCGTGATTTTGAACCTGTTCTTTCGATGACTCCTCTTAACTGAGAAGGGGGTCCAACACTTAAATTCTTAGAATCGGTTTGAATTCCCCTTACATATTCAAGGAACCAGGTCGTTCATATTTCAAAAGTATTCTGTTTTCCTTTCTTTTCAATTTATATCTAATCCATTTGTTTTTCCGGCTCGGCTGGGTGGGATAGCCGAGCCATTACCTGTTTTTCGTTATGATTTTCGAAATTTTTTTTTTAAGAGGAAAAGCCAATAAAGAAATGAATTCATCGATCAAAAGAAAAAAGGAGAGAGAGGGATTCGAACCCTCGATAATTCTTTCGAACTATACCGGTTTTCAAGACCGGAGCTATCAACCACTCAGCCATCTCTCCCAGAGAGAATTTCTATTTTATTCTACCAAATAGAACAAACACGGCCATATGAGTTGATACTATCATGTATAGAAAGATATTGTGTGTGAATCTATAGGTCGATCTATCTATATATACAGATAGATGAGATGCATGATCTAGCATGTCCGTTTGTGAGCGGGAAGTCAAAAAAATCACCTTGGATTTAATGTCCAAATAAAAGTGGTAAGGGGGTTGGAAATAAGTCATATAGAATCAATGGATTCAAGGTAAAATCCCTCTATGTGGGTGGCTTTTTATTCAAATTGTTTGTTTGGTCGATATCATAGAGGGGATTAAATGGTATAGTTCTTTTGTTGATAGCTTGGAGGATTAGAAACATGACTATAGCTTTCCAATTGGCCGTTTTTGCATTAATTGCTACTTCGTCAATCTTACTGATTAGCGTACCTGTTGTATTTGCTTCTCCTGATGGTTGGTTGAGTAATAAAAATATTGTATTTTCTGGTACATCATTATGGATCGGATTAGTTTTTCTGGTGGGTATCCTTAATTCTCTTATTTCTTGAATCTATCCGCTCCAGATCTAAAAAGGACCCCTCCCACAAATTTTTTGGATTGTGAGATACATTAAAATTTAATAAAAAAAATATAAGTATAAGTCCCCCAAAAATGCAAATAAATTGGAGGGGGGGCTCATCAGTCAAACTTCTGTAATCTGTAATTTAAATAAATAGAACTTGAATAAAATAAAAAAAAAATAGATTCAAAAAAATCCGTATTCAACTATATTCAAATATATAATACAAATATAGATAAATTTCAAATACTTAGAAAATTAAAATTTTGAATTGAGAAATTCAAAATTTAGATATTTAGATGATATTTAGATATAAATAAATAAAATAGAATTCTAATTATTTGAATTTTAATATATATAATTAAGAAGCTAATAATATATTAATTATATATTAATTTCTTAATATTCAATATTCTATTGATAATAATTACCTTTTGTATTGTTAATTGGTTTAGTGATGGAATTTGAAAAAAAAAGGCCCTCAAAAGAGTATCTGGTCTAGCTCTGACCAAACATTATCCAGACCTCTTGTATCAAGAACGAACAATGCGGATATAGTTGAATGGTAAAATTTCTCTTTGCCAAGGAGAAGACGCGGGTTCGATTCCCGCTATCCGCCCAGGGTAATATTTTTAAAAAGCGAAAAGATTCGTTCCGGTTGAATGAAATCTAATAAATACCTTCCGCTCTAAAAAAAAAAAGCAAAGTCTTAATTTATTAATTACTAGTTAATAGTCATATAATAAAGTCTCATTTTTTTTTTTTGAAAAAAATGTTGCGGGAAGGGGATTTGAACCCATGACTTCAAGGTTATGAGCCTTGCGAGCTACCAAACTGCTCTATCCCGCGATGAAAGGAAACCGAAACCCTAGAAACGAAACTAATGGACAAACAAGAATTGAATGCGCCCCTCTTCCATACCTGTACAAATAGAATAGCCTATTTATACAGAATGGTAAAGGGGCCCCTCTATGATCGTAGATCATAGAAAGAAATAGAAAAAGGAAGTGACATTTTAATCCTTACCAACTTGATCTTCTTGCTCCCGGCAACAAACATGTCTGAACCATTTCACGAAGTATGTGTCCGGATAGTCCAAAGTCTCTATAGTTAGCTCTTGGTCTTCCAGTAGAAAAGCAACGCCGATGAAGACGTGTAGGTGCACTATTACGCGGTAAGGATTGTAACTTTCCATGAATTTTCCATTTATCACTCAAGGACGGAACCTTACTTATTTCTTTCTTTGAGGATCGGCGAATCAAATGATATTTTTGTTCCAGTTTTTGCCTCTTCTTCTCCCTATGAATCAAACTTTTCTTTGCCATAATGGTTCAGTTATTTTTATTATCAATGGTACAAGTCGGATCCTAGATGTAGAAATAGAAGGGGGTATACCCCCCTCCCCATTGAAAGATATTATCGCGGATATGGCACATAACATAAAGAATTAACCAAATTTGCCCGATGTAGAGGCAATCAAGAAAGCCGCATAAGTGAATATATAACCTACAGAAAAATGGGCTAATCCAACCAATCTTGCTTGCACAATAGAAAGAGCCACTGGCTTATCTCTCCATCGAATCAAATTAGCCAAAGGTGTACGTTCATGAGCCCATGCTAAAGTTTCAATCAATTCCTGCCAATATCCTCGCCAGGAAATTAAGAACATAAATCCAGTAGCCCAAACAAGATGCCCAAATAAGAACATCCACGCCCAGACTGATAGACTATTCATACCAAAGGGGTTATACCCATTGATAAGTTGGGAAGAGTTTAACCATAGATAATCTCTTAACCATCCCATCAAATAAGTAGAAGATTCATTAAACTGCGAGACGTTACCCTGCCATAATGTGATGTGTTTCCAATGCCAATAAAAAGTAACCCACCCAATGGTATTTAACATCCAGAAAACTGCCAAATAAAATGCATCCCACGCCGAAATATCACAAGTACCACCCCGTCCCGGACCGTCGCAAGGAAAACTATAACCGAAATCCTTTTTGTCTGGCATTAACTTCGACCCACGCGCATCTAAAGCTCCTTTTACTAAGATCAATGTAGTTGTATGTAAACCTAGAGCAATGGCATGATGAACCAAGAAGTCTCCAGGACCTATTGTTAAGAATAGTGAATTACTATTTTCATTAATAGCATTTAACCATCCAGGTAGCCATATGCTTCTACCCGCATTGAATGCCGGTCCATTTGTTGAAGATAAAAGTACATCGAACCCATATGAAGTTTTACCATGAGCGGATTGTATCCACTGGGCAAATATGGGTTCGATTAATATTTGTTTCTCCGGAGTACCAAAAGCAAGCATGACATCATTATGGACATAAAGCCCCAAAGTATGGAACCCTAGAAAGAGGCTGGCCCAACTTAAATGGGATATGATAGCTTCTTTATGGTCTAACATTCTTGCCAATACATTATCCTCGTTCTGTTCCGGATTGTAATCTCTAATAAAAAATATAGCTCCGTGGGCAAAAGCCCCTGTCATGATGAATCCCGCGATGTATTGGTGATGGGTATATAACGCAGCTTGAGTAGTAAAGTCTTGTGCTATGAAAGCATAAGAAGGTAAAGAGTACATGTGTTGAGCTACTAAGGACGTAATAACCCCTAAAGAGGCTAGAGCAAGGCCTAATTGAAAATGAATCGAATTGTTAATCGTGTCATAAAGACCCTTATGACCACGCCCCAATCGTCCTCCCGGAGGAGTATGTGCTTCTAAAAGATCTTTTATACTGTGACCAATTCCGAAGTTAGTTCTATACATATGCCCCGCAACGAGAAAAATAAATGCAATAGCTAAGTGATGATGAGCAATATCGGTCAACCATAAACTTTGCGTTTGCGGGTGGAACCCCCCGAGAAGGGTTAGAATAGCAGTTCCTCCTCCTTGGGAAGTGCCGAATAAATGATTACTTGAATCGGGGTTTTGAGCATAAAGATTCCACTGACCTGAAAAAAGTGGACCCAACCCTTGGGGATGTGGCAATACATCTAAGAAATTATTCCATCGAACATATTCCCCCCGGGATCCGGGAATAGCGACATGGACTAAATGCCCTGTCCAAGCCAAGGAACTTACTCCGAATAGTCCTGACAAATGATGATTCAGACGAGATTCGGCATTTTTGAACCATGAAAGGCTCGGTTTCCATTTCGGTTGTAGATGTAACCAACCCCCTATTAAGGAAATAGCAGAAAGAAATAATAGAAAAAGAGCTCCAGCATAAAGATCTTCATTAGTACGTAACCCAATTGTATACCACCACTGATAAACACCAGAATAAGCGATATTCACTGGGCCGGAGGCGCCCCCTCTAGTAAAAGCTTCCACAGCGGGTTGACCAAAATGAGGATCCCAAATTGCGTGAGCAATTGGTCTTACATGTAAGGGATCCTGTACCCATGCCTCAAAATTTCCTTGCCAAGCTACATGAAAGAGATTTCCGGAAGTCCACAGAAAAATTATTGCCAATTGCCCAAAGTGAGAAGCAAAAATATTCTGATAAAGACGTTCCTCAGTAATATCATCATGACTCTCGAAGTCATGCGCGGTAGCAATACCAAACCAAATACGACGAGTAGTGGGGTCCTGAGCTAAGCCTTGGCTAAACCT
>JBBUKS010000067.1:27004-40603 GCA_038050645.1 Hedychium gardnerianum
TGATCGAACGAGAATGCATAAGAGGCTTGTGGGATTGACGTGATAGGGTAGGGATGACTATATTGCTGGGAGCGAACGAAGGGCTAATATGATCTATGCCCAAATCACGTCACGGGGTTGGATGCAAGTGGCACGATTTAAATTAGAATTCTTAAGGCAATCGGCACAGGCGAGAAAGACCAGTCCCTCTCCAATAGAAAATCCAGAGGGAAAGAGATTCCGATTAAGCGAGTGAAGTCACCTGAGGGTTAGAATCCGATGTGATCTTAGAGCTATTGACTGCCATCCTTAGTGAGTGGCCAAGCCGAGAATCTGCTCTTTGAAAGCTTGAACGGTGATATCTATAATAAAGAATACCTGTCTCAAGGTCAAAAAAAGGAGTTCCAGGCCCAAGGTAAGTCAATTCTTTAGTTTAGGGAAGGATCCCAAGTGCCATCGATTTAGCTCTTAGAAGAAGGGAAATTGAATTTCTTTTGAAGAGTGGGCATAAATAAGAAAGATTCTCTCTTTCCCGTGCTTGAGGAAGCGAGTGACCCCCGGTCTTATTTAAAGAGAGTGAAGTGAGCCTCGGGTAGGCAAGTCACAGAATCTCTGTCTCTAGAACCTATTATAGGAGCAGGGGCATTAGAGTTGGAGCATTCAACTGAGATTCTCTTAGTGGCTAACTCTTGGTCAGCGTTGTCGGAATAGAATAAGCGCAGCTAGTCCTTTCTGTAACAACTGCCTTAAGAAAGAAAGATAGCCAGCTACTGACAGGCTTACTCCTGCTCTCCTTGGCCTTGCCTTTTCCGGGAATGGCAAAAAGTCTGTTTTGGTAAGCAGGAAATCCCGTAGATCTAATCTCGGATCTAGCCGGGTTAAGCACGCTAATTAGAAGGCCCTTTGCTATCAATAAGAAGGAAGAGCGGGATGCGGCATTAATAGTTCCAACTGGAACGGAATGGGATGACTGAGAATACCACATTCCCCTTTGTTCTTCTTCTGGTCCGTAAAAAAGCTAGAACGTAGAGTGGAAGGAAAGTGACTTAGTTTAGGTGCATAGCAAGGTAGCCCTATAGTATAGATCTCCTAGCAATGGGAGGAATGCTTGCTGTCAGCAGTTAAGGGACAAAGTCAAGGGTCGAGCTTCTTTCTTTCCTTTCGCGCTTGGTACCTCTCGTCGAACTGGATCTACTAACTGGTTTTTATCCCTACTCCAAGAGTTCGCTTTGAGCTCATTGATATCCACGCTTTCACTCTGAAAGAAGTAGTATAAAATTATGTTTATAACAACATTTCCGGTTGAAAGTATTCTGACCTTCATTCTATTACGCCAAAGCCTTTGACGCTTACGGGATTGAATGACTGGCTTGCTTGCAGGCGCTTGAAGAAGGATCAAGAAAGTCACCATCGGAAGTTGTAGTTCGCTGGAACCTCTGTAGTGGTGGAATTCACTGAAGCAGTGGGCGTGGCAGAGGCAGATCTTTGTATGGGTAGAATGGTTTAAGCAGGGGCATGAATAGATCGTGCTTGCACCGGTCCGGACAGAGAGGCATGCTTATCGGATGATAGTTGTCTCGTACGTGGATGCTAACGTAGACAAAGGCCGGTTTAACTTAGTATTCACCACGCACTGTTAAGAAGACTTGGTGCTTGTAGCTAGTGATGCAGGGGATGCTGGTGAGACTAGGGATACCAGGGATGCTAGCGCTGCAAGACAACTAAATAGAAATTCAACTGAAAGACTAGACATGCATCGTCGCCTAACATATCTTTCTAAAGGATGGTCACCTCATTCATATCTAGAAAGTTCAGAACGAGCATCAGTCCGCCGCGAGAAAGGAGATGGAACAACTCCAGATTAACAAGCTGCGCCTTACTAAAACAAGGAAGGAATATTCTTAGAAGCCCTTAAAAGAAATTGGAATTCTGAAACATTGGAAGCTTCTTTAACCAGAAGCCTCTCACCAGAACCTCAACCTCGTTCGTTCTCGGGCCTGTCTTGTCTTGTCTTCCGGGCTCTTTCTTTGCCTTGGCCCCAGTTGTTTAAGCGTTGGTCCTGTGATCCCTCCCTATCTAGTTGCATTAGCGCGATAGCTAGGCGCATCGCAAAAAAGTCTTATCTAGACCAAATGACGTAGTAATTCTTCGGGCAATACACAGTATTGAGGTTCCGGCTGAGTTCCACCAATGGACACCCCAATCAGCTGATCTACGACCACCCTAGTGTTGCGTCAGTATGCGTATTGGTTGATCTCTTGAAGGATATGCCCAATCTTGGCTGGGGATGGGAAAGTTTGGGCGCTGGCAACGAATCATTTACGAGAATCCCCCAATCTAAATCCTTCTGTCGTATGAGAGGCCACAGCCTAGATGAATGCAAAGCCAAATCTAAATAAAGGCAAAGAAGCGTAGTATCCAAGCGGTTGTCCAGCCACAAAAGAAATATGAGAGAACTTCCTCTTTACAAAGGGGATCTCGAAGATGTTCCAAGCTAGTGCGGAATTCACCACACTAGAGGCAAAATTGAAACTCTATTTGATTAAAGTCATTTAAGGCAACTATCCAACTGTGAATGATAATATTGACTCGGAAGCGCACCCGCACCAGCAACTATTTGTTTGACGTACGAGGTGGGTTCTGATGTTCTTAGTGCTGATGCTGATAAAGCATAATTTAATCCCTCTTTTGACTCACATTCCATTCACTACTATATAATATGGTAATGATGCTGCTAAGAGATATTCGACTAAAGAAAGAGGCCCGAGGGACGAGCGACGTGGAGGTGAAAATAACCTGAACCCCTGATCTGGAATTCAAGCTCCAAAGTTCACTCAAGGTAGGGAGTTCTTTATATCATAAGATCTTCAGCCCCGGAGAAAGAGGATTCATAAGCCTTTTATAGGTCTGAGCCAATTAGCAATGAACTTTTCTTTATTTACTTTGACTGACGAATCATTAACAATGAACTTTTCCTTATTGACTTTGACTAAGGAGTATAAATGGTATTTCCCCTAATGAAGGTTTGGTGTTCAGTCCGCCATTCCAAGGTAAATGCCTGGCTATTCAAGCTAGTGTGGTAACGAGACGGTGAGTGAAAGTTAAACGGTTAACGAGACTGAGGAAGATGCCTAGCTAGTTTTGAACCAGAGCAGGGAAGTGAAATAGCTAAATCAGAAGTGAAACCCTCGATTAGCAAAGAGCTCCCCCAACGAGCTCTCTCCGTTCTATCCAATAGACAACTATTTATTTGCTAAAGTTCAAAGGCCAGTTTGAAGAAGGTCCAATGTCCAGACATGCGAAGTAAGTGAAACTGCCGTTCCAAATTTCTAGAGGTGCCTATAAGGAAGTGGAAATAAATAGGAAACCCTGATTCCAGCCGTAGTTTATTGGCTGTTAGGTCGATGAAACTGTCCTTGTAGCTAAAGTAAAGCCAGTAGTTCGAGTTCGCGTTCTAGTTCAGGGCAGGACAGTATGGGACCTGCTGCTTAGGGCTTTGGAAGCGAGCAACCAACCCGGCAGAAATCGGAAGTTTCCTGTTTGACAAAGAAAGGGGCGCGTTAGCGGCGTAAGAGTAAGTAAAGAGATCAGGTGTAGCGGGCAGGGTGTAGCGATAGAGCGGTTTCGTTTACGATTCTATTCAAACAGGCTATTGCGTCTAAGTCAATCCCTCATATCGGCCGGCTGTCTTATGACGGGAGACACAACAAGTAGGTGCGAAGCTAGTTCCCGAGTAAGTAGCTAAAGCAAGAGGGCAATCAAGCAAGCGATTGTAGGTACGCTAAGTTTATATATTATCTTATATAAGATAAGCGGATTGGTGTGGAACTAGATCCTCTGCTAAAGTCAGAGTTGTTGTGTAGCCAAGTTCACCTGCCCAATGCCAATGATACGAAGAGCTAGCTTTGCAACCCTGGGGAGGCTCGATCGATCGATTAGAAAAAAAGAATGGGAAGGAAGTGCTAATCATTGTTACCATGCATGCACGGGGAAGAAGCTCTAGTGGCTTTCAAGGTGAAAGTCGGTTCTTTCAAAGCTAGCTATTTGTAGCCGCCCCATTTAATAGAAGAGGTTTTTTTACCCTTCCTGCGAAGTACTGATGCGAACTCCCACACCCTTAGCCAGTACCAGCGACTAGTCTTCTGGCTACGAGGTATATAGGGCGAGAGCCCGCTAAGGTAACCCTTAAGCCTACCCGTGTTGAGCCTCATGCATGTACTGAACCTAGACATAGCCTGCTAAGGAACCCAGTAAATTGCACTACACTCAGTACGCACTTATTTCCGGGACCGCTTGATTCAGCATACAGCAGTGCAACATCGGACATTAATCAGGAAGCATACAGCAGCAAGCACACATCTTTGCAGTCTTTCTAAACCTTAAACTATTAAGCCGGTGTCAGCCTTTAGGGTACATCCTACCCTAATCTTGAGTGTTGAACCATAGGTTCGGCACAAGAGGAATCCTTCTTAGACTCGGTTCGCCGTCAGTTTGCAAACCCCAGGTGGGTGCGAACTACTAGAGGCCCGCCCAGGAGGTTAGTCAGAATAGAGGACCTAGAACGCCTTGGTGAATCAAACCCAGAGATCATGGCCAACAACGCCAGTCACCGAGGCACCAGGAACCCTATCTATGATGGGGACAATGAAGAGTAGTATCCCAAGGTCGGCCTACTACAGCCCCGGCAAATCAGCAACTTTATAACGAGGCAGTCCAAGAGAAAAGGAACGAGGAAAAGAATCGAAGAAGAAGAGAAGAGAAAATCGTGAATCAAAAATGAAGCGTGAACAGAGTCCTAAACTAAAAAGGAGATGTTATAAGGGGCAAAATTAATAGGTGCGGGAGCTGCGTAAATTGCTTTAGCAGGAGCTGCTGTCGGTATTGGAAACGTCTTCAGTTCTTTGATCCATGGAGTGGCGCGCAATCCATCATTGGCTAAACAATTATTTGGTTATGCCATTTTGGGCTTTGCTCTAACCGAGGCAATTGCCTTGTTCGCATTAATGATGGCCTTTTTGATCTCATTCGTATTCTGATCGATGAAAGAATTGAGGTTTGAGACTCAAACTTTAACTTGAAAGAAAGAGCTTCTTTTTCAATAACCCGGGAAGGAATGAAGGGAAACAGCTTCCTGGGATTGGCGCCGTGGCTAGAGAGGCCGAAGTTAGGCAGTGAAAGAGCAGGACTCATTTCACACCTTTGGCAGGCCCCTTATCATGGTGAGTTGTCATTATGGATTCCTTACCATGATAGGGGGGGGGAGAAGAGTGGTGAGGTGGGCTTCTTCCACCTTCGTTTTTTTTGCACTAGGTCACAACGATTTCAAGTGAAAGAATAAATTCTAGGAAAAACAGTGCTCCGAAGGTGATAGCCAGAGGTCGCAGAGTCGGGTAGTTCCGCTCATTTATTTCCGTTCGGGATCCATCGTCCTCGGGAGAGAGAGAAAGTAATCGGCAGGAGGCATTACTCCCACACGGAAAACGTGCAACCAACCAACCTTTCCTCTCCTGCGCCGCGGGCTCTTTGTCGTGAGTCCATGTTCTAATGTCCCTCGTTCTGTTCCTTATCTTTTTTGTCTAGCTCATATTCGTTTTTTACGTAGTTCAGTTTCAAGATCAGAAAGAATCTACCCACGCACGCCGGTTGGGTACTCGGTATTCAATGGCTCCAAACCCTTGGACGCGTCTCTCACGATTACGCGACGCTGACAATGGAATTTTCTTGGCAAGGAGCCACGATCCAGCTACAGGGTGATTTTTTGGCTACACCTCGCCTGGAGTATGGAGTGGGAGTCCCTAGACGTGGTTCTTTCTGCTTAGGTTAGTGATGATGTCCCCGATTGAAGGGAGGGCTTTCATCTTTATTTTATATACTTCGGCCGAGCGTCGATAAATTCGTGCTGAGATGGTAGTAGACCCCTTATTTTGACACCGTACTATCGACCAATAGACCATCCGCCCAATTCGCTGGTATATTCTCCTAGGCGGAAGAAGACGATATTTACTTACAATCAGGAAACTCCCTGCCCTTTGCCTCTTCACCCCATCATAACCACTAGAACAAGAAGACATAGGAGAGAGGGCAGTCGCCAACACATAAAAGCGCAACCTCTGAACAGCTGTCTACCATTTCCCAACCTTTCCTTCTCTTATGAGATTTCTTGTTGGAGCCTCTCCCCAGATAGGTTGCACCGGCTCTCTTTAGTATACTTTCTTCCGGCAAAGGCACTTGGTTTTATGAGACGAGTTGAAGGCACTGGCGCTACCACTATTTGACAAATCGGGATAGAATCCGCTTTTTAGAATGGAGAAGGTAAAGACCTTGCTTCTTTCGCTTGTTCATCTCTCCGTCCAACCAATAAGGAAAGGAATAAGCCGTTTAACAACTATAACTATTAGACTTTTGGGGAAAGAGTCCAAATTCGTAGGAATATAATCAAGCTATCGGCACAACTATATCTCTCTTGAATCACTATCAAATAGAAAGTCCAATTGTTCAGTTGGTTTAGAAAATGGATTCGTTTCAACTTCCTGATTCTCTCGTTCAACCTTCCTCGTACATACAAAAAAAAGAAGAATTGGGTTGCCTCGAAGGCATTACTCTCATTTTTGCTCAAACCCGGGAATTTGAGATCAAAAGCCCTTTTAAGATCTGCTTTTTTACTATTTGCTTAAATAAGCATTTCTTGGAATCGGTGTTTAACCTCTCTTTTTTGGTGTCTAAAAGCCCGTCATTTGAGCATGATTTACCGCATCTATAAAATGAGTAAGTGAACTATATGCTTAACACACGCAAGTCGAAGACAGTTCCTTTTCTCAAATATGAAAGATCGGATTTGAAATCAACCTTTGGGGACTAATCAAAGTCTTTCTTTTCTTTCCTCGTAGCCGCTAAACAAATAGGGTAATAGCCGCGTAAAAGCAGTTTCACTACCGGAGACTTATCGGGTAGCGAATCCGTGATCGAGAAAGAAACCAAGGATCAAAGGTACCTAATAGCGTAGGGAAACTAATCGGTCACAGGCTGGACTCAAATATAGAAAGTGTGCCATGAGTGATTGGGTCCATGTCTCACGATCTAACTCATTCAATCTGCCTCGCAGCTCGTAGAGGACCGTAGTGATCGCGCAATCACACTGTCTAGCTCTTGAAAGGACTCTCATGAGACTAGTTCAAAGGAAGTATGCTAGGAAGTTTTGACCCTGACCATCTTTTTAATACCGATCGGTTACTCGTGATAAACTATGCTTCATTTCATCAGTAGAAACTAGAAGTTGGCATTCGCATTCCACAAACCAATAGGTCAATTTACGAGCAATGCTTCATTCCAGCAATTCACTACGAGCTCCATGGTTTATTCCGGTATACACTTTCATTTCAGTACCAACTGAAGGGGATAATTCCTAATCACCCACTCAGGTCTACGAGCTATGACTCATCCCATCATTTTATGAGAAAGTAGTACATCCTAGTAAGCGCCTGTAGAGCATTGCCTAGTGTAATTACGAGTCGGTAGAGCATTGCTTCATTCCGGTAGTACAAGCCAGTTCTAGGTCATCTATACCCCGGGGATGAATCGTTGATAAAACATTCTCGACGGGACGGCGCACTTACTTAAGCGCCGAGAGTTCACAACTCGGAGGTTTCTTTTCCTCATCGCTCGAAACATTTTTTGTCTTCATCGACAACCATCACTAACTAGCACCGACTTATGTCTTCATTCATCTTGTCCTCTTCCTATGCCCCGCGACTTTCGCCGTTTGAGCTATGATGTGTTGACCTTCAGATTATGAGGAGCTCTCTTCTATTAGAACAATGCTCTGGTGATTGAAAGGTAGATGAACAACGAGACAATCAGAGGCTTCCAAGCCGAGTCTTCAAGCGGAATAGGGGTATACGAAGCGGAAATGCAGGCTCAACTAACAGAAGAGAAAATCATGAATGTACTCCGGGGATCCCTTTCTTCACTTCAAAAGAAGGGTTCCTCTCAAAGAGTTCTACCTAATAAGATGCGCAGCGCATAAGCCACCTATCCATCATAAAGGAATTGCTTTGTTGGGTAACCTCACGTTCTGGGGTCGAGGTAAGCCGCCATTAGGCGCAAGGCTTTCCTTTGATATTGACTCGCTGAGCTTGCTGCGAGCCGGGATTGAACACCGAAGGGGGCCGTTGGGCGCAAATATGTGCTCTGTTAATTTACCAAAATCCGAGTTTATGATAGTGAAAGAGTTCCACTGACCGATTGCCCAAAAGAAAGGGTAGGTAGTTCAAGCTAGAGTTCTTCCAAAACAAAAGAAGAGGACGGTGACGCAGTAGGTGTAAGTAATAGCGGTGGATGGAACTTAACGTGACGATGCAATGCCCCTCTTTCTGACCAGGGAGGTTACCTCCACAAAGCCTTACACGACATCCCCATTTTTTCTTATGAAAAAGGCTTAAACCCAGTTAATCATGAAAAACTTCGAAATGTGCTATGCGCTCTACAGAAAAGGTCTGACTGGAAAGATAGGGGGGAATACCCGGCGGTAGGAATAGATTGCGACAAATTCAAGCATCTCATTCTTCCGTATTGATAAAACCAGCAAGCCCTTCTTATAGGAAAGGGAGAAGCGTTTGGCTGATCGACACTAAATTATTCTATATTCAAGTATAGACCGAGATCCATATTGATGAGGTTCCCCAATCCGCACATATCGCTAGGACCTTTAGGTGTCAAGATCAAGTTATGCTCCTAGCTATTCGAAAGAAGCCTGTTCGCACACGTGTATGGGTCGAATACCCAAACGATCGATCAATTCACGACTTCCAGATTAAACTGCCTTCTTTTTGGAACTTTATAAATGAAACTATTGAAATTCCAGCTATTTTCTTTGTTCTTCTTTTGCTATTACACAAGTATTGAGGGAAGAATGAAGAATGGAATTCAAATTATTGCCATTCACTCTTACCCCAGCTAGCTAGCACCAGGAGTTAATGGCTTTGGGCCATTCACTCTCCGGTCGAGCTATCTAACCCCGTCGTTCTCACTCGGCCCTTACTTTAAAGCGAGCCCTCCCTGAACATACGGTCGTCCCTCTCTCCTCTGTCAAGTAAGTGTATTAAGAAGTGCAGCGATGCTTTATTAATTATTGAAAGCGCGGCTAACGTTGTAGCTTTACAAATTGGGAAAAAGAAAAGTGTGTTATGCGGACGAAACCTTTGTCAAGTTTTGTTGAATAGGCCTAACTCTCATAATAATGACCCTGTTCCGGGTTGCTCTATTCCCCTCCCTATGACTTCGTTGGATAAGACCGTCGGTGCTAACTTCTCTCTGCCTAGGCCTAAAGCTCTTTGCCGCGTTCTGGCTCTCAGTCTTTTTTCGAGCACCATCTGGAGTTGGAGCCATATCTAATGCAGAAGCCCCTTACTTGTGGCAAGGGCTTCTTTGGTCTCTTTTGAGATATGCGCTTAACGTTCAAAATATTATGAATGTTTTGGTGCCGGCTAGGCCTCGCCTGCTCTCCCGAGACACCCGCTGTTGATTCATCTTCTTAACAAAATGCACGTAGTGGTCCGCCTATAACTTTCCGTCATTCGCTGTTGGAGCTTAGTTGTGGTCTTGTTGGGGGGCTCCTTTTCAACTCATACTTTTCTTCTTGGGGATCTTTATAGTAACATATATAAGGAAATGCTGGTTTTTTTCCTGCCCCGTCGTTATCACTCGGGCCTCCCTTCCTGCATCAGTCAAATACGGCAAGCAAGAGCCAATGTAATGCTATTTGATATGTATGCAGGCTAGGCCTTTCGTATCGAGAAAGCCGCTTCAGAAAAAGCAAGCTGAGCAGTTCTCGCTCTGTTCGGTGACCAAGAAAGCTTAAAGAATGCCGTAAAGTGATCACAGAAACGATTCGCCACGTTCAAGCGGGGTTAAGGTAAGGCAGGAAAGACTGGCGCCGAAGGATATGTTTTGAAGAAAGAGATCTGCAGGCAAAATGAAGAAAGGACTGACTGAAGGAAGAAAAGAGACTGTAGCAAAAGCCGAAGGAGATGCAAATGCAGATCCGAAGGCGGTTTCGGCAAGGGCGCGTCTGGCCGTATCTCGAAAGACTCATGTTCTTCTCTCTCTTCTCCCGCTACGCACCTTGGGTTTGAACTCATCTCGTGCAAATGGATGGGCAATTGAATGTTTAAAAGAGAGATCCTTCCTCGCTTTCCGCTTCTTGGTAAATAGAATAGATAGAAGTAAGCCAGGCTAGAAGAGATTCGGATTGGACTTCGCGCTACGTCGGTATCCCTCGTTCCTCTTCTCCAAAACCACCTACTGGATAGAGCGCTCAACTACATAATGATGCCAATCAGAGCTGAAGCAGTTGATAAGCAAGGCTTTTGCCGCTTCCAGGTTGCCTCATGCCGCAGACAAGGAAAGAAAGCCCTATCTTGAAGGCACGAGGGACGAGAGAAGCGACGTGGTTATTGGAAAGAGTCCATTAAGGCTGTAGCAGGTTTTTTTCTCTGTCCCGAACCATTCACTTTCACTCTCATCTCTCTCCTCAAATCCCTATCCCGTATCCCTACCACGTCGCCCCGTCGTTATCACATTTCGGCTCAAGCAAATTCAGTATTACGTGAATGGCCGGCCCCCTCGCTATGCGCATTTCGTATCAACCGCTGCCCCTCGTTCTCACTCCTTAAACTTAAAGAATCAAATGATCGAAACGTCGCTCCGGTAGAGTGAGGAGGACTGTAGCAAGGCTTAAGAGTGGCTTTTCATCTTCGTTGTCCACTTTTTCACACCCCGTCGTTATCACTCGGCCCTTCATCGCAAAGAGCCTCATTTGCCTAATGATCATCGAGCTATACGGCACGAAAGAGCCGCCCACGATGTGGAATGCCACTTGTCCGATGAAAGAGGGATTGAGCACTCTTTAAATCGAATTCGAAAGTGGGAAAATGCGTGGGACTGCTTCCTCTTATTGCCAATTGCTTCGTGGTCTTTTCCACTCTTTTCATATTCTCTTTTCGCACGGGTAAAGGAAGGTCGTACTTGAATTCAGTCCAA
Source organism: Hedychium gardnerianum (assembly GCA_038050645.1). NCBI lineage: Eukaryota > Viridiplantae > Streptophyta > Magnoliopsida > Zingiberales > Zingiberaceae > Hedychium > Hedychium gardnerianum. The sequence continues at coordinate 38,021 of JBBUKS010000067.1, forward strand.
CTCTTCTCTTTCGCAAAATGAAGTGCTTTTTTGGAATTCTTTCGTGCTCAAACGCATTGCTGTCGCTTTCTCGAAGTGATCGTCATTGAAGTCACCGAGGGATATGATTCTCTTTTCATATTCTCTTTTCCGCCACTCGAACAAGCACACATTCAGCCTCGAGTCTCACTAGCATAGTAGTTAGCGAATGGAACTCGCACAAGCCTGGAGTCTAACTCGCACGGTATCTGCTTAGTTCACTCCTCTTCTTGTTGCTACTTTCATCTTTCAGTGCTTTTGGGGAATTGGAAAGTGGTTCAAGTCAAGGCTCTTTGTCTTTATCGGCGACAATGAAAGGGCTTGGCACGGTTTACTTCTTGAAAGAGACTTCCTGCCTCATTTGAGCACGAAAGAAGACCCCTTTCTCGAGTGAAAAGAGAATCAGAACAGTGTGTTTTCGACTCTTTGCCTCAACAGTCATTTGAGCCCTCTCCCTTACTTTAAAGCGAGCTATTACATACCCTCTTGAATACCAATACCCTCTTTCAGAGTCCTTCGAAAGCACCGAAAGAGCGGCCGGGAAGGACTCGGCTTTTCATACACTCGATTCTCTTTTCTTCTTCTCTTTTCTTTTCCGTAGTCTGATTAGGCCTTCAAGCCACCTTGGTATTGAAGTAATGCTGCCTAGCTGCAGTTGAAGTCTAATCTCCATCGAGGAAGAGATCGAGACGGGAAAGAAAGAAGGAAGCAAAGGTCTCATACTACTTACAGAGTAGCTTTACGTGTAAGCGCGAGGAAGTGATGGAAGAGAGCCAACCGAAGAAGAGGAGTTCGAACATGTGACCACAAGCGATCAAACCGAGAGTACAATCGCAGGTAGAAGATCTAAGTTAATGGCTATATGCCTGATACGTGCTATCGCAGAAGAAGTGTATTCGCTTGTTCCCGGTTCTCCTGCTTCGTCGGAATCGGAAAGAAAGAAATGAAAGGCTCGACCTGACCATCTCGTCCCCTCAACGAAAGACCACAAGGCACCACCCGCCTTTATCTTACCTTAATAGCAAGGTCAAATCACTCTCGTCCCACTCGAATCCCAGGCTTTCCTGACTTGACTGACAATACTGCCTTTTCGACAAGCCCTCTGTTCTAAGATCCGATTCCTAAGCACATTGAAGAGAAGATCCCTGATAGTTCCGAATCTTTATACTTCTCTTCGCAAGATATGATCTTTTCCTATTCTCCCAACGTGAATGGACGTAGGAATTTTTGGAAAGGGCACGCGCCAAAGGAGTCACTCTCTTTCTACCCCTGGGGGGGCCGATGACACTAATGAAAAGGTTCGGACTGAAGGACTCGTACGGTCCCGGCATATGATTCTCTCCCAGTAATGACGAGTCTTATTAAGACTCTCCTATCCAAGGCTCAACTCAAATCAGACTTATGGACAGGAAGGTAAAGGGACGAGCGGCAGCGACGTGAAGAGAGAGCAGCGGAGGACTCGGGATGCACTTCAAAAGATAGCGGAGCCATCCACAACCCCAGACTGCCCGGATCCCTAACGAGTTAGCTCAGCACCCTACATTCCTGGAGCTCAAAGAGCAGCTTCTTTCCTTCTCTTTCGCACCAGTCCGAATACTCCCACTTTTGCCATTGGATTTGAATGCCAGAATAAGCCGATGATCCTCCTTTTGCGTCTGAGTGAAGGAAGGTCGGGTCACTCTCTGAGCGTGGGGGCGTACTTGTGTCTTAACCCAACACCAAGGCAATGCTCTTTGCGCAAGGTCCGAGCGAGGAAGAAAAAAAGATGGTGCGAGAGTCCAATTTCTACTCTTTAGCCGAACTCAGCGGTCAGGCCCAGGCGAAGGACCTTCCCCAACGCCCTCGCGATCCCCCCAGACCGCCCGGATTCCTTATGAGTTAGCTCAGATGCCGGGGGACAAGGTTATTGCAGACTCTACCGGGAAAAGACCAATTAAGCTGCAGCAGACTATGAAGAGGTTCAGATACGGGCTTGAAGCTTTCCATAGGCTCTTCGGTTTAGGTCCCGCAAGCGCCAATTCACGACTACGGTAAACTATGCCATTCAGATAAGAGACTACGGTATGCAAGTCCGGGGAGACAGAGACATGAGGCTACGCTCCATTAGAAATGAGTGCTTTCCGTCCAACTCTTGATCTTGCTTGATTCGGAAAGGTGAGCTATATGCCTTATATAACCGTCCGAGTGAGGTTGAGCGGAAGTCCAAGAGTCCCGACCGGACAATCAACATTCAAATAGAAGCTAGGGCCCTTCTTCAGCAGCCCTGCTCCTCTGCCCCATTACTCTAGAGTGAAGGTTCTGCTTTGCTCTTTCTCTTCCAATTATTGATCTTGATTCGTAAAGGGCATATGGAAAAATCAGGACTGAATTCCATGTGTGAGAGATGCTACGGAGAGGAGTTAACCACTCGTTATGCACGACCTTACGAGAGAAAAAGAGAGTCTAATAGAATGGCAGCAGATTACTTCCGAGCCCACGGAGCGGTTCAGCGAGAGGGTATAAAAGATAGGCTCGAGCGCATGCGAGAGGGTATAAAAGATAGGCTCGAGCGCATGCGAGAGGGTA
>JBBUKS010000067.1:56917-74040 GCA_038050645.1 Hedychium gardnerianum
CTAATTACCACGTGTTTTTTTTGAATGAAATTCAAATAATTTGAGATTTGAATTCAATGAAAATGCATCAATTCTTTATCTTTTTCTTTGTTCCATTCACTCCTTATTTTCTTTTCTATGGGCCTGTTCAGTCGCCCCTCTTATAAAGCACAGATCGGTATGAGAAATGTCGTACTAAATGCGCAAGCGGATAAGAATGAATGTCACGTACGGCGCTGCTACAATCTCAAGTTTCACAGTAAGCTGAAGGAAGAATCAAAATGCGAAGAGCGGTTCAACCTTTTTTTTAGCGGGAGTGCTTGAAATGTCTTCACTTAGTCCAAAGAGAGGGCGTTTAGCTCGTCTTCCGTCACTAGCCATTTCTCTAGATGCTCTCGTCTTTAAGAGTCATAGTCATATGCCGATCTTCATTACTAGCTCTGACGACTAGTCCTCTGCTAATGACTGCAACCCCTTCTCTTCCGAAACAGGGCATTCGTCGAACGTCGCGATAATGAAAATAATGCTCGTATGCGCTCGTACCTTCCTTTTTCTTTTGATGAATATTTAGATAGCTCGACCCCTAGAAAAGAAAATAAGGAGTTCATGGAACAGTAGAGTGAATGGCTCCGAGCCATTCACGACCTGGTGCCGGAAAAAGAGAAAGAATTGATCAAATATAAAATTCTTTTCATGAAAAACAGAAACTACGAAAGATCTACTCAAAAAGCACTTTAAAGTGCGAAAGAGAAGTCTCAAATTATTTTCATTGTTTTATAAAATTCTTTGAATTCAAATAATTTGAGATTTTCATTCAAATAATTTTCTTTCTGGAATTCCAGTTGATCGAGACCGCCCATAAGTATTTGCTTCGCTGTGGACAAATTACACTTTATGGCCCTGCCTCGAAATACACTTTATAGCTCCGGGGCATCCTTTCAAGAAAGCTCTTGAGTATGAGTACACGAAGGGTAGAGTGAATGGCTTTGGGCCAAGCTACTCCCTCCAGCTAGCTAGCACCAGGTCGTGAATGGCTTTGTTCCATTCACTCTACGGGAAAAAGAATATTACCATAACTCGTAGGGGCAATTGTAGACTCAATATTAAGTTCGCCATTCACGACTACTAAATTGAAGTTGCTGCGGGAACGAATCTTCCTTATTTAATTGTTGCTCGAGCGCAATTGATTTAATAGTATCATTGGAGAGAGACTGATTTTCCTTTAGTGGCTTTTGCCCGTGCTTTTGATCCAACTCCTTTATTAGTACACGCTACTGGCACAACACTTCTTATAAGAGAGCTCTCATTAAACAAGAAGTACTCCACAGGAGGGGAAGTTCAAGAGATAGTCTGTTTGAGGGCCGACTTAGGGCTCTCCCGTCAGTTCCTCGGCCCTCAAACAAAAGAACTACTGAAACGAAAGCACTGAATGAAAAGAATTATAAGACTACTGGGTACCTGTTAGCGGGAAAAGAGTTAATTCCAAGAAGCTGCCCTAAGCAGCCGGGCAGAGGAGATGTTGTTTCAATATTTATATATGACCCTAGGAGCGGGAGAGTTTGAAGACAATTTGATAAACTGCTGAGTGCTCTTCCAACGGGAGAGAAAAGGTTCGGGCTGCTACTTTCTCTACTGGGACTCAACATTCATCTGGGGACTCAGACAAAAGGACAACTACTGCTTATACAGCAACAGACTCGTAAGGAATTCACTCAACTCACAGAACTCACATTGCATGAACTGCAGCTGCAGCAGTTGTTGCTTCAATAGTAGTAGTTCCTCTTAATGAGGGAAAAGATTGATTGCATCTACAAACACTGACACCCTTTAGGGGAAATAGAATAATACCCCATGAAACTGATTTTTCATAGAAAGATCCACTTATTGAACGAGAATTCATAATGATCTTATAATGAAGCTCAACCCCTCAAATTATGAGAAAATGAAGCTTCATAGAAAGATCCACTTATTGAACTAGAATTCATAATAATCTTATAATTAAGTTAAGTTGTCATCATCTTGGGTTCGACAAAGAATGCAACCCTTTAGGCGAAACCCACAAATTATGAGAAAATGAAGCGAAAAAAATTCACTCTTGTTTTGTTGCTGATATATACGATCTTTCGTAGCTAAAAGCGATTGCAAGCGTTGATTAGTTTGTGATTGAATCGGGCCATGAACATAGTGATTCAAAACAGAAACGTAGAAAGATCTATCCCTATCCCTACCCTTTCTTTTTCACTCTTCTTTTGAACATCAGGAGTTACGCCTCTTTATACCGTAGGGAGGGAATTATAAGATAGAGTTTATGCCATGAACATATTCTACTTCTCTGATCACTCATAGTCTGGAGCAACTCTAATTTATCCCGCGTATCTTTATTATAGTAGTGCCTTTCCCGAACTGAGATATCTATCTCTTGGGCACCTGCTTGAAAGGGCATCTGCTTATATGAAACCCGGCTTATTCTCTCTCGAGTGAGTTTACCCTCGATTCATAATAGTAAAGTGGGACTTCAAGTTAGAAACCCCGTATTAGGAGCCTCGAGTCACTTTCCCCTAGCTAAATGGTCGATAAGTTAGATAAAAAAAGTAAGAAACCCCGTATTTAGAGCCTCGAGTAAGTTTGCCCTAGGAAAAGAGTCCTGAAGTCAGACATAAAGTAAGAAACCCCGTAATTTGAGCATAAAATGAGTTTCCCCCAGGCAAATGGTCCAGAAGTAGGAAAAAAAGTTAGAAACCCCGTCTTTTTAGCATAAAAACACTTTCCCCTAGGCAAATGGTCCAGAAGTAGGAGAGAAAGTAAGAAACCCCGTCTTTTTAGCATAAAAAAAATTTCCCCTAGAGAAATTGACGTCAAGTTGGACTGAAAGTAAGAAACCCCGTCTTTTTAGCATAAACTCTCTTTCCCTTATAACTTAGCCTGAAGTAGGACAGAAAGTAAGAAAGCCCGTATTTATAGCCTCGAGTCACTTTCCCATAGAAAAATAGAATAGAGGTCTTGTCGAAAGTACGAAACCAGTCTTTATTCCCTGCAAAGCACTTAAATCATATAGTTATCATCATAATGTCATTCTATCAACATGAAAGTCAGGGCTCGAGCGTATGAGAGATATAAGTGCTCGACCGGGCGATTCCTAAGAGAGATCAAATCTTCGACGGGGCACAAGCGCTCAAGCGTGAAAGACATTTTCAGTTGGTGCATATCAAGCGCCTATTTCCTCTGACTTATATATCCCTTTATTTTCACTCTTTTATCATTTATAGTGTAGTGTATTCTTTGGTCCGAATTATTCAGATCAAATATGAGAGAGAAGAAACTCGTATAAAAAGCGTACTGATTCATCTAAATATAAGTATATACAGACTCACTTTTAAGACTTCACTATCGAGACAGACTCTATATTACAGAATGAAGGGGAAACTAACTAGATCATTGGGTCCAGCGGCAACTACAGAGAAAAAAACAAGCAAATCAAAGAAAGAAGCGAACAGTACTCATAAAGAATTATTACATTCAGTTCACCAAAAAGATCACTATTAACATCAGAAAAATGACTGATATAAAGAAAGTACTATAACAAAAAAAAGAATATACAACAAAAAGAACAAATCACGAGCTCCAACACAAAGAGTCACCGCAACAAAACTTACAGAAACCATACCAGCAAGACACGAAAAGATATAAACAATCAATCCATACAAAGAAGATCATAAAACAAGGAAAGAGTGAATTAATTCATCTTCATGCATACACAAAAAAAGAAAAGTAAACAAATATTGATATAACATTACGAGAGTACATCATGCGTCCATACAGAAAAGAAAAGAAAGAAAATCACAGAGCTCATGCACCTAATAGCAATTATTCAGTCTATTACATAAGGAGACCACGGAGGAGATTACTAGAAAATATGCATATATAGAAATAAAAACAAGAACAATCTATCACTAAATAAGAAGTATATTCATATTACATCAAAAACTACAAAGATCAGACGTCATGGATTAAATCATGAAAGAGAGTATATACATACAGAAGTCCAGTTAGGGTTCTAGCTCTTATCCCCTATTCTCCAACAGACGAGATGCGTATAGCTAGCTAAGGAGATCTTACAGAAGGAAAAAAATGATACCCACAGGTATGACAAGAACTCTCTCACTTGCGTATGCAGGTTTTTCTGTGATCATGTTACGTATTTTTTCATGTTTATTTTCACCATTGAAATCGATCTATAATTCCATTTCCTGTGTTTTTCTGGCAATCATTCAATCTGTCTGTCATAGCAGGTATTAAATGTGGTTTTCGGTATCCTTTCATTCCAGTTAATCCAACCTTGCACTTAAAGGGGAGAGGGAGTACACGACCGAACTATCTTAGGAAGACCAACTTCTATTGATTGAACCTCAATTATCCAACCATACCTTGGACTACATAGATAAAGAGAGTGTATGGGGCCCCCAAGTCTTTAGGAAACTCTAGTACTCCCACTCCCTCACGGTCGTCTATCTACTGAACCTAACTTACCCATAACGGCAAGCATATAACTTGAACTCAAAAGGCAAGCCGGGCTGGGAATCTGTCCATAGCGCTAACAGGTATTAGTGATCTTCCTTCCCGTCTTCTCTTAGCTTTATGCACTGCTTCCAAAACTTACCTGCTTACACTTCTTCCCTTCCATTGCATTGATTACCAGTAAACAGGTAAAGCTGCTAATACTCAATTCCCTTTAGCCATTTCAAGCTCTGTTCCATAGCGTGATCCATAGCGCTCATCAAAGTTGAATCACGGTGCAGGTACTATTGTCATTATGGCGTTCGTCACCCTCTTCTTTCTTTTTCCCACGGTACGCCTCAACCTAAGATAGTACTTGAAATGGAGAAAGAAATACATGTGCCAGTCCAATTGGACCCTAGGGTTGAGCTCCACCGGTTAACCACGTATCGATTCTCAAGTGTGAAGTTCTCATTATACGTAAAATAATGGATAAAGAAAAATGTAAAGGAGCCTTGACTTCCAGAATAGGCCTTAAGTCATTGATTCAAGGGAAGGGAATTGGACTGCAAGTAAAATGACTGAAAAGAAAGGTCCCATCATGTATAAGGAAGTTTAAGGCAGGAAGGTTACGCAGAAAGCGGAGAGACAGGACAGTCAATCTACTCGCCAAAAAAAAGGAAGAGCATCTCCACGTCGCTGCCGCTCGTCCCTTTCTTTAAGGTAAGTGCTATATTGAGATTATTAGTGTGAGTTATTCGACGGTTCCTTTTGTCCACAAGCAAGTTCTTACCACACGGAATTGGCGATTCAACCTTAATAGCCAGGGCCACCCCTGCAATAAAACTCTTGTTTCACCTTGATCGATATGATAAAGATGCGCTCAAGCACCCAACCTATACTTCGGGCTTGGGCTCCTTCACCGGCCTTACTCAACAGCAAGCTGCCTTTATTAGTAAGGTTGCTTCTTTCCATGAATTTCTTATCTACAAAAGAAGGCACTCGGGATCCAACCAAAGCCTATTTTAAATGCCACCAACATCACTGCCACCCTTCAGGGGAAATCAAACTGAAGACCTGTCAATATACCTCTAAAGTGTTAAGCAAATGACATAAGTTTGCCACTCTTCAGGGGAAATCAAACTTAAGAGTGGCAAACATTGTTATGTAATTTTTACCGGGGAGAAGAGTTCAAGGACGGGTGCGATGACCGGCTCATTGCTTTTACGGAGTTCGACCGGGCGAAGGAGATTAGATGAAAGAAGAGGGACGAGCAGAGCGACGTGAACCAAGCAAGAAGAGAAGAGTGAACCAGACAAGTAAGTGAACTAGACTAGACTTGTAAGTAAGGATAGGAGATCCTTGAGAGAAAGGTTGACCAGTTCGAGTGTCTGTCCCGGGTCAGATTCCCAGTCAGAGGTCCTATGAAGAACGGTGATTCGGAGGAAGAGTACCATTGACACTAACCTATGAGAAGGAATGCCTGGGATGAAAGACTCAAAGGAAAGCAGTAAAGACCGAAGCGAGGTGCGGCAGAGCAGCGAGAAGGAGTTCCATGGAGGTGACGAGCAGCCGGATCGGGGAGCGGTAGCTTTAATGAGGGTGCACTTGAAGAAGCTAAGTTGGAGGCAGGACAAGTGAAGCTATGCCAATCATTGGAGGTGCCGTGAGGAAGGTGCTGTGAGTTAGAGGGCTGCGAGAGATCCATCGATCAAAGATATCCCCCACCAGGGCTCAGATAGATTAGAACGGTGCGTAGCGAAGGGCATTGGTTTCTAATCCAATAGCTGAGGTTTCTAATCCAATAGTGAAGACAGGCTCAGCGAAGCGGAGCGAAGGGAAGGGCTCTCTAATCCGGCTCAGCGAACCACTAATCTAGCTTAGCGGTATGACTAATCCAGCGAACCATTGTTCCATGGCCTTGCTTTCCATTGGTTCGATCGTGAGCCCAGGTCATCTCTCTCTAACTCTTCGCTCGGTGCTACAGCAAAGGAAAGCTTTCTATAGATGGCCGCTCGGATCCGGAGGAGAGATTCCGGTCAGACGAGGAAGCTCCTGGCTCAGTCTTTGAATTCAGGTGCGATGGTGCCTTCTTTGATTCTGTTCAGGTAGCTTTAACTCTTTGATTCTGTTCAGGTAGCTTTAACTATATATAGTGTTCTGAGTACCTGACCCTACTAGTCGGTCTTTGGGACCTTGTATTTAAAAAGTTTTTGTTTGTTATTGTTGTCAATTTTTCTTAGTCAACTATTCTCAGTGGTGGGAAAGTTAACAGGCTCTCCAATTAGGTGCTCGTGCGCTCGTGAACGAAGCTCATTCAGCTCATTCATTCCACTGCGTAGCTATAAATGAGATAGATAAATGGTTAAGTGATAGGAGAGGGACGGTAGACCGAACGACTCTTGCTGCGATAGCTAAGTGTTAAGTGTAAGAGAAAGCAAGATCAAACCTATAACTTCTCTCGTGAGCTTTATCGGGAGAAGAAACATTTAAAGTAGCTCGAGCGAGAGATTCAAGTTCTTTTCTTTCAGAAGCTCTTTACCCGGAGTTCCTTCTTGAGTCTGTAGCTGCTGTAGTTGTCCTTTTCTCGGAGTTACACAAAAAGTCATTAGAAGTCCGAACCTTGTTACACAAAAAGTCATTAGAAGTCCGAACCTTGTTACACAAAAAGTCATTAGAAGTCCGAACCTTTTGATTTGTGTATACGGCTCCCCAGGCACCACATACTACAGGGGATATGAGATATGAGGGACTCCAACTGGTAACAGGTAGGATTCTCTCTTATATTTATATATAATCTTTATATTCACTACTAGTAAGAAAGCTTCTATAAGAACTAGTAAGAAAGCTTCTATAAGACTAATGAATGGTGAAAGTCAATGAAAAGATAAAGAGATTCCACGTCGCGCGTCATTAGAATGAGCACCTTAAGATTAAGATAGTGTGTCTGAGGATAGTGTGTCTGAGGGATAAAAAGCACTCTGTAGCTCAGTAGCGGGCAGAGGGGCGACTAACTGGAGCGCTCGAGCGTATGCGGCAGATCTTTCGTAGTTTTTCATAGCCATGTCTATTCACTCCAGCTAGCTGGTTATAGTATTACGTTCTTTGACTAGTATATTTTCCATGAACTCCTTATTTTCTTTTCCAGGCCAAGTCGAGCCTATATTTTATCCATGAACGTATTATTCCATTTTCTAGGCCAAGAGTGAATGTGTTTCATGAACTCCAGCTAGCTGGCACCAGGTCGTGAATGGGGACCATTCACTCTTTCCAAAGAGGGAATTCCATTCCCTCCTTAAGCTAGCACCAGGAGTTAATGGCTTTGGGCCATTAACTCTAGCGCCAGGAGTTCATGTATCCATTCCCTCTTTGGAGGGAATAGCTTGGCTTTGGGCCATGAACTCCCTCCAGGAGTGAATGGATTTGCTCCATTCACTCTTGGAGGGAGTTCATGTATACATTCACGACCTGGCCCCCCAAATGGAATAATACGTGAATGGCCCAAAGAGTAGAGTGAATGGCTCCGAGCCATTCACGACCTGGTGCCGGCCATGAACGACCTGGTGCCAGCTAGCTGGAGTGAATGGCTTTGGGCCATTCACGTATTATTCCATTTTCTAGGCCAAGAGTTCATGTATACATTCACTCCAGCTAGCTGGAGAGAGATTAGATATTGAACTTTCGTAGTTTTGCATGGTATTTCCCAAAGAGTAGAGTGAATGGCTCCGAGCCATTCACGACCTGGTGCCGGCCATGAACGATTCACCACTAGGAGCCCCAAAGGCAATTTACGACTAGCTATTATCCGACGAGATTCAAAAAACACACGTAGAAAGAATCTCTCCCTACCCCTACCCCTATCTGTATTTCGAGCCCTAACGGCCCTTTACTTTGACTTGTTAATTCCCTACTGCCTCCTCTATTCAGTAGCCTGAGGCGAGAGGAGAGAGGTCTGGGGATGGAGTGGATCGAGAGCAGAGTAGCAAAAGCAGTAGCGGAGGTTAGAAGCATGAACCTTTATCCGTGTGAGCGCTAAAGGAGAGTAGATGGAATGAGTTTTCCTATGGCACGAATGTTACAAGACCTCCATAAACAAGCTCTTTTCTCACATCAGCGAAGTCGAAGGAGAGCTTCCCGCAAAAGGAAGTAGCCGAGTGGAAGCGAAGTCGAAAGAACCACCCCGAAGATCGTGACGAAGACCTTCCTGAATCTTCTAGGCTCTTTCACTGATCATTTGATGATCCTCCCCATCTCGTCTCACTCTTTCGGACGGCCTGGTGCCAGCCATCATTCCCTTCCCTTGGGCCAAGATAGAGCAGCAAGAAAGAAGAGTCAAATACCAAGGTGCCGGAGACCATGCATCGGAGATGGAGAGTCTCTCTACCGATGTGCGAAGAGCAAATGCGGTTCCCTACTTCTAAATATAAGCGAAGTCGGAGACAGCGGGGTACTCTTCTAAGAAGTCTGTCTCCCCATTAGTAATCAAGAAGTCAAGGTTCAAGCTCTGGTGATAGAGAAGACCTCCTAGTAGAAGGAAACGACTGGCTAAGCAGTGCCCGGGAGAAAGAGATAAGCCTCGATTGAAGCGAAGAAAGCTCACGTGGAGGATCCTCCCAAGAAGAAGCCATGCCGTAGCGGGGCACAAACCATTGCACCTTAGAGTAGTGAAGCGGGCTAGTAAGAGGGAAGAGTCCGTGGTAGCTGGCAGAGGAAGACCTCCCTTGAGTTCTAGATCTGGTCCGGCGTCGTCTGCACTTCTTCGCTCCTCATCACTATCAGTCCCTACCAATTATTCTTTCATTAAGAGTCAAGCATCTACTATGTCGGATCTGATTTGGATAGGATCGGATCATTCACGGAGCTCCGACTGTCCGCTCTGCCATCGAGTGTCTGTCTACGTGGTGCTTCCTGTTGCTACTCTGAGCTTGGACTGTGCAGCTGGGCCCATCGACTTCCCTCGAGCAGCGGGCATTCCGGTCCTTCGGGAGGGCTGAGGGCACTGGATTGGGAATAGGCCTCCGCCTTGCCTTCATACCTGTGCTTGTCATGAGTTCAACTATTCGGCTACTTTGTTTGGATAGGAGTCTCTGTCCCGCATGGCACTCATCATCTCATGAGCTCCCGTGACTCCGAAGAAAGGGCTTAGCGAAAAGAAGAAGGTATGAATTGACCGTTAAAAGCCTGGAGAAAAGAACTCCTTCCGAGTCTTACTAGGCTCCTTGCCCTTTGAACAGATCTAAATCAAGTCCCTATCCAAGTTCTTTATGTCAGCCGATCTGATCTCTAGAGTGAGTGGCTGAAGACTCAATGGTCAAAGACAAGGTTCTTTATTAAGACCCAGTGACGCGGAATGCCTAGCACGAACTCATCTACTAGTTGATAGCTCAGTCTTTCACCGATGATATTTGATAGCATTGTGTTCGATCTACCTGGGAAGCAGTCCAAAGAGAGTGAAGGCGAGAGAGGCCCCGCCCATACGCTTTTGGAGCCTATTGTTCCTTATTTGGATGGACATCTTCCCTACATTTGTTCGAATGAGATGTTCGATCCGATGTCGAGAGCGACTTCAAGGAGCGCTTGGCCGACTCTGTTCTGTCTTTCTTGCTTGATATTCTTATTGTCACCGAAAAAGAGTTCTTGATTGATGAATAGTGACGCAGCCCGGCCGAGCCGAAGAGAATCTTTCGATCGATTGCTTCATTGGTGAATGAGTAGGACACGTGTGCGACCGAGACCGAATTGAGCATCTTATTGTGCCATTGTTGTCAAAGGTCTCCGGGAAGACTGGGGGCTAGGAGTGAAAGGCTCTTGGGATGCATTCCTCTCGTCGACTGAGTTGTTGTTATATAAGTGGAACCGTGGCAGCGATCACACTCATGCCTTGCTTGAGCGGAACGGACCGATGCAACTGTTGAACGTGAGCCCAACCGAAGCGAACCGGAGTGGACTAGCTTCATTAGAGGAGTGAAAGGCAATATGGAGTGGGCTAGAGGTCAAGTACCGGAGAGAGAGCCCACGTAGCGGTGTAGCAGACCCGTGACACGGAAATGACTTGATAATTTCACTCGACTGAGAGAGACTCGGATCCATCTATTTTGAATCAAGATCGGATCTCTCGGTTGAAGAGTCGCTTACGAAGATTAGCTGCCAATAGGGCCCGTAGGACAGAGGAATAGATTCCGGTTCACCCCCTTCCCAGCAGTAGAAATGGAATGAATTAGAACCAAGGGATGAGTCTGAAAAACCCAGGGCAGTGAAGCCCATTAGACCACAGCCGAGAAGGGGAACTTGAGAAAAGCAAATGAGGAGTGAAAGGAGCAAACGACAGTGACGCATAACTTTATACCTAACAAGGGCATAGATCCGACCGAGCAAGTGGAGCGAATTGGCTTTGCTCTATGCAGGAGTCTCTCTTGCTCGACAGGGGGCCTAGGTCTCTTCGATCGGATTCTATATCAGCCACTTTCTACTTTCTCATTCTGAATTTATTGGAATTCAGAATTTGACTGCTGCTCGTCTTCTAATTCTTTCTACTTATAAGCGTGCTTCGATCACTTGACTTGTCGAGGATAGCTCTCGATCCATCGCGTAACTGAGCTTTTCGAAGAGACTCCGGATTCGTTCGGAACGGTCTTCCTCCTACTTATTTACCCAAGACTCCGCTATATAATCCCGCTCGCTTGTCGGCTCTTCCGAACCCCCATAGCGATAGAGCAGTACGATCAGAGGCCCACTGGTCTGCGTCAGACTCCTCCGGTCCCATGGCCTCTAGATGAATGCAGTCGGAGATTCAGGATAGGCAGATCAGTGGAAGCAGAGCAGAGGATAGGCGGATCAGGAGGAAGGGGAGGGAGGTCCAATCTAGGGAAGACCAGTGGATAGGCCTGAGCGAGGGAAGACCAGTAGGATAGATACGGGGAAGCGGTCTGATTCGAACCTACGAGACTCCGCGTGTGTCGTTCGACCCTTTGCTTGCCAGCGCGGAGAGGTTGGGAAAGAAGGGCTCTTTGGCAGCAAAGAATGAAGTTGGGTGTGGGGACGAAGCTAGTCCTTCATTTTCCAGCGCTGAACTATAGAGCCCTTTTCTTAAAGAATTAATTGCCCTCAGAATCAAAAGCAAACCGGACCCCAGGACGCCAAAGAGCACCCCTAATAATATTTTATCACAATTTCGGCCCAAGCAAATTCAGTATTACGTGAATGGCACGCGCCATTCACTCTACTCTAATAGCATTCACTGCTGCTGAGGCAAATTCGAAAATGAGTCAACTGGTTGAATCTCTATTCAAAACTACGAAAGATCTACGGGGAAAAAATGACAAATCACGACTCATTTCTTTATTACTTAGGAGGAAAAGAGGGCTGGGATTCTCTACAATGACACTGTAGACCAATTGAAAGGGATGTGGCGCAGCTTGGTAGCGCCTTTGAGGGTCAAAAAGGGCACGGGTTCAAATCCTGTCATCCCTACCTATTCTTCTCCTCTGGGCAGTAACGAGGCGAGGGATCCATTGAGATCGATTCAAATTGGATATACATATTTTCATTTTATGATACTATATACATGCAAGATATGTATTGGGGAAAGAATCCTTTTTCTTTACAGTCGTATCTACTGTGAGTTGAAAGCGTTCTTAGTTCAGTTCGGTAGAACGTGGGTCTCCAAAACCCTCTGTCGTAGGTTAAAATCTGGAAGAGCGTGATTCCGTTCTTGTTAGGTCTAATTACAATGAAATAACTTCACTAACTTGAAGAGCATGACCTCCTGCGGATTAAAGAAAGGAGAAAGTAAATAAAGAAAAAAGAGATATTAATTAATCAAAGGTCCAACTCGATTCTAAGACTAGAGATTCCTATGTTCTTTTCCTTTTAGGTTCTACATTTTCTCTTTCAATTTATAGAGTCCCATCCTTGTTGTAGCTAGGTTAAGAAAAAACCTTTGGATCTGCATCACGAATCTTGATTGTTCCAATTCTTTTATTGTTTGTTCTCTTTCTTTCATCGAAAACTGTCTATTCTATTATCATACTTATTACTGTACGACCAACCAATTCCAACAAATGAAAGGATTCGAACCTTTTCTACAACCATGAAAAGGGGCTTTCTAGATTTCGCATCTAATTGAATTGTAGGAATATGATAATATCTTTCATGAATTATTATAACCCAACTCGTCGGACTCACACTTTACCAGATCTTCAGTTTCTAGTCTGAAGCCAGTAATGTAAAGAAAGCCTATACTACAGTAATTTTAGGAATTTGATATTGAATGGCACATGGTTCTGCATTGACAAGCAAGAAGAAAGGAAGAAAGAAATGTTGTTGTCTCACTTCTATATTGATTGAAACTGCGTTGCTGTGTCAGAAGAAGGATAGTTATACTGATTCGGTATACTCTAAGGACACCCTCAGTACAGTACACTATTGAAGATCTCACAAAGATGAAATCTCAGTGAATTTCCATTTACTGATCCCATCTTTCACAGAATCGATCCCCCCCTTTGACTGTACATGAATATGTGGAGCTCAGCATGTCTGGAAGCACGGGAAAACGTTCTTTTGCTGATATTATTCGAGACTGGGTCATTAAAAAAAAACCTATACCATCCCTAGCTGGAAAGTCTCATTGAGTTCCCAGCTTGGCCTACGCTACGATCGTTAGAACTCCTTCCAATCGGTTCAAAGCCGCAGATCAAGGTTGTTGTGCTTTCTCTTTGTCTAGAAGACTAAGTAGTTGACGAGGTATCATTTCCTGACTACTAAAAGGCAACAAGCCTTGTTGCCAGTCTCGCATAGCGAAGAAAGGACTTGTCTCATTTAATTTGAGGGCAAAAACCCCAACCTGGTAAAGAGGGTAGGTGGGTGGGGAAGGAAGCGCGAGATCCGGTCATTGAGAACAAGATATTGAAAGCTTCAAACTAGTAGTCCTATAAGGTATCAAAATAGAGCTTCCAGAGGCAAGCCGAAGCATAGAAGGTTTCTCCTAAAGAGTCTCTCTGAGTAGTCTATCAAAGCACAACGAGAATGGCTCTGACTAAGCATCTGGTGAGGGATCAGCTGTGAAGCTAGAAAAGCCAGATGAGGCAAATTGTACTTTCTTTTTGTGACCAATATCTGATCGAGAAATGAGTTGATGAACCCTCATGGGTGGTCTTACCAGAGGTAGTTCTCCATTTTTCGATGATCCAACGCGCTAAGGGAATTCATGTTCTCAGTATTCACCACTACCAGTAGATGCTCCTTGATTCTTCCTTGAAAAGAGGATCTAGCCCTGCCTGCTTCGGAAAATGCCTTGCTGGCGAACTATAGAATAGTACCTTTTCGGAGGCATAAGGCCGCGTTAAGTCCAGTGTGCTAAAAATATGGCCGTTGATCAAGGGAATTGACATTGCGACTCCTAAAGAAGAGGGGCCCCCTCTAATAGTACTTGATGATAGGAGTTAGCGAGCATACTATCAACAAGGGGCTTTCGCACACAGACATTTTTTACAACTTCCAGGATGTGTCCTAAAATAGGTGTACACAACACAAATTCGATGAGAGAAACTACCCGGGGAAGGGGCTCTTTAAGCTTATGCTTAATGCCTGCTGCTCTGAAATTCTAGTTTTCTTTAACAGCCTCGTAACCTGGGCTTCAGCTTTCTTCATAGAGAGAGGTGATAGTTTAGCATCTTTATGTTGCCTGACTCCTAAAGCCTTCGAGGTTTTCAACACCGAGCCTTTCCTAGCAATTAATTTGACCTGGGTCCTTAGACTTCTTACTAACATTCTCCTGATGAGAACGTCGACTAATCCCAACTAACCGGTTATCCAGTACCTCTTACTGGACTTGGTTGAGGGGGTCCAGAAGATGGGAAAGATAAGGAACCCAGTTTTGTACCTGGTTTACGTTTGGAAGCCTGGCTCAGGTTACCAAAAACACCTTGATCTTCTTACTTGACCACCATCAAAAATCTGAACCTCCACTCCGGCATCCAATGGTACAGAGTGAAGGTCCAGGAGATCTTCTTCATGGCTTTGAATACAGCTGAGAGCATTCTGTATAAATTGTTCCATTGTAGCTGGGCTAGGAGTTAGTAAGTGTTTGAGCTCCTCCTCCCTGGCTTTCTGTCACTTTTATGGGCTAGTTTCCTTCTAAAGAAGGAGCCCGTCTCCCCTTGCCACTCTGGCGGCCTTTCTGGCCCATCTCATCCGCTTTTTCCCATATCTTCTGTCAATAGAATCCGTTTTTTAATCTTTATCCCTACCGCTACTTTGTCCTGGCCTTGGTCCCTGCAGATCTTCTCACATGACGGTCAGAAGGCTTTTGGGCAAAGGAAAATGATAGTCGCATCCCGTTCCTCGCAACATGATTATCAAAATCGCATTAGCTTTCCTCCGTGTCGCTGACGTCAGCCCCTACTTCAATTAAAGCTCGCTCAGTGTCCGGAATCGGGACCCGGGTGGACCATGGTAACTCGGCGAGTCACTGACTCACTTCGTTCCTTGCCTCCCATACTCACCTCAACCTGCTTTCTCTTTTTCTTGTTTTAGACTTGTTTCTATGGGCCCCCCTGCTCGAAGAGATGGTCATCTGTGCTTCACAGCTACTGGTGTCATCACCCTGCAAAGAGGTATTGGTAAATCGATTCAGAGGCCCCGCACAAGAATTGTGTTTTAGGGTGGGTGAATCACCTGTGAGGTACGAAAAACGGACGTATGGGCAGACTTTTCGTCGGTAGATCACACCGAGCGCTCTTGGTCAATCCTCCGAATGAACAAGCAGACCAAGGAAAGTAAAGTGCTCGCTTATAGTCACACCTCTGTCTTTAGCCCCTGCTCAAGCGTCCCAGCCCTTTTACCGCTCCGTGGGGGTTTGACTACTCAGAAGAGTTAGACTTGGCTTATACGGGCGGACATGTTGTATGGAGATGAGTGTATGGGAGTTCCGATAGAGGGTGGGAGTTTAGAGATTCGAAGACGTGTATCTATCCGTACGAAGCCAGGGATGCGTCTGCCCTTGCAAGTGCAGGTGGGTATGAAACGACCCGTGGTTCAAGAGAAAGGTTTCGACGCTGCGGGATTGGCACAAGGCTTTTAGTGGTGGCCTCTAGTGCAAGAAGGAATGCAGATGGGGCCTCAGTAAGCTCTTGACAGTACGTTCGGTTTCTTCTCCCGTCGATTGAGGGCATTGGGTAAAAGGGGAATGGGTTTTCGATGAAAGAAATCTACTCCTCAGTCTGATAGCGGTCAGGTCTTATGGCTGTCGGGCAATCGCTCCTAGGCCGTTGAGCATGCCGGTAGTAAATTAAGAGTTAGGAACGACACTAACACATCGGAAAGTTAGCCGTACCGGCTCTTCCCAGCTTCCTAGCTTAGTTGGTAGCTGACCTAACCTACGCTCATCTCACTCCGGCCTTGCTTCTTAGCGCTCCCTGGAATGAAATAGTCTGGTTTGATAGAACCAGGGACGCGGGAACAGACTTTGATATTCTACGATCTGATGTCGTCTATTTAAAATCGTCAACAATCGGAGTTCTCCCGAACAGCTCCTAGTCTTAGTTAGCTCTCCTAGCTGCACTATAATAACTATTATAGTTGAGTATGGCATCAGTCAATCTTCTTTGCACGAGCATTGAGGGAGAAAATAAATAAAGAGTAAGCAAGTAAACTACCGCGTGGGTGATATCTTTACTGAGGTTTTTCCTACCTCCCCTAGCGGGGAGAATGCCTTACTTGGAATCTCAAGCATTCTTCCTTCTTCACTTGCACAAAGCCCTTCTGTCGCGAATACAGTGCAAAGATTTTCTTCTATCTCCTTTGTGTCAGTTTAAGAATCAGTAATCGGATGCTATAGAGGAAGATTCAAAAAGTGTTGATATGCCAACTAGCTCAAGTCCCACAGTTGATTCAATAGCTGTGTTCTCTTTATATCTATCAATGAGGGATTTCTGGACACCAAATGGATCAAAGAACTAATTCTTTTTGGTCTGACTCCCTGGTTCCCATCTTTTGTCCAGAGCTAAAACGAGTTATACAGCCATATTTAGGTAACAATAACCCCTTTTTCAACCATCTGACAACCATACAAAAAATTGATTTGGTATTTCAGAGGAGCCCAAAGGCTCTCTCTATGAAATCCTACGGTCATATCTTTATCCTAAGGGCTATAGAACTCTCTTTGGCAAGCATTAAGCCGTCGAACTACCGACTCTATAATAAGCTTCTACGTGCTATATTCTCTTCGCCTAACACATTCAACTACCTTTTCTTGCAACAAGTCCGACTGCTGCTCTAATACAGTCTGTTTAGAGTCTCTTTTTTTGCGGCTCTCCTTCCAGGAAAGTAATTACCGTTAGCGTACAGCACCCCTCGTAAGCAACTCGACTACCCCTTACTTAGGCCTCCGGCGCGCACAACAACCAAACCAAAGAACGAAGAGCTTCATCAGACCAACAGTCGTTCAAAAGGAAGGACCCAAAGTTCTCACTCTGCTATGCTCGTCGTATCGGTACGCTGTGGCTTTTAATCCGGCCGGAAGTTAGTGGTTTTATACCTCACGGGATCAATTGGCCCTACATAGTAAAAAGAACATTCCGAATCGAATCTCTTTAGAAAGAAGATCTTTTGTCTCATGGTAGCCTGCTCCAGTCCCCTTACGAAACTTTCGT
>JBBUKS010000067.1:81378-92077 GCA_038050645.1 Hedychium gardnerianum
TAGTGTTATTACTTTACTCACTACGGAACTTCCTTTGGGCGAGCCTACTTACTTAACTTGATTGACTGCGGAGCTACTTCGCCCCTTCCGTTGGCTACTCTCGTATGAACACCCTTTCTCTCCTTAGATTATCTAGCCCGCCTGCCTTCTATTTAATTAAGTGATCCCATTTGCTTTCCAGCGGCTTGGCGCTAGAACACTTCATTAAGAAAGATCAGAGTACCAAAGAGAAACTTCTTCTGTTAAACAAAGCCCTAACCTCATCCCTTCCCCGAGCGCCTTCCTACCCGAGAATGAAAGAAGAAATAGGGCTTTGCCCGCTCTATTCTATTCCGAAAGAGGGGATTCGTGCAATGCCCAAGGTTTAGAATCCATGTGCCAATGTCATGTCAAAGCTGAAAAGAGAAGAGCCAAAGATGGCATGGAGGTCTCGACGAGCCCAGCGTCGGCAGGTAAAGAAACCTCTCTTTAAGCAGCAAAACAAGAGTTGCGGTGGGCGAAGGCCCATTTGAGATAGTTTCAAAGGCCTTTAGTACCTAGAGACTTTCAATCCCAAATTCCCCCGGTTCTATGGGGGAAAGCTCAATCCCACCGGTATTCTTATTCAAGTAGTTAACATTTCGCTTCGGTAAGCATTCCTTTAGCAAGCGCTTACGCCCTTGCTTCTTACCATATAACAGACTCTTTATATTCTCCGATCGGGTAATTTTCATAGATGTTATTAGCTTATTCAAAAGGAAGTGATAGGAAGATTCAAGAGCATAAAGCTACGTCCAGCCAGCCAAAAAGAAAGACGAAAAATGTTGTGACATTTGGATACTAGAAGCTCAAGACGGATGGCAGTGCCAAAGGAAATCCGGGTCCAGCTGGGTTTGGAGGAGTCATTAGAGATTACCAAGGAAAGTGGATTCATGGATATATTGGTCAAATTGGGGTAACTACAAGTCTAGCTTCCTATCTTATATGGCCTAGCTTGCTCTAACCTTCCAGTCAACAAGGAGCAAGTAGCAGCTATTACATTCCAGAAACGACCCTTCCCACATACAACTGCACTAAACAAGAGGAGCTACAAGCCAAGCTATTCCATTAGAACCTGTCCTTACCCTCTAGAGCTATCACTTGAGAGAGATTATTTGATAGAATACATCCTAGCTTGCTCTAAACCGAAAGGAGAGACTATCAAGAGAGGGATAGAGCTAATGGCTTACTTATAATGCATTATTTTTTCCTAAGAAAGATACAAACTCATCTATTCTTCTATCCTAGCGTGCTCTAACCATAAAGGAATTTTGAAACATCCAACTACCGAGCTATAAGAAGAGAGGAGAGCTACTAGCAGCTAGGCTACATTCCCATATAGCTACTATAGCTAATAGAAAGGGCAGACTTAGCTCAGTATGGAGGGCAGACTACCTTCTTACAGAGTGCTCTATCCCTAGAAGAGCATACATTTTAGCATACTCTCTTTCTTTGGAAATGATATGATACTCGATCTAGATACCTAGCTACTAGAATCAAAATAATAGCATATAGCTAAAATGCCTAAGGGCCGGGAAAGCTGCTCCTTGCCTGTATAGTGTGTGGTAGGAAATGATCTTAGTCAGAGGCCCTTGCTCCTGCACGCATCTAAAGGTACAGTGTCTAAAAGCTCCTTCTGCTCTTGGGTTGGTAACGAAAGCTGCTTTTAGCTGTTGTAACGACTCGGCTGCATCAGTTGTGGGAATAAGTAACCTACAAATAGTTTTTTTTTATCCGATCGGCATATCGTTTGCTATTGAATCAACTGCTGGCGGAAGGTTTGCAGGAAATGAATCAGACGTAGTCAAATAAAAGACGGAAGGAAGACAGGGAGCAGCATGTGATTAGTTCGAGGCGCTAGCTGTACTCTTTTGAGTAGCAGTGGTGGTACTGACTTTCGGTGGTCTATCTTATTGTTGTATCCCGTCTGCTTCTGTTTAAGTAAGGAATAACGGCAGCTAGTTGAATGGCACCGGCATCTCTAGATCGATTCCCGATTCTCCTTTGCCTATCTTCCTGCTCTGCCAGTATACCTCCTTGCAAACCATCCTTCCCGGTTAGTCTTCGTAAGAACAAAGCATGGAAAGACTGTCCGTCTAATCTAATAAGTAGTAGTCCCTCATAAGGAAAGGCTAGGCACCTGGGTACTTTACATATCCTAGATTCGCATCTAGAAAGAAAAAGAATATGTTAATTGGCTACGCCCCTTCTCGAAGGCTAGCAACCTTTACTGCCCACACGCTTCGCACCTGGGGATTTGTTATAAAGGACTTGGAGACGGGGATTTCTTTCTGGCTTTCCTAACAAGCCAAATATCGTATAGAAGAAAGGTATCCCAATAGTAAAAGCGGGGAGCTGTTCCTGTCAGTTTATCTCCGAAATCTCCACCATACTGCGATGGGACTGAGTCAGATCGATTCGGCTAGATAGCTCAGAGTTAAGGGATGTAAGGGGAAGGAGTGAAGTCATGACCAAAGAATAAGAAAAGGACGGAGAGCTTTTTCGGCACTTCTTATATATAAGATGAAAGATCGCTTTTTCTCATTCGGCACAACCTAACCAACCAGAAGGAAAGGAGCCAGAAGGTACGTAGCCTTCAAGACTGAGACCATGGTTTCTATGTTTTCTTTCGTTTGCTTGATTGAGTGGTACGAGCGATAGCGACGTGTACTGCACTGATAAGAGCCTCTTAATCCAGAGTGTTCTAACTCTTGCTTGTAACCGCTCTTTGGCTCGCTCCTCCAACAGCGCTCGCTGGTTCTTGAACTTGTTGTTGTATATGTTGATTCAACACTTTCTGTTTGCAAAAATCACACATCAAAAGTCAGGGGGAAAGTCAGTGGAAGTCCGAACCGACGTGAATGGCTATCCGAAGAGTCGAATCTCTTTTAGGCATTGCATACCCGGAATGCACTCTTTGTGGTTGGACAAGAATCCAAATCAAGGCGGAGTGGGCAGCTACGGACTCTACAGGATTTGAAAGCTGGTGACCTACCATTCTACCGGGAAAGAAAATGCTGCCGGGAAGGGCAAGTGGAAGGGAGAGAAGAAACCCTTTCATAAGGTAACATGGCATAAGGCTGTCCACTCTGACGCTTCTAAGTCCTTTAAGTATCCTTCCTTAGTCTCATAGGAGAATGGCAAGAAGGGACTCATTACTATAAGTTTCCCCTTCCCTTAGTGAGTTCAGGAGAGGGTACGGAGAGGGGCAAGGCGCTCGAGCTAAAAGTAAGTACGGCACTTATCGTACTATAGTTCTACGACATAGAATAGAAGCACTACGTGGTGGCACTTCAATTGGAATATAGTGCGAGATTGGGGCGAGTGATAACGACGCGGATATAGTGTGATGTGCGATAGAAAGAGAGTACATGGAATGAGAGCTGGGGCCTCCGACTGCTGCGGTCGGGGCTAAGCGCTAGACCGGCCGGGCCATCGGCAAAGCAGGTCGAGCTCTACGCTCCTTTTTCTCGGATTTCCTTAGTCAGGGATCTGCCCTTCTGGTTGGTAGATAAGGGCATACGAATGACCAAGAAAAAGAGAAAAGCGAGGGACGAGCGACAGTGACGTGAGCTCCCCGTGGTACGCCCGGGCAAGAACTCACACCTAGTTGTAAAGTAGACGGATTACAAACGCCGCTATTAACCAAACCCACGGGCTGATCTTTCGTAGTGAAGAATGAAATACCATTCACTACATACTAGTTCATTTGCTGAGAGAGAGAGAGTGTTTTTTTGTTAGGAGCGAATTATTGTGTTGTGATAATGACGCGGCTACATATGAAGGGTATATATAGTTCCATCCATATCCAGTACATCACTCACTGATTTGCCTCCGTCCTAGAGGTCAACAAGGACAAGGTTCTCCTCGAGAGCATAAAGCGGGGATAAGGCATCTGATGAATCCTACATGCCGTCTAGCTCTCTCAGTGGAAATATCCATTGGTACTCTAGAATCAAGCCAGGTTCCGACTGGCGTGATATGCAACAAAACCAAAGTGATTGGAAAGATTCCATATAGCTCTTTCTCTAGCAGAGTTGAAGAGTACTCGGCAGGAGTCAGCCCCCTTTCTTTCATTAGGAGATGGAGGGATAGGGATCTGTGTATGCAATGTGCCGAGCAAGAATAATCTCTTAGAGGTCGGCCTAAAGAAGTTGCTCAAATCTTAGCAGTTAATCATCGGAATTACATGACAAAGTGAGCCAGAGCGCTACTTTTTTGACACAAAGGACCGGGCAAGGACCTGGGTTCCGATCCGAACCGATCTTTTCTTCATTCCCACGAGATCAGACTCGGCAGCAAATTCAGTGTCGAAAATGAGATGATAACCTGCCTAGTGAGATTGGCAAAGTGGATGATCCTGCCTACAGTAATCACCATCGAATGCTCGGCCATCCTACGGCCTATCTTCTTTCAATGTAGCATTTTCAGTCCGTGGGTCTAGGCAAAGATATGGTGAGTCCTTCCATGCAAATTCCCTCCCTATTTATTGATGTCGGTCGCCGTTCGCAATTCTTTCTCCCGGATCTTACCTAAGATGGCCCTTCTTTCATTGGTGAAGACGAGGGCCTGTCGCGTAACATGGCTAGATGGGGACTTGTGCCCGCTCCCTATTAGCTATTAGATAGTCGTGGTTACCGCAGCGATTACAGCGTTCATGGCTATTCAAAACTACGAAAGATCTGCCCGAGCTAGCACCTTTTTCCTTTATTCTGTTCAAAAGGGAATGCTCGGTTTTGGCTTTTTAAAAGGATTCGAGCTGCTCTACCTTCACAAAAAAGGAGCACCTGATAGGACAGGCAGAGTGTCACGATAGAACAAGTAGAGCCTTCCTGATAGAGAGTCTTTCTTTAAGAAGATTCGATAGATCAATAGAAAATAATAAGAGAAGAATGAGTCAGTCAAGACAGCCTTTACCTTAGGGCAAAAGAGAAGTGCCATTGGTTGGGCTAGGGCAAAGCGGAGATATCCGAAGCACGCCTTTCACTTACTATTTCCAGTCGAAGCAGAAGGTACCACTAACAAAGTGAGAGGATGAAGGAAGGAGGAAAAAAAGATAAAGAGAAAGAATTGATCAAATATCAAATTATTTGAATTCAAATAATTTTCTTTCTTTCACTTTCTCTTTATCGTTCTCACTCTTTCTATTCACTCTTTTTCCTTCTTTATTCCCTCCTTATTTTCTTTGTGGGGCAATGTTAGACTAAATATTAAGTTCGCCATTCACGTAATACTAGAATTTGAGAGAGGGGCGAGTAATAAGTGAGAAAATATTCGACGGGAAGACTTTCTACGAGATTTCCACGATCAATATCGACTTCCAAGATAAAAGATAAGGTCCGAGTGAGAACGACGGGGCGAAAGGCTCAAGACGATGTCCTCAGTTACTTACTTTAATCTTTTCCGGTAGTAGGCAACTCAAAAGAGAGAGTTGAGGGGAGCAAAGGTGAAGAAAGAGTGAATTCCATGGTTTCAGTTCTTTATAATAAGTACTCGTTCGCAACGCCTTTCCGCTCGTGCCTTCTTTTTTGTGTCCTAGCTTTGATCCGTAGGAGCTGGGGCAGGGGCAGAGGTTTCCGTTGCTTGCTTTGTGCGTACGATTCTTTTCTTAATTCTTTCCGTAGCTTCAGGTGAGGAGTGGAGAATCCTACACTTCAACTTCTAGGCAAATAATCTTTCTCCCATACAACTGCCGGAGGAGAAGAAGAGCGAGAGAACTGCCCTCGTCTCACGTGAATATCTCTTCCTCAGGTTCAATAGGTTGTCTCAGGCATGCTTAACGTTATCGCGGGTAATGTAATGTACACCCTCTCCTCCTGTATTGTTGTTAAATAATCCCGTCAAGGTCTTAAGGAAAAAGGAATGAAAACCACTGCACTGATAAAGCACTTTCATGGATCTTGATTCATTATCTTTCTCAAACAGAGGAAAGGAAGACGAAGCCAATTAGCCCGATTTTCTATTCCAACTGCTTGACCGATCTAAAGGAGCGAATGATAATGACGCCCCGGAATATATGCTTGATCACCGGCCGGAATGAATTGAGTAGATTGAGGATAGTATCCAACCATCTTAAAGCTCGCCAGGGCCCTCTGGAAAGACTCCACCAGGCTCTTTTAAGAAAGCTCTATAATATAATATCCGGCTTCTTTCTCTATTCCCGCAGGCCTGTGCTATTGATAAAGGTTCCTTATTTGCTGGAAAAGGAAGTACATCTTCGGCTTCAGTTTAACAGCGGTATCTCGTCCCTCTCCCTTAAGGTCGAGACGTCGTTGTCACTCGTCCCTCAAGAGTCTAACATGGAAAGAGTTCATGGGGCGAGTGATAACGACGCGGTAGTTTCGTATTCACGACTATTATTATTTTGCAATGCCTAAAAGATATTCGACTACGGTTAAAGCACCGAACTCAGACAACTTATAATTCCCGGCAGCTGAGCTAACTCGGGTGGGATTCACAAAGAGGGATTGATCCCGACTCGTACGCTGCCCTTGCCCGTGTTTTTGTATTCCGAGTTCGGGACTCAGACGCACAAGTTGGCTAACTCACTTGCCCAACCCGCCCTGCCTTCCATGCAAATAACAGAATGGCTTCTCGTGAAGAGAAAGAGTATGGTACATCAAAATGACATATAGTTGCTTGTGCCCGTTCTTCAGCTGACCTAACCTGTAGACTTCAAGGAGAGGGCCGAGTGGAATGTACGAGTTCATGGCTTTGAGAAATACCATGCACTCTACGGGCCATGAACGTATTATTTTCTTTGGGGGGGGGTGGAGACTATCCTTTTGGGGCAATTGGAGACTATCCATTCAAAACTACTCAAGATCTACTAACACAGAATTTTCTTCGTTACCCTCTCGCATACGTCGTTATCACTCGTTCGTCATTATCATTCGCACCTTTACTTTAGGTCTCGCGCGTCATTATCATTCGCACCTCTGACCCTTAAGTTTGTGCATGTGTAAAGCATATAGCAGATATGGAAGTATATGAGTTGCATTTCTTTATCCCTACCTTGAGTGAACTTTTTTATTGAATTCAAGCTCATTCGTGAACTCAGAATTAGTAAAGAAAGTGGTTAAGTTCATGATGATACTTCAAATTTCCTAACATCTTTTGAAAGTGTATTTTTTAAGGTAGGAAAGAAAGTAGTTGTAGTGAAGTGAGACTTTTCATTTAATTCTACGATGCAGAGGTAATTTGAAGACCTCAGGGAACCCTTGTCAGCTGTCCTTACGCAAGCTACAGTCGTGAATTAAAAGATCTTTCGTAGTTTCGTAGCACATGCCATATTAGACTCTGTAGCCTTTGGGGAAATACCATTTACGTATATCCAAACGCCATGAACTCTACCAACAGCAAGAGTCGTGAATGGCAACATTGCGTTTTAGCAAGAGTAGTGAATTGAATTCCGACCCTAGCAAGAGTAGTGAATTCAGGGCCGAGCGAAGTTACGGGGTTGCCTTGGGGGCAATGTTAGACTATCCGAACTACTACCGTAGTCGTGAATGGCCCCAAGCCATGAACTATTCAAAACTACGAAAGATCTACTGTTCAAGTCTCTTTTGAAAGATGTTAGGAAAGAAAAAGTCTCATGATGAACTCTTTCTTCACCCTATATTAACTTTAAAACGAGCCATCGCGTCATTCTCATTCGCAGCAAGAGTAGTTAATTCCAAGAGTTCAGGCACCAGCAACACAATTAAAGTATCTTGTCCCAACCGAGAACCGAGAAAGTATAAGCCTTGCCCGGGCAAGAGTCTAAGATGGCAATCGGATAGTCGGCCTTTGGTGCCTGGCAATTTAGACTCCAAACATTGTATACTTTCCGTAGTGATTCTTCACTACGAAAGAATCTCTCCCTGCCCTCAGTCAAGCGTCTCAACTATTCTTTCTTTCCTTCCTCGGTAGTATGTTATATAAGAAGTTCCTTTCTCGCGTACTCAAAACGAAGAAGGGCTAGACTTGATGAGTTCGGGTTGGGTTCGGGGATAGAGTGAATGAAGCTCTTGCTACTGACAAATTCATTCCAAGAGCTGCTACTGACTCGGGAGCTTATACGGACCTGTGGCTCTTCCGGGAGTCAGAAATGGAGCAAGCTCCTCATTCTCTTTTTTCCGCTCGCGGGACTGGAAGCGAGAATCCCTTCTGGTTAGGGGCCTCAGCCCGTGCCACTGATCTGATTCCTATAGATAGAGTAGAGCAGGGTCAAGCTCTTTCTTTCATTCCGGTCTCAAGAGTGGAATCAGATTCCTACCTTTCATGCCGCAAGCCGGGCTTAGAACCTGAGTTGGCTTTGACCGGGTTCTCGTTCTGATAGGAAAACCAGTGTACATACGCTTTGTTGAATCTCTCTGGCTTCGAACTTGGGTCTCCTGCTCCACCAAGAAAGAGATACTGGGCACTGGCCACTAATCTATAATAAATGGAAAAGAGTCTCACTCTGAAAGTATAGACTTCCCATTCCTTCTTATGCTGCAGCATAAGCTAATTCAGCGACAAGCCCAATCAAATCCTTGATTCGTTCCCGCTTCCGGGTCATTGTTCTTCTCAGATTCTCTTTTCTAGGCATTCGTCCTATGTTGTAGACGTTTCGACTCCTCCAACTCATTGTTTCTATTCCACTTTCAGTCCTATCTAGTTCCGGCTTCGGGAAAGGGCTGATTTAGCGACATTGTCTTATTCTTTTGACAACCCGAATCCGTTGAATACTCTTATTAAAATAGAATAGATAGCCAGCTCTCAGAAATGAAAGAAAACACGTTGATTTCACCTACGTTGAATGTTCAATCTACAAAACCCAATCCGTAATGGTTCCCTACATGAGGTAAATGAATGATCCCAATACCTTTCGGCATGGTACCGGGCCTTCACTTCAGTTCAATCCACTGCGCCACTCTTCTTTCACCTCAAGCTCCACTCCAATTGAGACAACTACCAGGTCAGGAGTCTTGCTTTGGCCCTATGCGAATGTTAGCGTGAGCTCTCCTTATTCATCTCCGTTGTTGGATGTCGTTCGATAATTGAGTCGTGGGCGGCGAGCCCTCTTGAATACCATGAAAAGAGAATCATAACTCTGTCTTTCGAACACTTCTGAAGTAAAGTATAACGAATAAGTCTCACTAAGCCACTCGAGAAACCAATTGTAAAGTAGCGACAGGTATCTCAAGATATTCTGTGTTGCGTCATGACGCATTGAATGAAAGGACTCTGGACGATAAAGCACCTACAATAGCGCTTCACAATAGTGGGCTGAGGTCCCGTGAAGTACTTAGTAAGTGCTCCGGTAGCGGATCCCGAATTCAAGCAAAAACGCACATGGAGGAAGGGGCGAATGATAATGACGCGCTCGGACTTCCCTATCTCATCATCGCACCCTCGAGTCTCACTAGCAACGTAGTTAGCGAATTTCACTCTCTCGTCACTCACAGATAATATGAAAAGAGTCTGACAAGCCACTCGCACAGTACATGCTTTTTGCCTTTCACTACTCCTTTTCAGCCATGAGTCTCACTCGAACGAAAAGAAGCACTTAAAGCCAGGAGTCTGACAAGCCTAGAGTGAGACTAGCATAGTCTTTCTAGAATGGAACTCGCACGAGCCTCGAGTCTCACAAGCGCGAATGGAACTCGCACGACTTCAAGCCTCGAGTGTAACTCGCACGTGCCTTTTTATCGTCATTGAAGTCACTCTAAAAGATAATATGAAAAGAGAATCATAGAAAGTGGGTGATCAAGCCTCTCTTTTCTGCCTTCTGTGGACTTAGAAGATTCAAAGCCAAGTGCCGAGCGAAAGCACTCTTTAAATGGTGAATTAATCGCACAGTTCTTCTTATTTTATTGCACTTCATCCGCTTTGATTGTGTTGTTTTTGAGTGCTCTTTTGTCTTCTTTATCAAGCCTCTCTTTTCTGCCATAATCTGATCTTTTCTCTGTATCTGCAGTGTCATCGTCATTGAAGTGCTCAAAGAGATTTATGAGTGTATTTTCTGTCTTTTCTTTAGTGCTCAAAGTGGAATCGGCACATAAAGAGTCTAAGTCGCAAAGAAAGTGCTTCATTCCAATGCCACGAAGAAGTGGCCTTTCTCGTCACTTTCGACGTTGGTCGTTCTCACTCGGCCCACGGCCCTCAACTTTATCCCGAACTTAAACAAATATTATAGTACCACGTCGCCCCTTAACTATTTGATTTTCTCACTCGGCCCTTCTTTCTTTCTCCCTTCCCTTTACTATCGGAAATGGAACCCGTCCCCTACCTGCCGACCTCTACATTAAGGTCTTTCCCCCTCCGGGAAGGCTGGCTAAGACAGATTGAGCTTCTTTCTTATAAGAACCAGGTAGCATGCATGTGTAGAGCATCTGACATCTCGATCATAAGGTTCCTTTGGTTCCAACTAGTTACGTGGTGTTCTGATTAGATCCTAACCCGACTGGACATTAATCTCCCTTATAGCGAATAAGAGCTCCTCCATGCTGCCACTGATGAAGTGGAGTTGGTCACAATGGAATCCACCCGTCAGGTACGAGGGCCGTAGGGCTCGAAATTCCCGTTAGGGCCGACTTACTAATTAAGATAAGAAAGGGCTAATAAGTACGAAATACAGATAGGAAAGAGTAAATGGTACACCATTTACGTAATACTGAATTTGCTGCAGGGATAGATCCTTTTCTTTCTACGTTTT
>JBBUKS010000067.1:97113-107488 GCA_038050645.1 Hedychium gardnerianum
TGAAATTCTTAACGAACAAGTTTCATAACAGAATTTCGATTATGTCTTCAAGGACTTCAAGGTTCTAAAAAAGAAGAAAGAAGAGAGTGGAGTGGGTTTCCTCTTCTTCTGGTGTAAGCAAAGAACGTACAACAACCTTAAATGTATTTAAAGTAGGTCCACTAGAACGTGGGAAATTCAAAAGGACGACTACTATCTTATTCGATCATGAACGAGAGGGTCTAAAAAATCTTCCATCTTTGAGGAGAGAGTGGAAACATATACAACCTTGGCCTATGGATTTCTTAACCTCGGGTCAGCCAAAGCGGTTTACCCCCTTCAAATCGGGAAGTATTCTGGCGGGTCTACCTAGTGCAGCGCGAGCTAGAAGGATCTTTCGAGAAATACCTGATCGAGGGTTAGCGGATATGTTTTCATATTGGGTTTCGGACCTTATGAACTCGCCTTATAAGAGCTCCCTCGATCTTATGCTCACCATGTCCCTTGTAGTAGGTGCTTTTTATTTTTGGGCACTGGTACCCCAAGCCATTCTCGAAGTGGACCCGACCGCCGTCCAACATCCCAACAAAGCGGAAATGCTGAAAGAAACCCTTATCGATAGCCCTAATATGCTTCGTTGCCCGGAGGATCTCACTCTGACCAAGAACATACTGAAAGAATATCATGAGCTGATAGGGGATCTTAATATCGAGGATCCTCGGACTGAAGTAAGGAAGCGAGCATTCGCGTACACGTTAACTTCGATATTAATTGGTTTAATGCTTAATTCGGTGTGTACTTCCCACCAACATATAGGACATATAGAAAAGGAGGAACAATGGTCCAATCTAACAGCAAATAGGTTATTACCTTGTTACGTGAGGAAGATCCTCTCGCTAAAAGAAACGGACTTGCCCAAAAGCTTAGTAACATCTCCCTTTTCCTGTGGGAAGAGAAACCTAAATATCAAACCCGAATCTCTGGAAAGGCACTAGCGGAGAGAATTCCCCTTTGATTTTAGTAGATGGGACCTTTCAATTCTCTCCTATGCACCGATCTTGGATTCCAAAACCTAATAAACCGAGTGAGAAACGACCTATTACACAACCCCAAGCAGCGGATACTATATTCTTGGACGCCCTCTCAATGCTCTTAAACATAGTCTTCGAGGACATTTTCTCACACCAATCTCATGGCTTCAGAAGAGGGAGGGCCCGATTACATTCTTCACTCAAATGCAGACATGGGGCAGACTCGACAAACTCATTAAAGCCGATATTCTAAAATGCTTCGACAATCTAGATCACACCTTCTTACTCACTCAAACTCCTTAGGTCTCATCTGGGTCCAAATAATGAACCATTTTATCAACTTATAGAGACCTTTTGCAAAACCTCGATACTGGGGCGGGACTACTCTCAAGATACGAAAGGTATCCCACAAGGGTGTTCCGTTAGCCCTGTTCTAATGAACGTGGTATTGCATGAACTCGACCGGGAAATGGAAGGCTTAATCAAGAACGTAGGGGATCAGCTAGGTTATGTGAGATATGCGGACGATATGATATTTGGCATGAAAAAAGGATCGGGTTCCGAATGGGTTTATCAACCGTGGAAGTTGCATTTTTCTACGGTTGTAAATCAGATTAAACTAGCTACCAAAAAGGTGGAAATAGTCCGAGAGACCCCCCGAAAAATCCTAATTTTAGGATTGGTAGTAGGAATGACAACTAATGGTGAACTCAGTATTCGAGCCCCTTTCCGAATTCCGAAGATGGAAAGCTAAATTGACTTTAGAGATTCTTGTTGCTAGAATGGGTACGAGGAAGACGCTTTCGGCCTTCCTGCGGACACTAGACCCAATGATAACCACCCGAATTTCATTCTCATTTTGTTGTTCTCGAGTTTATAGCGCTGAATTACTGATACGGTACTTTAAGCAGTTGGTCCACGTGCGGACTCGACAATTTATGAAAGCGTACGGTGTCTCTGACCCCGGACACCGAAAACGACATGTGGCGTCCTACCTAAAAAGACTTCCTATCACCGTGAGGCAGTTGAAGGAACGGATGCACGACTTAGCGAATCGCTTTGTTCAGGGGTCGGGTGGCTAGCCATAGGGCCTCGGGGTTGGGCGTAGTTAGCTACGGGCTAGTCCCTGGAAGGTGCTATTCCTTCCAGACCGTTGGTCCGAAGCTCCGGGGGTAGGCTTTAATTCCCGTAGCTCCTTTCTTTATTTACTCTAGCAGTCTTTTCTTATTATTAGTAGTCTTCTTCTTTTTACAGGCTTTGAATTTGCCCTTGCATTTTAATGACTTAATTCTGAATAGGTGTTCTTCTTCTTACTCTCTAGATCTTTCTTTTCTTTGCTTTTCTCTTCTTGACAAGTCAGCTTTCTTCCTGCTTTCAGATGGTAACAGGTGGTACGTTGCAGATTCTATGGATGATGTTGTTGGGGGCCCTTCGAAGCTAGCGCTTCTACGGTCCGGCCTCGCTAAAAATAGCGAGTCCTATCCGACCCGAGGAGACTCGGGGCTCCCCTCCTCTTTTTTGTTATTTGGTGTCATTCTCAGAAGAGTAACTGGAGAAAAGGAAATGTTGAGCAGCTTTATTCGATCTTCTCTGGGGCCCATCCGACTGGACATCCTCAGGAAAAAAGAAACCTTTCTCACTCTAATTGGAACCAGTACGTCTTCCATGAATACGCCAAACAAAAAGTGTTTGCATTTCTGGAAATGTTTACCTTCCTCAACGAGGGCAGACACTGGTAAGGAGCAAGTCTACTTATCAAATTGGCAGAAGTACCACACCACCACCATGTGTCAAGTGCTTTTGCCTTATCCCTACTTGACTCCTGAACGAGGGTACACTTGGCCCTCTAGTCTCACCCTTTCTATCTTTAGGTGGAAAATCTCAAGTCGGTGATACCCCCCTGAATTAATACACCAATTGTAGAGGCCTCTTAGTGCCTTCTTATGGAGGAACCGGCTCTTGCGATGGAGAGTGCCACAAAGATAGCGTGCTTGTGTTGGAAGCGCACAAGTGGGCAAACGAATTGCCCCTCGTAAACTCGAAACGTCTTAGCCTTTATTCTCTTGTCAGACGTTTTGAGCTTCTGGGCCTATGCAATTATGTTGACTAACCATGGGTAAGTCCGATTCCCCCACCGTAGCAGCTCTTCAGCCGTTTAACAAGCTAAATAGGGATTCCCCGATATTCTAAGTGAAGCAGGCGATTAATAAAAAAAGTACGGGACCCGCGCTTGGAATAGTGGGTTTCTTGTAGTAGATGAATCAGAACATATAGGTAGCAACTATCTCGAAATGGATAAAATGGATAAGTAGGCTCTCCCATTTTTTCTTTGTATGGGTGAAACGCCCGCTTTCGCCTACGACTTTCTCATCAGAGGTTTAAAGAGGTAATGATTCTAGGACTAGAGGGAACAACGTTCAAGTCGACCAATGATAGGCGAACAACTAACTTCTCTGGTGTCCATCAAAGGATTCGGAGGTAGGGGATGACCTGTAATTAATCTGGCTGTTTAGGTTAAAGGGAAGGGCCTCGTCGAAATCATCGGCTTTCCGCCGCCCGGTTATTGAAGAGAATTTCCCAGCGGTGGATCGAGTATAAGGCCAGTATAGGCTGAGTCTAATTCACCATCCCGGGATTGAGTTCTGACCATAAAATGCAACTATCATGCTTGGATGGAAGGAGCATTCAATACTATCGAGGTTGGACGGAGGCACCTCAACTCGGTCGGGAGTGAGTTGTGAATTCAGGCGATAAGGCTTGTGATGTTCGATCTAAGATATTCGGAATCAAAATCCAGATAGAATTTTTTGCTTTCTCAATCGCTTTCTCGGCCGTAAGAGCAGCTCCTAATTCCCATCTCGGTAGCTTCATCTTCTTCGGGAGCGGATAATGCTTCTGCTGCCGAACCGGGAGGGACAAAGAGGCTTACATGCCTGATTTCTAAAATGGAAAACACGGAGGGGTATTAAATCCTTCACTTCCCCCATTTAGTGAGAAAGCGCGTATACTCGTTTGAAGGTTTGGAACCCTCATCCGGAGTCGTTTAGTTAGTTGTCAATAGCTTTCGGAGTTGTCGACCCGTCATTTCCAGTCGAGTAAAGGAGCATCTCCCTCTTCATAGCAGTCGCTCAATACGTTGTATCGATGGAGTGACATCTGGGCTTATCCGCTTACTTATCTAGGATCAAGGGCTCCCTCTACCCGAGGGATCAGTAAGCAACCGGGTGACGGGCGTGAATCCGGTGGCTTGTACTTCTTCGATAGTGGTTTTGTGGGTGCTGTTCTTCAGACAAGTTCTTCTCCTTACCAGATTAGGTCATCCATCCCTTCAAGCAGTTATTCCCTCTTTGCCGTCCGTGTCTGAGCTAAGTTGCTCAGTATGTCAACTAAGTAAACACCATAGAGTCTCTTTTCCTCCTCGTTTGGATAATCGTCGGTCAGTTCCTTTTGCTTTAGTTCATTCAGGGTCCTACTAGCTTGCTTGGGTTTTGTTATCTTTTTACTCGGTTCTATTTAATGAAAGGAGTGGTTTTCGATTTGGAAATAGTTCCATCCAAACAAAGATGTGTGTGTTTTGCGTTCTGATAATGCTTTCTTCTCATGATTTGGAAAAGAATTTTGCTCAACATTCCATGTTACATCAAACATCTTGTGCACATACTCCTCAACAGAACGGGGTAGCAGAAAGGAAAAACCGTCATTTGATAGAAGTTGCACGTACCGCATGTTCTAAAGGTTTATTGGGGCGATGCTGGTCTGCTGTTTGATGTGTATGCTATGTGCCCTTGGTGTAGTATGCATCTTAAATGGTTAGATTGGTACTTCAATGTAGCTCTTTGTTATTACACTCCCCTCGATGAGCTGTTACACCCCCCGATTGTGCCTTTGATGGCTCGTCGTACCGAACGTGTTGTAAAAGACTTTCGTTATGGCTTGTTGTTTAAAGCAAGCGTACGATCAGGTTCGGTCTTGTCATGTGCCACTTCCGCTTCCTACAGTGGTGAGTGACTTTAAACGGACCCTGAGCGCTATCAATTCATCGACAAAGAAAATAACTAAACAAAACCTGAGTGGCTAGGAAGATTGATGTAATGGACATTTTGTAAATATGGGAAATGTTAGAAGTTAATCTCATTCACTAAAAGGAAGTAATTCAAATGTTAACCTAGAAAGCGGCGTACCACAAAAAAAGAAGACCTTGAATTCGTGCACGCACATCGTCGAGGTCTCCGCAAAAAAGCAACTCGATTTATATACGCATAATGGTTGAAACTCCCTGATCGAAGCCTTTAGCTAGGAGCCTCTTTTCCTTCTGCCCAGCTCCTCTCCCGCTTATTGATTAGGGCGAGTTGCAGTTGGTTAAGTTTATGTTTCTATTAGTTGGGAAAGGAGGGCTTTCGAGCAATCAGTTAAGCTCTTTCTGTATTAGTTAAAGGTTAAGCGATATCTCGATTTTCTATATCTATTCTTTCTTTTCTAACTGTACTACTTGTGAGTCAGGGACTAGGGAAAGCAAGAAAAGGGATACGCGTTAGCCGGAGAAAGGTAGCTAGAATCGATTCTATTAAGAGAAAAGGAGTGAAAGGCAGGCGAAGCCATAAGAGATAGGCAGGCAATCCGTCCTACGAATACTGTCCTCTAGCTTCTGTTATGAGTGAATTTCTATGGCCTATTTGATCTAAAAAGAAGCCCTGTGTGTGAAAGCCATCTTTAATAGGGAGCTGTCTGCTTAATTGGCCTGATTTTTGTGCTCTAGTCGAAGTAGCAAGCAAGGAATGAATTCCGCCTAGCAGAGTAAGCATTTCCTCTATCAGTAGCACTGACGTCCGTCTTTATTCGCAAGGAAGTATCTGCGGAAGGCGAAGGTTGAATGAATGGATCTGAGAAGGAAGAAAGATGTGCCAGTTATCTCTGAATAGCATCAACGGGAGCGGCAGTAGCAGTTAACGGTAAGCGATAGGGGAGGTGAGGCTAGAAGAAAGGAGCAATCCGTCTCATATGCGGGATAGGCTAGCGCATATCAAGCATCTGTAGCAGGCAGATAGGATAGGGTCTGAGGTCGAATTGGTCTTCGATCGCAGAGGGGCGGGCTGGCATTTCAAGCTGCCTTATTTTCATCCGGGGCTTGGCGGCTGATACAAAACAAAATAGCCCGGTTATGCTTTGATGAACCCCTATTTCTAAATAGTTGGATCCTTTGATGGTAGTTAAATGCTACCGCCTGGGTGGGATAACCTCGGGGAAAGCGGCGGATCATTGACTTTCATTCTCTTATTTCCATGCCTTTCACCCCTCCTCGCATCCAGAGGAATTTAACCTTACCTTAGAAGGGTCCTCTCTAGGCAAGGCACCGATCGATATCCGAGATTCGATGAAAGTATGGAAGGCAATAGCTTTCCCAAAAGTTCAATCTTAAGGTCGGTACCTATAAGGGGAGTGAGAGGCTTCAAGCAGATGAGAAAAGTAGACCCTAGCCGCCCTTCCAACACAAGATGGCTCGGAGCAAGCAAAGTCTTACGTTATATACTATAAACGCAGAAGGAGAGTAAACACACAATGAAATAGGTGGAGAGTCACACTTCTTAATAATGCCCAAAAGCCCTTTAGCCCTTCCGACTAATATGTGACCATAGGATCTCACAGTGTCGGAATGAGTTGAGGACGAGATGCGATGTCCAGTCGTATTGGTAGGTAGGGATCGCTATGCCACCTGTCTTTTTTATCTTAGGCGTACTGCTTAGCAAAGCAAACGGTCGGTCATAGACTGGAGCAGACAGACCCTGCTACATCGTGATAACTCTCTTCAACCGGATCAACAAAGGCGAGATCCGCTCACTTCCCCACCGACTCAATCAATCGGAGGAAAAAAAATCCTAAACGGAAGGAGTGGCAAGCAGCAGAAAGAGAAAGTCCAACTTAGGTGTCAGGCTTGAGAAGGGTCATCGTTCCCGGCTGTCCTATGTTTGTTGTACTTCTGCAGGAGGAGCTCAACCCCGCTAACGTCGTGTTTTAGGGTTACGACGACTTCTGAGAGACTAAGTTGAGAATAGCGCTCGCTATCTTTCCAGCCATAGGCATATCTGCTTACTTATCTAGGGTCAAGGGCTCCCTTTTCTTTTGCGGATTCATATACTTATTACTTTGGAAGCACTTCCCCAGGTCCACCCCATTTGAAGAGTCCGTTTTTGCCTCTGTTATTGAAAAGTCAAGTCAGGACCTCTTTTGTTGTATCTGCTGCGCCTATTTCGAATTCCGCCCGAAAAGCATACTTTTATCTATACCCATCCGCCACCTGGGAAAAGAAAGTCCTGCTATATCTACTGTATTTTATCCAGGACCGGTTGGTTGCCTCTGATCCCGCTTCAGAGTTTGTGTCGGTTGATGCGCCTGCTAAGAAAGCGGATTCCTATTATTATGGAATAACTTTTGATTCCTATCCTGGATTTGGAAGGAAAGAGAAACTACTCAGCGCCCCTTTTTCTCGATTAAGGTCTGGTAAGCTATTATCCTCCGATTCAGGTTCTAGCCCCTACCCTTTCCCTGTGCTCTTGAAACCTCGGTTAATGTAGTAGTGTTGCACTCCTCTCCTATGAGAATAGTCAGGATTATCCGGCCACTCCCCGTGTTCTTTCAATGCTTTGCTTTGGACACCGGGCACGGCGACAGGGGGCTGCTCAACTAGCCCCCCTGGTGTACGAAAGCTGCGAAGGAAGAGGAGCACAACCGTCACTTGCGAAGCGAACAAAGCTTAGCGCTCAAACAAAGCTTTGGGGCGCTCGTACACTCTCCGTTCTGTGGTGCCCCTAGCGCAGCGCTCAAACAAGCCCTCAGATCCTGAGGTGAGGGTGCGATGCCTATCGAAAGAACAAAAGGTGCAAAACCGGATCCGCGTCAAGTCTTGCATTGGCCGATTCCGTTGCCGAAAACCGCTTGTTATGACCCGGGTGGTACTTTGACGTTTTTATGGGAAGACATCGCGTTCCTAGTCGATTTCCCTCATCTAAATGCACACCTTAATGCTACGAAGTGAAGCAGGTAGTCTCTGACTTACTTGCCTCGGTCAATCCCCTAGGTCAATGTCTGTTTTGAATTAATGTTGTCAACGAGTATGTTAACTCTATCTGGGTCTCTTTTCGTGCGTTTTCCCGGTCAGGCATCACAATCAGATTGGATGGATTGAGTTTTGTGGTGAAGCAGGCATAGAGACAATAGGGTATCTATCCTGTGATCTTTTATCAACCCCGGCTCGGTATCGGTACGTATTGATACGTATCGGTAGTCTCAGTCTTTCCCTGCCTGCCCTGGTATGAGTTGAGAGTCTCAGAGGGAGTCTTCCTCTACTCTAGGCTCACTCCACCCCCTGTCTTATTTCAATGCTTTGAAACCGGGGAAGGAAGAGTTCGGGCAAGTAAGCTAGGAATTTCGTATAGTCAGATGCGCGGGCCCAGGGCGGTGGGTGGGCAAAGAAAGCCAACAGGCATATAGCAGCAGTCCATCAAATATTGGAAAGAGTCCCCGGGGCACAAACGAAATTCTTCAATCCGGTAACCGGTAGCTGTTCATAGTCCACAGCTACTAGACCAGATGGATTCCAACGGAACTTCAACTTCTCTTCTACAGATAGTGCAGTGCTGAAACATAATTAAGGACGACCTCCATCTCCATATGGTAATTGAAGTCGAACAGGAGCAAACCTGGTGCAATTCCATCCTTATTCCTGGCTATGATTCCCAAAGAAGCAAAACCTCACTAGACCGAGGCCCATTGCTATGGGGACTGCACTGTATAAGAGAATGACTAAGGTAATTGCCAATAGATTGAAAGACACGCTGGCTCCTTTAAAAGCCTTCCGGATAGGAAGAGCCATTTTTGATTATCCCCAAGGGGGCTTACCACTCCGCTGATAGATCAGGTGAGCCAGCCATGATCACTAAACTCGCCAAACCCAGCATATGATAATGTTAATCATAGGTTTCTATATGCTTAAGGAAAATTGGATTTGCAGAGTCGGGTACGAGAGTGTATTTATATAAATGGATAGTACCAATGATCCATGGACGACCAGTGGGGTTCATAAAAGGAACCAAACAAAGGTCTGCGACAAGGCTGTCCCCTCTCTCCATATCTCTACTTACTGGTTGCAGAGAGATGAAATCGACTGCTCAAACATAGCTTCCAAGAGGGACAACAGCAGGGCATTCTGCTCTCTCCAGGAACCATGGCACCACTTATCTCACAGTTTGCAGATGAGACTGTAATAATAACAAAGCCAGATAGAGAGACTGTTCGAGGCTTCAAAACTTTATTTCAAGTTTTCCTTAAAGCCGGAGGGGGAATTGTCAACAAGAACAAGAGTTTTTTATACTTATGTCATGTTAAAAACCCCAGACGGCGACGGATACTAAGACAACAGGGATTCACAGATGATCTATGGACTGACTTTGGTCCCATATACCGTCAATCTATGACTATAAGGCTATAAGGAAGGGGCGCAACGAAACCTGGAAAAAATGCAGTCAAACAAAAGTACTCATCATCATCCCGCCGCTCCTACCAACGATAATAGAAGTTTCGAGGCTTTCCCGATCGAAATATTTGCATGCGAAGAGATCCCAATTCCGTGTATCCGGTTAAGCAAGCCCTGCCGCCAGCTTCCACCCAGACAAAAAACGTGAGCGCCCCTGCGCGAGCCTTATTGAAAACTAAAGCAAGAAGGGAGAAACTTGAGAGAAAGAAGGTGCTTGTTGCCGCCTTATTAGTAAGTAAGCTTGTTCAGGCGAAAGGTTGCTTTACTAAGATTCTAATAGTTGGCTCTAATGCCTCGTTACGTATACTTCACTCGCTCGTTAGCGCTTTAGAAAGATTGCTGGGGCTTATACAGGCCTTAATAGGAGTAGTGTCTACCCTACCTTTCTCTACTGTATAAGGAGGGAAGTTGAGCTGCTTCCACGTGTAAACTCGCCCCACACCACCCCAGTAGTGCTATAGGTATTCCTTAGTGGCATTGTCATATATTTATTGATATGGATTCTCTTTAGCCCCTTTCTAATATAAATTATGATCTTAAGATTCTTATTTTCACTTTTTTGACCCCTTTTTAGACTTAGACTTAGATGTCTTGTTTAAGATTAGATAGCCATCCTTACAGCTTTATATCCCGAAATCTTGATATCTCTTTCTATTGCTTTCAGGCCTTTTTCATTATCCATTATCGTGATTATAATCTTTCTTTTCATCGGGATCTTGATCTTGTTAGATTAGAGTTATACTCTTAGTACTATAGTATAGTAGGCTTAGAGCCTTCTTATGGGTCGGCTCCTCGCCTTAGAATTCTAAGAAGTATAATAACTAGAAAACCGCTAGGC
>JBBUKS010000067.1:141167-176593 GCA_038050645.1 Hedychium gardnerianum
GGTGCTAGCTAGCTGGAGGGAATGTATTCACATAATTACTTTCTTTGGGGGGCCAGGAGGGAATGGAATTCCCTCTTGGTGCTGGGGAGAGGGAAGAAAGGGTGAGACCGTCAGGGAGAGAGTCTTCAATAGCTCTGATGACTCAGGGCCTACTATAAGGGGCGAAGCGGTTCTAGGCTTTGGGCCATTAACTACTCTTGCTGGGATCGCTATAATTAAAATAATTTAGGGAGTACGTATAAATCTTATTACTAAGGAGAGGGAGATTGAGTTATATAATATAATGAGTAAGTCAATTATATAGCTCCTCCATAAGGAGGGATAACTATAATGAGTGCTCGCTTTAAAAGTCAAGGATAGGCTATAAGCTCGACTGTAAAGGAATTTGAGGGTATACCCGAAAAAAGGGATCTACCATCAGCCTCAAGGGGGAGGGATTCATATAAGATAAGAAGCACAAACTTATGTAAAAGAGAATTCTATGCCCCGCTAAAGTGAAGTTTTTCAAAAGAAAAATCATTCGAATTGACAACTTGAAGTGATGTTTTCAAAAGCTTATGACCCGTAATTACAAATAAGGTTCCCTGGTTGGCACAAATTACATTCTCAATTAGGTTCCCTTGTCTTTAAATGCATTCTATAGTTCTCATTCTGCTAAAGAGAAACAACATAAATTCTTGCCTCTCGTAATTCACGTGTGAAGCATATCGGATCTTGTATCTGAAATTGAACTCCTTCAGTGTATTGGAGCATGAATTCAATTCCGGATATACAGTCATTCAGATCTTCGTATTTGATTCTTTATATAATGTAAAAAAAAGATATTCTACTGTAGCTTTTTGCCGACGTCAAGTAAAGGAGGGTTCGACCTCAAGGGAGAGAGTATTAAAGAGCTCGACCGGCAGAGAGTAGGTCTTCAAAGAGCTCTAGCATCTCAGGGTTAGGTATCTAAGCTAATAATAAGGATTTTAGGCACTCTGACAATCAGAATCAGAATGCTTTGTTACGCTACTGGGCAAAGACCGGCGGCTTATTCAAGTCTTCACTCCCGAGTCAGATGCTCCAGTAGTTGTCCTGTCATCGTATGGTAAAGCCTGCTCATATGTGGTCCGAGAAGCAGGAGTTGCTCATTAAACAGTTATGTGAGTTTGCCCCCGTGCCGTCCGCTTGCTCGTTGGAATGAAGGGAGCCCTCAGCTCTTTTCAGCGTGACCCAGTAGAGCTATTCTAAGTTCCTATCCCGTATGTAATATAATCAAAACTCTCCCCATTCCCTACATCGCACATTCTCTGCTTTACCGGTCGGGACTCTTTCCATAGCCGCGCATATGATCTTCCGCTACCTCCTGCGGGTCTCCTTGACTATCGGTCTAGCTCCGGAAAAGAACGAATCTTCCTTATTGGAACGGAATGGCACTGCGTACTTGAAAATGACATGTTAGAAGTCCCTACCTTTATCATACCCGATCTTTCTTAAGGAAGAAACCTATCACTCTTGACTTAGAAGGAGGATCAGGATTGAACTGATGGTGCTGAGCCTCTTTCTGCTTATGTGGCTTCCGGTCTTTGACTTGATTGTGCCTTGAAAGAGGAGCCGTTGATTGAATCTGATTTGGAGTAGAGTACTTATTGGAATGAACTCTTGAAAGAGGTGTAGAGCGCATCCGTCCCTTTACAAATGTCCTCTCTTGCTCCTTTTCCAGGGTTCTTCGTACGTTGCAGGAGCGGGCAGAGTCTAATGAAGAGAGAGTGCTTATTCCGTGCGAGATGCCGGCGAACTACTGCTCTTTAGTTTAATCTTTTCCTTTCCTCAACGTAACTACTTACATCCGCAAGATAGAATATGAAGCGTTCTGAAGTGAGGCAAGATAGAATCTTTTCCTAAACGTGTCTACTTCTGGAGGGACTCAATGCGGCAGCGACGATATCGCACTCAAGTGCTTTTATGGTTGAAACGATCAAAGTTGTGCTGATAAAGGTCGAGGGCTCGACGCTCGAGTGACGGGGTCTTCTTCCTATCCCGCTGGTCTCCTTGACCCCATTCCAATCTCTCGCTTCTGAACCGGGACTACCTTGATTCAAGCCAAGGACTGCAAAGAGCCCAGGACAGCGAACTCCTAAAGCCCCGTACGACCCGAACGCATACTATACCGCATATGTTCGGAGCGCAAGGCCATGAACGAGAAGGTCCATCTGTACGTCCCAAAGCCTTTGATCCGTTCCATACGTGGCGCCGATGGTTTGATTCGCCCCTGGTTTCATTCTTTCATTCCCAATCCGAGGAGTGCGCGCAAGGCAGTGAGCAAGAGAGAGAGGCTACGCGGATCGCCATACTAATCAAAGGATAAGGGGGACGGGACGGACTGACGACCAATACTGGTTCGAGCTCGGGTTTATCACACCATATGGGATACGAAGAAATGGACCAATAGAAGCGAAAGAAAGACATCGAAGACTCGTCTCGCTCAGTCCATCGGAAAAGTGTGTCCGGGTTCACTTGGTTAAGAAGTTCGATTCCTTCCCTCTTTTCAGTAGAGCTCCCTCACTCCCCCAGCTAGCGGATAGTCGAATATCTTCATGGAGGGCCATTTCCAATTCTTTGATTCACGCTCGCCTCCACAGCATAATCGTTCATCAAGCTAGACTCGATTACCTCCGGGAAGACGTGGTTCATGAGCCATTGACTCGAGCGCTTTATTGAGTGATTTGACCCGGGAGTCCGGATCGCTAGGAAAGATCGGGGACATCTGACTGAGATAGATCGTCATCTCCGGGCGAACGAACCGCTAACTATGATCATGGTTCCTTCTGTGAATTCGGGGAAGGTTCTTATGCATCGAATCCGTAGCCTATCGCCTACCTGCCGATTTCTCTACGATAAGAGATGTGAGCCTTGCCTCAACCAGTTGTCTGGGCCTTTCGCAGAGTCTTCTTCATGCCATTCAATCCTTCCAGATCTAAGGGCTCCATGGGCAGAAGGTCAGAAAAGCTAGCAGCGGCGGTCAGATAATGCCTTCGGTAATAGTCAGCTGGCGGCGGTGGAAGAAGCTGCCTGTCTTAGGCACTTCAATGAAGCAGCAGCAGTAGAATCAGTGGATAGAGCACCAAGAAGAGCAGCAGATCCAGTCTCTTGCAAGCCGAGCAGAAGATAGAGGAAAGCGGAACTTGAGCTAGTAGACAATTTCGTTAGCAAGCGGAACTTTATACAACCACCGCATCGTCTGGTGTCTACAATATAACTACTACTTCTATACCAGATTGAAAATGTTTGATGTGGGCCGTTATAGATTCAATGTCACATTCAGTCAAAATTGATGATACATCTAAAGGGTGTACTCAATGTGTACGAGCTTGCCCTACGGATGTGTTGGAAATGAGACCGTGGGACAGATGGTCAAGCTAAGGAAATTGCTTACGCACCAAGAACCGAGGACTGTGTAGGTTGTAAGAGATGTGAATCCGCTTGTCCAACGGATTTATTGACTGTCCCTGTCTATTTATGGCATGAAAGAACTCGCAGCATGGGACTATCTGATTTTGACGTTATACAATAAGAGAGACTTGAATTATTTGATTCCTCTTTACCGACAAAAGCCCGTATTCAGAATAGAATAATATATTTTCTTAAGTACGGGCTTTTGTGGTCAAAAACGTATCTTGTCTTTATCACGAATAATTTTCCTTGGCTTGTTCTTTTGCTCTTGCATTTTCTTTATTCCTTATATAAAAAATCAGATGTTCAGGTGGTATGCTATAGGTATTTGCTTGTTATCACTCGACCCTGTCA
Source organism: Hedychium gardnerianum (assembly GCA_038050645.1). Classification (NCBI taxonomy): domain Eukaryota; kingdom Viridiplantae; phylum Streptophyta; class Magnoliopsida; order Zingiberales; family Zingiberaceae; genus Hedychium; species Hedychium gardnerianum. The sequence continues at coordinate 144,954 of JBBUKS010000067.1, forward strand.
TCATTTGATCCGGAAGAAGATTGGAAATGGATAGAGATTTTGGATTCTCACTGGAGACTGGGAATAGATGGACTTTCCATAGGACCCATTTTCGTGACAGGATTTATCACCAGTTTCGCTACTTAAGCAGCTTGGCCAAATTCACTATTGTTCTATTTCCTCATGCTAGCAATGTACAGCGGTCAAATAGGACCATTTGATTCTCGAGACCTTTTCCCTTTTTTTAATGATGTGGGAGTTAGAATTCATTCCTCTTTATTCACTTTGATCCAGGAAAGAAACGTCTCTACTCGGCGACGGGGCTCTCTTTGTCTGAGTTCTGGGTATGGCTTTCTATGGTTCTCATGAACCTACATTCGATTTAGGAAAATTAGCTAATCAATCATATCCGGAAATAATATGAGATTTTGGATTCCTTATTGCTTATGCCGTCAAATTGCCGATTATACCTCTACATACTTGGTTACCCGATACCCATGGAGAAGCACATTACAGTACATGTATGCTTCTAGCTGGAATCTTATTCAAAATGTGACTTATTCGAATCAATATGCAATTCTTATCCCACGCTCATTCCATATTTGATCCCTGGTTGGTAATAGTAGGAACTATTCAAATAATCTATGCGGCTTCGACCTCTCTCGGTCAACGGAATCGGAAAAAGAGAATAGCCCATTCTTCTCTATCTCACATGGGTTTGACAATTATAGGAATTGGTTGGAATCGGGCTCAATGGTGCAAAGACTCTCTCATGGTGCTGCACTTTCGGAACGACTTGTGGTCTTCTTTATTGTTTTTGTTGTTGTTGTTTTTATTGTTCTTTTTCGCACCAGCAAGACAATGAAAGTGAAGAGTGCATCCGCCGATAAGGAGATTGCTTACTTCCTCCCTTCCTATATTGGAACCCGTAGGTCGGAAGGCATACTCCTACATTCAAGGCAAGGAACTGATCTTTGTAGCGGAACGGAACTTGATCGCTAGAAGGAGTGCGTACTTCATACTCAAAGAAAGTGGTGACCAAAAGAGAGGTGCGGAGCCGGGACGGCCACTACGAACTCATCTTTCTTCTTTATAATAAGAATACGCGGAGCTGAAGCAGACACGGAAGTGAATGGAAAGAGTTCATAGAGTGAGTAGCGGTTGAGAGAGAAGATCGTACAGTACAGTGAGAATAGGCTCGACAGAATAGAATTGACTCGAGAGAGAAAAGAAGACTGAATAAAAGCAAAGTGCTACTATTGAATATATTGATATTATAATAAGAACTGTCTCTAGAGAGACTCGAGCTACTCCGTTTGCTCTGCTGCCGGTAATAAGGAGTTAGCACTAAAAAGAAGACACAACAACACACTAAATAAACACATCAATAAAGACAATCAAATTCCAAGTGCGACTATTGAATATCTTGATTATATAATGAGAACGAAAGACAATTTACACACAAGAAATACATAAATGCACATCTTAATAAGACAAGACGTGAGAGAGAGTGATAACGACACGCTCGAGCTTCAGGTACGTAATCTGACACAGAATAAAGACACTAAATCAACACTATTTACCAGAATGCACTTGCACTAATCGGATAATAAGTCAGATGCGAGAGAGTGATCAAAAGACCTGATAGTAGCACTTTCAAAAAGACACTCTATCAAGACAATCAACACTCTAACGCACTTCTATAATAAGACAAGACGTGAGAGGTCACACTTTCTACTCTCATGCGCATCTATTGCGAGTTAGCTGTCCTGGGCGCTAGGAGGATCATACAGAAGGAAGGTGCGAGTGATAACGACGCGAGCTTGCGCTTAATATAATTAAATATTCCAAGTGCTCCAGATAGGGTCTATAGTATGGGGAGGGGAAGAGAAGCAATTGTTGCAAACCAGGTCACTTCCAATCTATTCTTTGAAGAGTCTCTCATTTGATCCCTTCCAACTCCAACTTCTTGCTCTAAGGAGTCAGAGATTCATTTCATATTCCTTGCTGGTTTAACTTTGAGTACTGGCATTAGATATGCCTCAGGCGGGCACAAGTTTCCTCCAATGGACTCTGGGAGAGACCTAGGATCTTATATAGAGCTGTGGAATGATTAGATATAGCTGGCTTTCAAAGGAAAGAGCACTCATATTAACCGCGAAATTCATGTCTCAGATATCGGCTTTCAAATGGGAAGAAAGCTACTCGGAGAAAGAACCTACCCATATCATGAATCATATATGGCTTTTGGGACCTAGACTATACAGATAGCATATCTATTTCATATAGAGGTTGATAAAGTGTTCTTCCGGTTCAAACGAACCATAGCATAAAGCAAGCCACTGACTCTTTTCTATTCTACAGTAAGGCAGTCCTCTGACCCCCCGCCCGCTTCCTATAGTTCAAATACCTTTCATATACCTTCAGTGAAATATGATTCTCCTGCTTTGCCTTCATAGACCCGAGATCTTGGCTAGCGCATGAGGACAGATAGGCTCAAGAGAGGTGAGCCGATTCTGCACTCCCGTCTGGGCGAAAGGAATGCTTACCGATCTATATCGCCTGGTCACGAGCGAAGGAAAAGAAAGAGACTGAGAGCATACGTCTTCTTTGCTGGAATCAAAGATCAGAGCGGGTGATGCTTGCTGCAGGCGCTTGCAATGATGTGGATCGCTTTCCAATTTCAACTTTTCGGTTATTTTAAATGGAGCTGTGAAGGGCCGAGGGAGATATAAACTATAAAGACTCTAATAGCACGTCATAAAGACAAGAAAGACATGAATGCACTTCCCCTTAAGTCAGATGCGATAGAGTGAGTGCGAAAGAGACAAGACAATCAGACTACCTTGCACTAATTAATAAGACAAGACGTAAGAGTGAGAATGATCATCTTTATATATTCAATAGTCGCACCTTGCTTTCACTACTTCACGGACCCGGCTTCCTTACTTCGCCCCGGAGAGTTGCATGCTCAAATGTGATCAATTGCTCTTGTACATCCAAAGCGGATTCCCGTCCCAAAGCACTGAACTTATCGGAGGTGAGACCGACTCTTCTCTTTGCCTTTACTGCGCCCTATGCCGATTCCCACTTTCACTCTTTTGCCACGACACTTCCTAGGGATAGTCAGCTCTTCTCCATGGGCTTAGCCGCCCTTCCGCAGTGGAAGATTCCAGTCGCTCAGTTCTTCATTCCTTTGGATATTGGAAATCAGATCTATCAAGAGTTGCCGAAAGAAAGCATGGGCTTATTCTTTCAGGGATTCTTCCTTGAATCGGTGGGGCTGTGAACTGACTACCCTTTCAACCGAAAGGCACCAAGCTTAGCTCACTCCAGAGAGTACGATGTTTTGCTTGATTCGTCTTAGTTGCAAAGTGAAGATGTGGCCACCTCCAACATCGCAGGCAGGCAGGAAGAAAATGGTACCATTGAGCAGCCAGCAAAGAATAGTTGAAAGAAGCTCGTGTGGTGCATTCCCTAGAGGGGAAGGTTCACTCATCATCACCAGTTCGTCTACTATGCAATTTCTGCTTGATCAGAGCTCGCCCTTCTTTCGTGCACTGCAGCAAAGAAAAAGAGTCTATTTTATTAACGACTATCCGACCACAAGATCTATATTAGCATGAAAGCTCAAGCTCTTATCCGCGTAGATTGACTATTTGATCCCTCCAACTAGTCGGCCCTAACTAACAAGCGAGCCCTACGGCCCTTCCCATCGTGGGCCGGTGCCGTATAGCTCGATAAATCGAATTGGAAAGTGCGAAAAGCATTGATTATTCTCTTTTGAGCCACTCGCACGAGCCTCGAGTCTCACTCTAACTGAATATGCTTTGTTCACTCCTCTTCTTGTTGCTACTTTCATGTTTCAGTGCTTTTTTGGCATTGCTTCGTGGTCTTGTTATAGTATGACTAAGAAGTGTGATAAATGCCCTCGACGATAAGTAAGTGGCTTTTCCTCTTTTCGCTGATATGAAGACAAGAGCGGTTACGTGAACAACGGTGATTCCTGTATTCTCTTCCGTCGAAAAGCGGATTCATCTTCAATTGCACAAAGCAATCAGAATCAAGGGATAGAGATTGCCCCCTAAACCTTGCCTTTGTGCAAGAAGTGACTTGCGTGCCTTACCGCTCCGTGGGCCTATTGCTACTGCTTAATAAGGTACAGCTATCACTAAATCAACTGCTCTGCTTCCATGCTTCTGATTCCATTCCACTTCATTTCTACAAGTAGAATAGCGGTATAGTGAGGTAGCCTCCGATGACCTTTCAAGTTTGATTTTAGCCAATGGAGAAGACTACCCGATCCCACATGTGAGAGAGCTCATTCCCCCACCCAAACCTTATACTGGTACACCGGCATCGATGGGTTTTCCTTGAGGTTGACGGATCATGGGTCCTACCCCCGTATTGATATGGAAGTGAGTGGGTCTCGCCCTTCTCCAAGCGCATCCGTACGTACGAGTGATTGCTCGCGGGGGAGAATCTCGACCTCACGTTCACTCCCTCGGGTTCGGCATCGCATCGTAGGAATCAAGTTCACCAGAAAGAAGAAGAGATGATGTCAAGTGCGTAGACCAATGATGGAAGATGGGCTGACGTCGAAAGCGACATAGATTAAGACGTTGATCCGGATCAGGCACTCCGGAGATGTGACGCTGTGCCCCCTCCCATACTCCATAGAGCAACCCAAGCTCGAGAGTGAGCCTATGACCACCGCCCGCCCTGCTATCACTTCAGAGAAGCGAGCACCGCACCGGCACCCCTGAAGAGAATCAATAAGAAAGACCACTACCTAGGCTTTGTCTACCTTCAATGTAGTCTATTTGGAGTCGGAATCGTTTGCTATTTGCTCTTGTTGGTGAGTGAATAAGCGGACAGGCTGGAGCGAGATTCGATGCCTACTTTTATCTACCGATAGGTAGCAATAACTATCAATAAAAAGGGCTCAAAACGCATATTGGCAGCTCATAGAAAGAAGTGCTCAAGGTAAGCCGCGCGTGCTTTCTTTCTTGCAACCAAGACGATCAGATCCGAACTGGTTAGGCGAGCTCTTAGATTAGGCGAATAGGAGCGGGTCTAGGTGCGGTTTAGCTTCTTTCTCATTGGAATGAGATCCCCAGCTAGCCCTTCTTAAAAGCAGAAAGCATATGCCCAGAGGACTCAATACAGAGACGGAGACAGGCCTACTTTCGAGCTTTCTACTGGCCTTACTACGCACAGGCTTCTAGGAATCTTTCCAAGCACTGACAGATAGAAAGCGCAGACGTAGACAGGGAAAGACATACTCTCACGGCTTACTACTTCCGTAACTGGCTTACTTACTGGCTACACAGACTGGGAAGGAAGGCAAAGATAGGGCAAGCTAGAGTAGACGACCACTCTCGACCTGTAGAACCTAGGACGGACTCTTTGAAAGCACAGGTGAAGGGATGCACAAGGATGGGAAGCTTTGCGTAGGGACGGCACATATTCTGCAACTATAGAAGGATCTTGAATTGGCTGTACCAAACCAATCATAAATGGGAATGAAAGACTGCCATTACTCTCACTTCTTCCGAGGGAGGGAGTCTATGACTATTTCATAGTAAACTACGCGGGTCTGACTTCGCTCAGCCCAAGATATGAGTAAAGACCGAAGAAAAATCGCACATTGGTCGCACTGTCTCAAGGCTGAAGGTTCGCAGTTCCTGTGTTCAGAACAGTCCTTCCGTTCTCGGTAACCAAAATCCGTGTTTAAGGAGCAGTGATAGACTTCTTACAAAGACTTGTGAACCACTTCCCTCCCTATATGGAAAAAAGGTTTGATATGCGGATCCGCTTCTACTAAGAACGAACTGGAACATTTGACAAGGCCCCTCTCATAACTATATCAAGAAACCTACTCACCCCAAAGTAGCGTACCTAAGCCATTGTGCTTCCCGACATCAGGCAAAATTGGAGCTTCTTCATTGCGCTGGAAGTGAGGCTAATGAGAATATGCCGATGATCGTCCGATAGAAGGCGAAATCCACTTGCACAACCCAGTCTGACTAAGGTAATCTGGTCATTTGCGTCTTAGGTTGCATATATTCTATTCAATCGCCTTTTAGGGATCTCTCGGGACTTTACCAAACGATGTTGATAGAGGACTCGATAATAAGGATACCGGGCCCCTCTTTATGAAAAGAAGACTAATGAAAAGCGGGCGTCTATCACCATTCGGCTATCGTCTTATAAGTGGTGCAATCTGTGGAATTTGTAATTTTCCCGTAGCGGTCAGTTGAGTTGGAAAGTGTGAGACCGGGGAGGTGCGAGCGAGAGCGACTTTATCTTCGATGCAGGGGGAGTTCTTGCTGCTACCTTCTTTTCTGCGGCTGATCTTCTTTCTCTTTCTAGCTAGCTTCTATCAAACCGAAAGCGGACGGACGGATTCCTCCAATCTCGATGCATTCATCCTTCCTCCGAAGAGCCAGCCTAAGATAGATAGTGGTTTTGTAAATGGGAATTTCTCCGTCCTTTCACTACATCGCAGAGAAGTGCTTTTATGGTCGAAAAGAGAATCGAAAACAGACTTCAATCATTACTAATGAGAGAATGTGAAATGCTTTTCGCACTCATTTGAGGAAGTAAGGGACTCTTCCATGTTCTACTCTCTCTCAACCGCTACAGCGTGAATCGTTTTGGACGGGGGATCGTGAATTCGATGGCTGGATGGGCTCGTGCAAACGGTATGCAATGCCTAAAAGATAAGCACTAGGGTATGGTTCGGATAGCCCGTCATTATTGCCGCTCGTACCTATATCAATCACGAAATGCTATGGTTCTTGCATATAATTTCTTAATGGATTCAGAATCAATTCGTCGAGATCGTGCACTTTTTGACTATTCCCCCGATCCCTTAGAAATACCATATTTGCAGATGGATGGATCCATCCTATTCTTGAAATAAAGAACTCTCACACACTCCAATCAATCAATACACCACTTCGATTTATTGGATTTATTGCGGTATTCAACCCGGCGGATTGGCCAGTGGTCCAAGTAAACGAAAGAATCAATTATCTTACTCATATATTCTCTTGGATAGGATTCAGAACTCTCTTCGTTCCTTTTGTATCACTCCGATCGCCTTTTGATTTGATTTTAACGATAGATAGATGGGACGGAAGGAAGGGCTGAATAAGAACATGGGCCTTCGATGTCGTGTAAAGCCAGTGCTAGACAATAAGTGCTTATATTATAGAGAAGTGCTTCGTCTAGGCTCCGCCCCTCTCCCTATCGCTCGAGCTCTCAACTATTCCACTATTCTTTAGTCAATAGTCTATAGTAGCCCCTCTCCCCAGCTAGCTGGCACCAGGTCGTGAATGGCTTTGGGCCATTCACTCTTTCCAAAGAGGGAATGGATTTGTTCCATTCCCTCCTGGCCTAGAAAATGGAATAATACGTGCATGGTATATTTTTTCCCGTAGAGTGCATGGTATTTCCCTACGAGTGAATGGAACAAAGCCATTCACGCAATAATATTCTCGCTGAGTTCATTCCAAGATCTTTCGTAGTTTCGTAGCCATTCACGACTATTATTATCTTTTGCAAGTCCATTCAGATAAGAGACTGTTGCTTAAGGGATAGGTACTTTGGGAAAATACGCTACGGGGACTAATTACTTTATATAAGAAGCAAATGCCCTGTAGTCTGTGGTGTGCCCATACGAGTGTTAAAGATCGGTTAAGGAAGCGGACATCCGGATAAAGTCTCAACTGCAAATGCTAAGGAGAGAGATTCAGATAGAGTCCCAGTGGAGTCAGTAGAAGCTTTTCTTTCTGCTTTAGTTTACCTCAAGAGGGAGGGAAAAGAGCTCACAGCAGCGGGATATGAACGACCAACGTACGAGGGTAGAAGTGGAGTGACTCGACCGGAGGGTGAAATATTCGTTCTAGGGCATTCCAAGATAAAGATTAAGTCTGTCTGAGTACGGGGAAAGCTATATAAATCAGTACTAGGAAGGGACTCTTAAAGAATAACAAAGACCGGAGAAAGAGCAGCTTAGGCAGTGAATTGAATGCAATTGGAGTAGAAAGAGATGGAGTTTTATACGCGCTCCTGTTTGGCTACTATCCTTTCTTTTAAGTCTGAGGGCCGAGTGATAAAATATTCGACGGGGCGAGATGAGCCCTCAAAATGGAATGGCAATTGAGCGATGCGTTTATGCTTGAATGGATCATAGGCAAGGCTTTGCAGGACCGCAGTCTATTCTCGGCTAAGCTCGGAAGGGATTGGTCCACGTCGCGATGCTCGTACCTTGGAAAGAGGGTTTAAGTGAATGAAAAGCAGTACGCTATAGGGATGATAGGAGCCTAGCATGTAGTAGGATTAGTGGAAATGGCGGGGACAGGAGTGAACTACGAAGAGAAGCAGACGGTCACTAGCAAGAAGCTCCGGGCTCGCTCGGTTGGCGGGCCAAAGAAGATGCACTGCTTTTTTGCCCCTCCTATGAACTGCACCCTCCCTCTCTTGTAGTCACGGAGCCTTGTCCTCGAGCCTCGCTCTCCTTCGCCCCTCTTCTGGAAGACTAGACCACTCCTACTTTCTTTATCGTATTGATCGTCCGACCCGAATAGACCGCTTTCTCTGACTTTCTCTCTTTCTTTACTCGTCCGGCCCTTAGACAGTGCTCCTTCCTCTCCGCCTATTCCAGTAGAGTTTCTTTGTATGAGTGAGACCCATTGCAAAATCCTAATTGTAGGAAGATGAGTAGCATTGATTGCGTCGTGGGCATGACTTCGGTACCAAGTGCACTTAGCTTAGGCATCAGGTGGGGCTCGTAGGAAGGGGAGATCGAAGTCTTGGTGCGAGCCGGAGCCCATTCAGACTAAGATAGCAAGCAAGCAGGCAGAGTACCTAGCCCTTTGCCTTTTTGACCGCGCATGGCATGGCACTATCTACTGCTGATCCACCTCCAAGAGCGGCTCGTACACCTCATCTTGAAAGGTCGGCTCTCGTTCCACTTCTTCAACTAATCCAAGGCTATACGTACTGCTCTTCTGCCGCGCTCCGCTTCACTTGGCTCAATAGCGTGGAGCTCCGCAGCACTGAACAGATTACTGCTCGGTTCTCTCCATGAATAGAAAAAGACGGAAGAGTCCCGGTAGGCAGAGTAGGCGCGCGAAGAACGAACGATAGTGATTGATTGATGTAGAGGACTATCCTACTAAGGGCTCCCTTCTTGAATCCACTCTCCTATAGAAGAGTTCCCTTCCGGAATCTACTCTACTGTGGAAGCAATCATTTGCCCGGCCTGCTAGCTCACGACTGGTAGAGGAAGGAGCGACGTAGAAAATCTACTGGTAGAAGAAAGAGCGACGTAGAAAAGATTAAACGATGCCTGGAAAAGTACACAAGTCAGACCTCCGAAACCGCGCTACCGCGAATAGTCACTACCGCTCCTTTCAGTCCTTGGATGAGCCCTCATTAGAGACACAAGACCGACACCACATTCCATGCACCTCACCTCAGTCCGAGCTTCCTTCTCGGGAGTTTTTTCTTACCAATTAAGATAGGCCTTGCTGGATCTCCTTATAGGTTATAGGCCTTGCTGGATCTCCTCATAGGCGCCGCCTTGCTGGATCTCTTTCGCTCCGCTCAACTTTGCCGCTCCCGCTCCTCTCATTCGCACCGAAGATTCAATGGCGGGGAAGATTCCGTCCTTCCCATTCCGATCATCATGGATGGCTCGGTCCCCACTTCCGGTCTAGCGCTCCTATCACGAGAGTTCCGGTATAGATACCTATCGGAGGGGAACTTCTACCTCTCCTATCCCGTCCAGGAACGCTCCAGGTCGCTCATCATTGGCTCGCTGGTCTTGTCTGCGCTCCGGACAGAGCTTGATTACTATCTGAGGAACCCAACCTGACTTCAAAGACTTCGCGCACGCCCGGTCGAACTCCGTAAAAGCAATGAGCCGGTCAGAGCACCATCATGATTCGACTTCGCTTTGCAATGCTGGGCCGGACGAGTCCCCCGAACACCGCTCCGACCAATTTCTTCGCACCTCTTGTCTGCCCGGTCGAAAGAATAATTGAAATAGATATAGTGGCAGGGCAGTCGGGGAAGAGAACCCGTGCATGGTGGAAAGAAATTGGACCAATCCACTGCCTTGCTTGGCTACATCCGCCCCAGAGAACCAGCCTCAGATCAATAAAGAAGCGGTGGGCCCGGCCTAATTGACCTCACGGGCTAGGCGGAACTCGCTGAACTGAACTCGCCTGTGGGACAGTCAAAGCTAGCAGGCTTGATAATTTAGTGCTTCGCTTCGGAGAGGAGTTGGTCGCCGATGAGATTAGTTGACAACTCGATCAAGAAATCAGATCTGTGAAAAGACTGCCTCAACTGAAAAGAGATAGATATGAGTGCGCCATCTCTTCCGCCAAATATGAGGCTCTCCTATAATTTCTTTCCCGAGTCCTCTTTTCCCTCACCATTTATCCGGTCCTCTGCTTTGGTTTGGATTCCTCCACCCGAGCAGACCGATAGCTACGTGGGCCTTTCTTTGAGTCCGCCAGGGCATTCTTTTATTCTTGATGGGACAGTCCAGGTATGGTTATGGTAGTGGTTGGCTTCTGTCCTCTACTACGATTGAGATATTTTACTGGAGTTCAGGTCGAGCTCCGAAGAACCTACCGAAGAACCTATCCGAGACTTCCCATCGCACCCGTCCAATGACTACACTACTGTGATCTCGCTTCGCACCTTGAACTCATTCGTCGGCTGCGCAACTTGAACTCTTCTCTTTCAGTTTCTCGCCTCGCACCGGCATTCATTCCCTACTCTCTACCTGCAGATCATAGGCCTGGAATTCATTCCCATCCCAAGAGAGCATCTCACCCTCTCAATAGATCATACGCCTGGCATCAAATAGATCTAGCTAGCCTAGCCCGCCAATGATGAGCCCAGACTCCTTGATTGAGGAGAGTTCCCGGCTGACGCATCTCTTCTTCTTTCGATAGTTGGCAGGGACAGGGACGAGTGATAACGACGTCTGATAAAAGAAGGGACGAGTGAGGTGACCTAGCCTGTGAGGGGCAGAGTCAAGCGGCAAAGTTGAGCTACGCGACAGCGGAGCGGCAGAGTCAAGCAAAGCGCGGCAGAGTCAAGCGGAGCGAGTTGAGCGAAGCGAGATCTTTGCAACTACGAAGCGCGGCAAAGTCAAGTGCGAAGCACGGCAGAGTAAGCGCAGCGTAATCTCTGCAATCCGCTTTCCGGTCCTAAAGCCGCTTAAACTGCAAACTAACGATCTCTGCAGTCCACACTAAGGCCCACCGCTTAAAACAACCTGGTGCGTCGGCTCACTATATCCCAATCCCAGGCTTCGTCCTTGGCAGAGGAGCGAGCAAGGCGACGCAAAGAAGAGCGAAATCAAAGCAATCCACGAACTCGCATGCCATTCCGACAGGCAGAGGACAGTTCCCAGGCTCCGGACAAGTAGCGAAGGGCAGTTTAATGTTTGCATCGTACGTCCGGGGTCGATTCATTCAGGAAAGGGGAGCGACTAGCGACGAAGACAGACTCGTCAGAAAGGGGAGCGACTGAAAGCTGTCCTAACTCTTGTGAAACGGTCCTAGGTCCTATATGAAGGCAAAGCAAAGATTGCGCTTGCGCTTAACTCTAGGGCGGGTAAAATAGGTAACCCGTCGGAGAGCTGTCCTTGCGTAACGTAAGGCGGCAGGCGACAGTTCATTCTCACGGCGGAGGCTCTCTAGGAAGCTACATGCGGCAGTAATCAAATGACCCGAGAGACCGCAAGAAAAGATCCGACAAGAGACCAATTCAGTTCAGCCGCCTATTCTGCAGGAAGCTACATATGGCAGTTATTCATCCCGAGAGTACAGACTTTCAGTTCATGTTTGGGAAGACCAAAGATCAGAAGAAAGAAAGAATAGAATTCTGTGCCGATGAGATAGGTGCGCTCTGATCTTCCTTCCGTTGATCCTATCAACCGTCTCTGCGAAAGAGAAAGAATGTGGTCTAATTCCCTGACCCTCTTTAGCCGACCCGGATCACCTAACAAGAAGGAGCCGAGCAGCGAGCTTTGCTTTATTATTAGAAAGGAGAGATAGAGAGAGCCCTCCGCTGAACTATGGTAGTGGAAGGGCGATGAGCGCGCTCTTGCCTACTACTGCTTTCATTATTTTATCATTCGTTCCATTATGGTAGTTGGCTCGTTCACTAGAAACAGAGAGGCTGAACGAGAGCATCGGGCATGCAATCCGAGGTGCCCAAGCGTCGAATCATTCAGGTGGAAAGTCTGGTCGGGCTCTGCCGGCTCATTCTTTCTTTAGGAGAGTGGAGGTCGGGTCAGGGATCATCAATCAATGGTTCTGTGCGTGCGTGGCTAAAATGGGCTAGTCATCGGTTCCCGTCCAATCAAATAGGGGAGGCAGAGGTCAAGCGAGGTCCGGCTAAGCTCAGTTGATGAATTCCTTATTTAATATTGAATAATTGAATAGTTGGCTCAGTCCATGAAAGTCAAATCTCGTGTCACCAGTCCCTTCCCTACTCCCTACCAGTTCACAAGTCAAGGATTGCAAAGATTTCGCTTCGTAGGGTTTGCAGAGATCGCGCTTTGACCCTTCCTTCGGGAGCTATACCGGAACTCTCGTTATAGTTGGGGACAGTACGCTAGACCGGAAGTGGGGACTGAATAAAGCGGTCGGGAGCAAGACCAGCAATCGTGCGTGTTAGGAGCGAACTAGCGGAAAGCCTACTCATGAAGGACTGGATGTAAAGGCTTTCAAACTGACTTGCCTATACTCCCTACTTGCCTTGCCTAAGATACTTATTAGTATGATCCCATAGATCTTTGATACCATAGCGATTCCAAGAAGACAACTTTATACTATAACATGACGGGGGAAGGAGGGAAGGTTCATACGGGGACTGAGACTATACTTATTACCGACTGGCTGGCCTCGCCCCACATCCAAATAAATGGGAACTAGAACTTTAAGGAAGGGCTTCAGAATGAATGGATAGGATTACCACTAGAGCGCCCTTACCTTCTAACCACTGGATAGACTGGCTGGCTTTACTGACTAGACTAGATGCCCATAAGAGAACAGGACAAAGAACTGAACTTCGACGCTTGAAACTGATTTACCGTTTCCTAAGCACTAGGCGTGGTTTCGTATCATAGGCTCGTCCTCTCTTTCCTCTTTCTTTCGCAGCTCCTTCTGTCCAAAAGATCTTTCCTGTGATTCAATCGATTCCTAACAATCTCAGACGCGCTTCTGAGATGAGAAGGAGCGAGTGATAACGACGCCATTTGATCTTGTTTGTTATAGTCCGATTCTCGTAGTAGGTCTTCTATTCTCTTGTTGCGCTTCTCCTAGTTTACTGATTCGAGGTAGCGAAGAGGTCACCAAGGAGGACGGACTTCGCAAGAATGTACACCGTATCTGAGAGGGGCAGAGTATTCCATATATCAAGATGGTGTGGGACAACAAAGGCACGAAGGTATGATACAACCCCGCTCGACAGTTCGTATTTTTTCAAGGTTCTGCAAATTACAATTATTGATCTTTTGAATTTCGACGCGCGAGAGGAAGCGCATCGTTCTCACTCGCACCTTCTTTCTGCGTTCTTCCTTTTTCTTTTTCACGCCTACCCGAAAGTTGGCTGCAGCTAATTAATGTCACTCCTCTTCAAGCTTTGAATTAAAGCAGATGTTCACTATACTTGAACGGGTTGGTCTGTCAAGTATTTAATATAAGAAGAACTTTTTGGGTAGTCTCTTGTTCGCGGCAGTTATCACACCCGTCAAGTATGTAATAATAATAGTACTTTTTGGGTAGTCTCTTGTTCGCGGCAGTTATCCCACAGTGACTTTGAGCTCTCTCCAGCAAATGAGGTAGGGTCAACCAGGGTGTTTACACCCTCTCCTCATGTCTTTGTTATATTATAGATAGTCGGAGTAGATCATTCCAAAAATGAAGGATCAACATGTTAGGAAATGACAAGTATTCTTAGGAAGTGTTCCTAGGTTCCTAGCAAGTGGTTCATGGGGCAAAAAGACCTACGAAAGATCAGCAGCAACAGGTCTAACTCTAACATGGTGTACCATTTACTCTTTCTTTCCTCTCGCATGCGCTCGATCCAATCGGGCTCTCAAAATAATAGCGACAGGTATCTAAAGGAATAGCGACAGGTATCTAAAGGAAGAGTCAGAATAGCTATCTCTTCAGATATGGACAGCTATTTGAGTATTTGCTTTCATCTTTGGATTCAGGACGAAAGTGAAGTAGCTACTTGTATCTCTTCAGATATGGACAGCTATTTGAGTATTTGCTTTCATCTTTGGATTCAGGACTCAAAGGGACCAGACCGCCCAATTGTGCTTCGCCAAGAGTGGGGCAGCAGCCCACGCGAAAGCAGGTCAACGGTTGCTGTAAGATCTTCATCCTGAATGAAAGCAGGTTAGAGATCATAGAATGAGTCGAGGGATTACTCGATGGATTCTATAGTCTCTAGTGTTCAGCTAGTGTTCAGTATATTCATCAAAAAGTGTGTGATGATGTTCAGTATTATAATATAGAAGTTCTGTTTGGGGGTGTGGATGTTGTACCACAGTGGAGGGGCAGGCTACACGAGGAGAGAGGCTGGCGAGAGAAATACACAGAACATCCAATTGCAGCCGTCTCTTTTTTTTAGAGATGACCTCATCACGATGTTCGGGAGACAGTCGATATCCGCTGCTCCGGGTCACTAGCCACATATAATTGGAATTGCTCTAAAATGGTGTAGGTCTCGTAAAGATGTTTCGTCAATTAGTAAAGCGGATTTCACCCTTGACTCTATCATTATCATTGTCTATGAGAACCATGTTTTATGTCAGCAATGCAAGGTACCACCAGATGGGTGCCAACATTAGATGGGTTCAGTCCCGCCCTCTAAGTTCTATATTCAGGAAGGGATCGCCCGCTTTTTCAGGAACCTGCTTAGAAGGGATGAGTAAGGAAGTGGGGAGTTGGATGACTAAAATTCATGGTAAGGAAGTAGGAAGTTGGATAACTCGAGTTAAAGGAAGGATGACAGGCAAAGGGTTTGGTGGTGCTCGAATTCTGTTTGACAGTCATCGGCTCCAAAGTGGTGTTTTCCGTGGACAATGGGATATGAATCTGCGGATGTCTTATTCTTCAAATTCTACGTGGGATAGATTTTCTCCTTATTGGCCAGTTTTAAAACATAAAGTAGAATCAGAAAGAGAAAAGCAATTCTTTCCTGGTTCTTTATTTGCTGCGACTTCTTTCTCAAAGCCTTATCCTCGAACTACTTAATTAGAGTAGAGTGAATTGCTAACAATTGCATTCATTCATCTGTTAGAAAAATATGTTCAACATATAAGGTCTCGAGCTGCTTATATAAAATTGACTCTCTGTTTTGAAATGATCTTGCCAAATTCTTACTCATTTTCTTACACTTTGAGTCAAGCCATTCCACTTCTTGATTCAAAGAATGATGTAATTGATTTGAGGGCCGTTTACGAGAAGATTGCAGAATTGGTCAGAGGTGAAGCAGAGAAATATCAGGATTCAGCGGTCATGAGTGTGAAAATAAGATTCTACTTCAATCCAAAATCAATTCAATTGTTTGAGGAGTCTTCTCAAAAGATGTTAGATTCAGAAATCCAACTTGTGATGAAAAAAGTGTGGGATAATTGTCTAGAACCGGGTAAACTACCGGATCCAAAATCACTTGCGACTCAGAAGTCTCGTTTTCCTAAATATATGACTACCATCAAAAATGGGTCTAATCTTTGTCGTCCATTTCTTGTTGCCGATATTGAAACATTAATAATAGGTGATGTCCATGTGCCATATGCCGCAGGTTACTTGGTGGTGAAGCCAGGTGACGATCTCTCTTCTATCCCTCCTCATTCCTTAAATGTATATTTTAGTGAGGACAAATCAAATCCAAAGGGGAAAGGAGTTCAAAAATGTTGTGTAACTTTATATCAAATTTTGAAGTCGCAGTGAAAGAGAATCCAGGTGTTCGAACTGTGTACTTCCATAACTTTTGCAGGTTCGATGGTATTCTTCTTCTGAGGTACTATATAGAACAAGGGGAGAAGTACCATGTCAATACACTAATTAGGAATCATAAGCTTTACGAGCTTAGAGTGTATAAAGGGGATAAGTTCCTCCTCCGTTTCAGGGATTCCTTAACATTGCTCCCAGGCCCTTTGTCTAAATTGGCTAATACGTTATGTCCTAAATTGGGTTCTAAAGGAACAATCCAACATGATGAAGTAAATGTCTCTAATCTCATGAAACTAAGGGAAGATTTATATATATATATATTAAACAAGATATCCTTCTGTTAGGTGGCGTGATGTTGAAGGCTCAAGATCTTTATTGGTCCAAGTTCCATATTGATACCGAGAGTGTCATGACATTGTCATCGCTTGCGATGAAGATCTTTCGTCAAAATTTCTACCATGATCAAAACTTTCCTATCTATCTTCCAAATAGAAATGAGGATCAATTCATTAGGCGTGGGTACTATGGTGGGCATTGTTTTGTATATAAGCCATATGGCGAGAACCTCTTCTATTATGACATAAATTCCCTCTATCCTTTCATTATGAAATCGTGCCCTATGCCAGGTGGTGTCCCAGTCTGGAGGACTAACCTGGAAGAGGTTGATTTGGATTCCTTGTATGGATTTATTGAAGCCTATGTTGTCTGCCCAAGTCACATTACCCGTCCTTTCTTGCCATACAAAGATAAGAATTATCTTCTCTTCCCGACAGGAAGATTTATTGGCATCTACTATAGCGAAGAGTTGAAGTATGCCCGTGAGTTGGGATACCAAATTACACCTATCAGGGGATATATGTTTGAGATGAGGAGAAGTCCTTTCGAAAGCTTTATCTCCTACCTCTATGAGAGCCGACAAGAAGCTAGGAGAGCTGGTGATGACGCAATTGCCTATGTATACAAGATTCTGATGAACTCGCTATACGGGAGATTAGGTATTAATCCAGAGAGTACAGTAACGGAGGTCTGCAGAGAAGAGAAATATAAAGAATTAATGAAGAAAGATCATTTCCAATCTGCTGACAAGCTGACCGATTCTGACTATCTTGTCAATTATATTAGAAATAGTTGCTGTGTTAACGACGAAGACTGGAAAGCACCAAGGCTAACGGCTGTTCAACTCTCAGCTGCTATTACCGCATGTGCTCGTATATATATGTATCCATATATTTCAAGAGATGACTGTTTCTACACAGATACGGATTCCATAGTCATTGGAAAACCTCTTCCAATTGTGTGTCTTCCACTGAGATAGGGAAGTTCAAACTTGAGAACAATGTCCGTAGGGGTATATTCTTAGCACCCAAGAGTTATTCGTTGGAAGTTGAAGATGATAGAAAGATCATCAAGCACAAAGGACCAGCCAAAGATTTTGTCACAACGGAATGGTTCGTTAGGCAATTTCTGGATCTCTCTCAAACAAAGGTAATCCCTACTTCAGCAAACTTCAGAATTGATTGGAGTGATCTGAAGATAGTCAAAAAGGACATGCTGATCAAACTAGGTCCTCCAACGAGTACAAAAAGGGAGAAAGTCTATGATAAGAACAATCTATGGATAGATACAAGACCTATAGAAGTCATTGACTTGGGGACAAAGGATGCAACTTTGATCTTCAAGCGAGAAATGCAAAAACTGAAAGATGAGAAAGCCAATGCTGTGAGTCAGTCCTCTACTGAGGAGGGGACCACTACTGTATTAGAGAAAAACGACTCAGTACAAGAGCAAGAGAAGGAGGAATGCTCTTTTCTTTGATCTCGAGCTCCTTCTTTCATTTAGCCCGGTCAAGTCAACCCTTTCCATCTTGAGCTGAGCCCTACCTTCTGAGCCTCCTATTCCTATTAGATGCGTCGTTTTACTCGCCCCTCGCCACCTATTTAACCGGAGATTCTGAGGGGAAGAGAACTGAACCGTAGCCTGGCCTACCTACTATGGGAACGAGTCCTTTCCTTCTTCTCTGCCAAGGACTATCAATCCCCATCGCACCCGTCCTATGCACCCTAGTCCGCATCACTCGCACCTAGGAGTGGGATTGAATGCCCGGGTTCCTTCGCCTCCTTTCCTTCTAACTGTGCTCACCTCGCTCATGAGAGCTAGTGTCATAAGTTGCCTTTTTCGTGTTCATCAGCCAAGTTTCTAACTTGACAATTGAACGCATTGTGTGAAGTAAGACATGTGTTTTTCCCTACTTTCCTTTCGTACGTGGAATGAGGGGACGCCATAGCAGTTGCTCGAACGTAGATCCATGTTCCTCACGCCTGGTAAGGCCCTCCACGCCGCACTCTACTCCTTTGACCACCCGAGGAGTTGACAAGAGATGGCAGATGATGGGGATAGAACACAAGAAGCTCTGATCTGAGCTAAGCTAAGAGGCACTGAAGAGATCAATGAAACTATACCTGGAATTCCACTATACCTGGAATCCCATATGAAAGCGTCGGCCAGGCGTGAAAGATTACCAGGGCTTCTCCTACCGCATAGTGGCAAGTTAGTTAGTCGCTCCCAATCTCATTGAAAAGAAATAGATCAGAAGCAAATGATTCTTCTACGGGACAGAAGGGACTCTCTCATATAGATCATATAGAATAATAGTCAATCAAACCTTTTTTTTGGTCCTTCGCTGGCCTGTCCAAGCGCAGTCGCATCAGCTCCTTCTAAGGTCGGCGAGCTCCACTTCTTAGAGGATTGCAGAGATCGTAGTTTGCAGAGATCACGCTGCGCTGTCGCTTGCTTACTCTGCCCGCTTGACTCCGCTATTTGCTTGCATTCGATAGGATCGGTTTTATTGCTTCGAAGCGAAATCTTTGCAATCCACTTTCCTGACTTTGCTGATCGCGCGTAGCTTGACTCTGCTGCACGCTCAACAAAGCCCTTTCGCTTCCCCTTCTTCCCAGCAGTGGATAGAGTCGTCAAGCCTCAATTCGTAGTCGCTCGTCCCAGTTCTCGCTCCCTATGGTCTAGGCTTCTAAAGCTCCAAGTCCTCTACTGCTGGACCGTGCTTGGGTTCGCACAAGCAACTCCTTCTTTTCTGCCCCTAGTCCCGATCGGAGAGTTCGGCATGCAATCGCAGGTGCCCTCCTTCCTCTATTCCTGCTCATGCCCTCCTCTTAGCCATCTCTACCAATTGTATATAAGCATCGGAGGGCCAGGAAGAAAGGGAAAGATCAAGAGATTGATTGTAATGGGACTCTTATCGGATGATGGGATTCTTATCCACGGATTGTGCCAATACTGTCAAAGGCAGCATCAATCGTTGGGGCAAGATTCTTCTCATTATCCATGTACCTGGTCCTATCACACTCTTTTGTGAGGCGCATCAAACCCTATGTGGCAATCCGAGACCCATGGGGAAATTAAAAGAGCCCAGTGGGTTTCATTTCATAAGATCGAGCTATCCTAGGTAGGACTTAGTAGACATTTCTAGTCTCTAGCTGGCGATGTCCATTCAAGAGTGCAAACCCGGTCCCGAGCATATCTAATAATGGAAACCTATGACCTAGCATCCAAATCTACAAAATGAGTTGCCTAAGGAGTCCTATAGATAGGTGCAGCTTCCGCCCTCTTGCACTACTTGACTTTCGGTGATCTGACTTAGGAAAGAATATAGCTAGGCAGGCTCGCCCATACATGAACTGACTATCTGACCTTTTGGTATGTCTTCTATGATGACTGGGACAGTGGGAAGCAAAGATCATCGGAAGCTCTCTAATCCAAGAGCTAGGCCCTCTGATCTGTGGGCTCTTTCTACCTACAACTATCTCTAACTCCGCGGGAGATTCATTCTTCTGGTTCAGAGGCGGAGGAAGAGGACCACAAGAAGACCGGAAGACACTATAATCACAGAAAGGAAAAGCATAGCAGCGAGGATCCATGGAGGGAAGGAGACTCCAGCCTCAATTGACTTAGGAGGAGGAACTCGTGGTCTCTCTGTCAGAGATACTTGAAGCATTGGCATTGGCTGAGCCCTGGCATCTCTACTTTGAGCTTAGTCTCTTCTAAGATATTCTTTCAATCGCTTTAGCACCCTGCTAGTTATGTTAGGGTTAGAATCTGAGTACCGACTAGTTTACTCCTCCGGGTTGAATCGACTCAGGACTTCACCCCGCTCTGCGCTTCGCCCCTTTGTTTAAGAATCCCCGCGCTTCGCCCCTTTGTATTAATATAATAAATCTCCCTGCACTCGTGGCTGCTGAATAAGATATTCAGTGGAATGACTGAGACATGCCCGCCATTCAAGACCTGGGAGCTATGCCAACTCCACATTAGTGGTTGCCAATCTCAAGCCAGCCTTTTTAGGCGAGCAATGAGGACAAGACCCATTTGCGTATTAACAAAGGTTGGACTGGGAGATCCTACTCCTGCCACTAGAGCGTCTTCCAATGGTCTAGTCTAATCTTTCTGGCTTCAATCATGATAAAGGTTGGTAGCGGGAAGGGAATCTGAGCCAAGAGCGCAGCTATGGACTCTGGTTCGTTCTGGTTCCTCTTCATAAAGCGAATGGATTGGGATGGGGCTAATTCCCACTTCATAAGGTCAGGACTAGAAGGTCTTGATGATGGGGACTGCTCTCTTTGAAAACCTCCCGTCAGGTGCGAGAGTGAGTTAGCGCTCTTTCTTTCCCCTGGCTTTCAGGAGCAGGTGGGCTCTCACTCGCTAGTGACCGTTCGCTCCTCGTACTATCTGTCCCTGTCACCGAATAGTGACCGTTCGCTCCTCGTACTTTCAGTCGCTATCCTATGGCTCCCTTTCCAGATAGGCTCCCAAGTCTCCCATTCAAGAGAGGCTCGTGAGGCTCCTCTTTTCGGTAGGTGCCCTGGCAGGAACTCCAGCAAGAGATTAGCTTCGGTGGTAACTCCAGTCTTCTTCCTTCCAGTAGGCAGATCTACTACACTATCCGCTCCTATCCTCGGTTGCGTGACTGTCTTTTCTCTCCCGGCTTCGATCGGACCAATGGGGACTTCCGACCAGTACTCGGCATATGTTGTTATGGAGCTAGTGGCATCTTCTCTTTACCCCTCTTTTCACTCGCTCCCCTCCTCTACAGCTTGGCACGGAGAAATGGCACGGAGAAAAGGCTTCCCCGGGTGGAGAGAATCGGCTTACAAGCTCCTAGTCAATAAAGGCGTCACTGCGTTCGCTCCTATTGAAGAGCTTTTCGAAAAATGTAATGTTCAGCGGTTGGCTCGGCTCTTTGCAATCCGCTTCCCTCGTAGTGGAATGACTTATTAGGCCTCCCATTCCTATCTATTATAATTTAAGTAATGAACTGGCTAAAGTAAAGGAATGGGCTTTAAATGGCGCTAGCTGGGCTATTTTTACTACCTCTATCTCTATGTCTATGTCCCCGGGGAATAATATTATAGTATAGGTGGGCGACTGTGCACTCGCCAATCAATGGTGCTCCTCCCTCTCCGCTAGTCCTTCTGAGACCGGTGCTCTCATGAGCCGAGCCTACGCTAGTCCTTCTTAGACCAGTCACGCCTCCCACCTCTGACCACCATACCATGGCTTGTCTGTCTGCTCAGGCCTACGTCCCTCTTTTCCCGGTCCAGTCATGACCAGATTACCTGAAGTGAAGATTGCAAGGCGACACCAGATCACAAAGAAAAAATAAAATCATTAATCAATAGAACAAAGAAGAAAATTAGAACTTATGATCTGAAGCGAGTGGGCTTTGCGGGAAAGCATCAAATGAATGGATTGCAACTCGTTTGACGAAGCGGGAAGAGAACAGAACGGTCCTCGGGGCTATTATATAAGACAAATGATATCTCCCGTACCGCTCGCGTAGCATCTTCGACCTAGCACTACTTGAGTTGAGTGAATGGCATCCGGCACAAGAACAGATTGAAACTAACTACTCTGATTGGCACGGCTCTTGAATAGAGCACTCATTGTTCATTGTTCTTTGACGGGACGGGTCTGAAGCCTACGCCTAGCATAGTTCGCTCCTCTTTTTTTTAGGTCTCTTCTTGCTTGCTCTACCGCACCGTGGGTGCGGATGTTTAAGGAGCCGACCTTAGATCAACTATAGAAAGAAAGGAGCCGACCAAGAAACTCAGCCTTTACAGTCGCTCCTTTAGGTAGGTGCCGACCGCTGGAACGCAGCTTGAGTGAGCTTCTATGATAGTCGATCCTTCGTGCCTGCCCGTTAGAATAATCAACTTCAGAACCTGCCCTAACGAATCAACTTCAGAACCTGCCCTAACGAATCAACTTCAGAACCTGCCCTAACGACTGATTCAAGGCATGCGATCCTTGCTCAGCTGGAAAGACTCGTCGGTGAGGAAAAAAAATGCCTTACACATTCACAGGGATGTCATTTGAACTTCTTGTGTGCTTTCCATGAATAATAACCATGAACAGATCACTTCACTCTTTCCCAGTCGGGAAACAAAAAACAATTGTTAAAACTAGTTCGGGTAAGATTGTTTCGACAGGGGCATCTAAATATATTGAAGTGTCTTAGCATTTTCATGCAAGAGAGAGTGTATATAAAAGAGTGAATTCGATCGGGGATACTATTTCAACGAGAGTGAAAGAATCTTTTGACCACCGTCTCGGGTCGGCTACATCGGACTACTACTATTAACTAACATTTAGAAGCAGGTGCGGGTGCCCCATAACGTTTGAGTTCAGGTTCAGCTGGTGACCTTATGAGCTCTGGTTCAGGAGTTTTCATTCCAAGAGTCAATGCCCAGTCCGAACCTTGAATGGGAGCAGAACTAAATTGAGTAAGTCCGACCGTACGGGATAATTCTTATTAGCCTAAAACGGCTGCTGAAAGGTTCATTATCATTATAATATGCCCCATTATTATTCTTTATCAGTTCGGACCCGTCGTTACCTCGGGCCTTACTTCTTCGCCTCCGAGCTCTGGTTCAGGTGAAGGAGAGGTTAGTCAGAATGTACTTTTATAACCTCTTCATAGTTAAGCGAACAAAACGAAACTTCTTACATTCCAAATAAGGATTCCAGTCGTTAATGGATGGGACGGTAGATCTTTCTCCGTTTTGAATATGAACGACCTCTTGCTGCAAAGCGACGAACGAGTGAGAACGACGTAGTGTAGTCATTCACTCGTACATTATGATTCTCTCTTCGGGAGGAAAAATGAAAACAATTCAAATAATTTTCTTTCTCGATCACCTAATTCTCTGTCGAGTTCGATAAGAGGCTTGACCACTGATGATGGCATGGGGCCCCTTCGCCTTGGGTTGGGGTTGGGCCTTTCGGGTTGCGCATGGGCAATTAATAGAAAACTCTTCTCTTTCTCCGTTTCTGTTTTTCATTCAAATAATTTGATATTTGATCAATTCTTTCTCTTTATCTTTTTTTTCGGGGAGAGACTCGATCTCCTCCTTTACGTCACGTGTCAAGCAATGGCGTAGCACCGACTGCTCCCTCTCCGCACCTCTTCGCTCCGAACCGAACCTTACCTTTATTCGTGAATAGGTCTGCTCCTTCGTCACTTTATTCGTGAATAGGTCTGCTCCTTCGTCAATTCGCTCGCAAGCTCCTCATTGATTGAGTGCGAGAACGGTGCAGGCTCGAGGAGAGATTCCAACTACTGGGTGAGGGGCGCCTCATTGCATTCGATCCGATGCTGCCCTCCTTCCTTTCCAGATCACAGTCTTACTACTGCTTGCTCCGATGCCCATCTCCTACTGCATTCTCCTTTCTCTTTTATTCCCTATCGGCCTACTCCGCCTACTAAGATAAGAACCTATAGGCCTACTCCGCCTACTAAGATAAGAACCTGGCAGAGCCATTCAAAGCAGCGACTACTGATAGATTGCTTTTCAAGCAGCGACTACTGCCTACTGCCTACTGATAGATTGCTTTTCAAGCAGCGACTACTGCCTACTGATAGATTGCTTTGTTCTATCCTACTGAGAGATTGCTTTGTTCTATATAAGAGAGAGATTCTTGCACTATCCGATGTTCTATATAAGAGAGAGATTCTTGCACTATCTGAGTCTCCTTCTGCCCTCAGTCCTTCATGTCTTGCTTAATTAACTCTGTTGTACCATCCACTCTGCCTCATGTTCCATCCACTCTGCCTCAAGAAGGATAAGAGGTCGACCTCACCCCTCCCCATACCTAGACCGGACTCCCTACCTAGACCTTCAGGGAATTGAACCCGAACCTCGGCCCGAGACACTGCCCCAGACACAAGAACTCAGCCCTCTCACTCTCACTGCCTAAGAATAATCTTCCCACTATGCGAGACCCACTGTCCCTGGAGAGCACAGAGGAGGATGATTCACTATTCGGATCATGCCTAATCTCATCGAGGAAAGCCTACCTTCTAATGTAGAGCAGACTGATAGGTGGAAGTTACTAGACCAAGCAAAGGAGCTCGCGAGTGAAACTAAAGAAGGTTCAGGGAAAAGACCGTTCAGAGAACCAGAAAGAGCGACAGCGAGTGAAAAGACCATAATTAAAATATATAGTTGCATTTTACTGACCCTGGGGAAAAGAGAAAAGAAGAGATTCGGCCCGACCTCAAGCCTTTATAAAGAAAGATATTCGATGAGGGGCAGGATGAGGGACAGCAACTCTGTGTGTGCGGCAGAGATTCGTGCAGTGGAAGGAGCCGGACTCGTTGGGTTAGCCAACCTCTTAATTCTAAGTGCTCTCTGCCGGATTCGGAGCTCGTTCAACGAAGCGGCTTCTTCTTTTCGGGGAAGATTTATGAGGCAATCATCAATGGAATGGGGAGCGGACGAGGCTAGAGCGAGAGGGGGAGTTTCCTTATTAGAGTGCTATGGCCCTCTGCCCGAGAACTATCAAAGGGATATTGTGCTAAACCACTTCGCACTGTCGCACTATTGAGTGAATGCTAAGCACGTATTCAATTCGAGATCATCTTATCTAATATCTGCAGGAATGATTCCTTTCTTTGATGAATTGCTAAGCTAAGCACTCTTCTGGAGCGGGGGAATGAACCCATATTTATAGAATCCAGGGGCCCTTCCTGATCTTGTGTGTGCGCGGGGTAGTTCTATTCGGTGGTCTTCGGATCAAGAATTGAATGATTCAGCAGCCGATTCCTATTCCTATCTTCGATTCCTATTCCTATCTTATTGTTATTGTAGTTTTGCCTCGAAGTAAGGGATCCGCCAGTTCTACTGAGTTAGCGAACGAGTGAACCATAGCGAAGAGAGCGAGTAAGATCTCCAGGGACATGGAAAAATTAACTCTTTGCTCGAGCAAGAAGAGGAGCGAGTGAGAGGACTGAAGCGAAGTCAAAGGCAGGGCCAGAAGACGGACAAGAAGTGCAAACTCAGAACCATAGGGAGCGATAGCAAGATAGATTCAAGCGAGAGGAGCGGGAAGGGGGATAACCAAGTAGGGAGAGAGGGGAGAGAAAGCGCCATTGATCGATAACAGGCCGACTCATCTCATGCCAAGCGAAGAGCTCATGGACCGAGAGAAAGGAATGTCAACAGTGATCCCGACCGCTTGAGCAACTCTCCTTCTTTCCCGACTGGTCAAGTCCCACAACTGAACCCATCTAGGCTCGGCCAGGCTTGATAGCTGCCTTCTATGCGCTGTGCCAACGATGAGAACACTACTAGCTGCCCGCGCCGACTCTTTGATATTGAATTGCTTTTGCTAGGGACTGAGCTTAAGTGCAATCCTTTTGCATAGATAGATTGGTCAGACCTCTCGAGTGATGCTTATTCAATGAGACCGCCGGAACCGAACTCGCAGAGAGAGCAAAGACCAATCTATCTATGCGCGGCCAGCGAGCATGCTAAAGTGCAAAGGCTTCCATTCCTATACCGGCCCCATCCTTCAATGGCTCCCAGTCCTAGTGGCAGGCACCAAAAGTGAGTCTGAAATGCCCTGAATAGCGCTGGTGAGGATATCCCAAAAGACCACTTCAAGCGAGAAGGGAGAGGAGAACGAAGCCCGTTAGCTAGAGTAATAGGAAGCAGATGGATAGCGAATTGCAGTCGAGTAAAGAACGCTCAATAACTGATTTGTCTCCTTTCATACCTATCATCTGAAGCTTCGGCTGATCGTGAAGGCGATCTGAGCACCCATTAGCATTCGTGCGATTCAAGCGTCTCTTCTCTCCTAACTAACCAGGGTCGTCAAGCCCGGCGAACTACTGCCCACTCCATGTGGACTGGACCTGCTCTCTGACTGCTACTGGCACAAGTGAATAGGCACCTATCACACCAAGCTATCAAATATACGAAGGAACTCACGATAATTAAGAGACCCACCAAATGTACAGAGCACGAATTGCTCATGTAAGATTATTGAATAACTTCTAGTTCAAGAGTGAAAGGCATATCACTGAACACTAGCTACTCACGGCCCCCCACTCGGGTGAGGATTGGAGTCAAGGAAGAAGAGCCCATGAAGAATAGCTAGGTCTGATACAAGCACTCGATTGCCACATCTAAAATCAAGCAGTTGGAAAAGACACAATGATAGCCTAGTAAACTTGCTTCTATCCGGATTCCCGAAAGTGCGGGCATGTCGCCCTCTCCTATTGCTAGCTCCGAATCCCTGACAAGAATAGGACTTGGCAAAAGAAGAACTACTCTGACCCACACTACTCAAAGATTCACTATAGCCCCTCTTAGGTAAGCACGGGTGGAAGAGATCTGCCTCTTCCGTCTCAGTCAAGGACATGAATCACTTATTGTCCCGAACTCAAGGGGCGGAGCGGGCTAGATCCTTTACCGAAGCTCATGCAGAAAGGAATCATTCCATAATTGAGATAGAGATGAAATAAAATAAGTGCTACAACGGCCTGAAGGAGAGAGAGAGAAGGAAGGCCATCTAGTTAGGAGCACTGAACCGAACTCTCAGGGAGCGGAGCCAAAGCAGACACTTTGTCATAGCAGCTGTCAGGTGCGAAGGGGCGGACTATGAGCATCAGTCTCTTTTCGTATGAAAGAATCCAACTTTAGATATAGAATCTCTTCGGATGGGACCACTGGAGTGAGGTCGGGTGCTTGCATCAATCAGGTACTGAGGCTGGCGAGTCCACTAAGAAATATGGCACTCCTCTCTCAATCAGAGAGAAGACCCCGAAGACCGACTAGAGTAGTATGGCCACATCCCTTCCATGCGCACCAGTGATTGATGCTTTCTACCTTCTAACCATTGGCTTTCTCGCTCTATTGAGTACCCACTATAAAGGAATCCACAGAGAAAGGGGCACTTACTAGAGTGAGTACTAAGGTTGGACTTGAAAGTCTTCTCCGGTATGCCGCTCCAAAAGAGTCGTGGGGGATTTTGCCCGTCTGGGGGCAAAGTTGATCCACTCCCTTCTCGAGCCTATCTGTGCCTCTCGCCTCTCGGTCGAGTCTATCTCACCGCAAGAGTCGACGAAGAACTTCGCTTTCAGCCCCTCACGGTAGCCGAAGGCAAAGAAGAGCCAGTCCAAAGAAAAGGATTAAGGATAGAGTCCTCCTTCCCAGCAGCTTTCTCCAGTCTTCATACCTAAGTCCAAGTCTGAACCAAAAGAAAAGTGGATTCCAGTCCGGTAGATCAAGTAGTTGATCCTTCCTCCAGCGAATCTCATGCTAAAGGAGAGTGCATCAAGAAGAATGAGAAGTTCGAATAGGCAAAGGAATTAGTTTAGTTGTCATAGGAGTCTCGAGACGAGAGAAGGCTCAGAATCAGAGTTCTCCGCTGAAGTGAAGTTGGCGTCACTGTCGTTCGCTCCTCCTATACCTCCTGAACTTGAACCGAAGAGTGGTCAAAGCCGATCCCGGCCCTTTCCCTTACCCTTGGACAGTGAAGCAGTCATGCCCTATCCTATCAGTAGAGCCGCTCTGGCACCTCACTTCACTAGCTCATCTTCGGCTTAAGATCAAACCCTATCCTATCAACCTTCTCGATGTCCATTTACGATGTCCGAACCCTCCGCAGCAGAGCATTGATTCCCTCCGCTCGATCAATCAGCCAGCCTGGACCTGACTCCCGTTATTCAGTTTCGGATAGTAGCGTCAGGCCGCACGAGACGAATCGACTGAAAATAAGGATAAGGCTAGCAGGCGCTGGAGAAAGAGAACTACTATACTAAGAAAAGAAGTCAGAAGCGCACAACCAGTGAGGGATTGTGCGGAAAAGAAAGATGCTAGTGGGATAAGAATACCATGTACGTATCAGTGTGGCATAAGCGCAGGAGTAGGCATTAGCTATTAGCTCTTACCGATAAAGGACCAGCGTACACCAAGCAACGGGGATAGGGATAGGAATGATCGGTTATAAGAAAGGAGCCTAGGAAGCCCACATTGAAGTGAACCCTCAACTCAACGTGCCATGTGAGCAAGCTATTTCGTGCTAAGCAGACGGCTGCTGGGCCCCCTCCTTGAATAGATCTTCATGGCAGAGTCAGGAATCGAAGAGTTTCCCAATGGTCTATCCGCTCAAGGGCACTAAGGGCACTACTGAAATTGCTATTGAATTGGTGGGACTTTGTCTATTCTCTTATGTCCGAATTTCTCTATTGGAGAAGCCGCGAGGTATAGCACAAGAAGTAGTTCTGTCTCTCTTACTTGTTAGCGAGTGAGGTAAGGAGAGTCTTGAAAGAGTTCATGCGGAGAAAGAAGTCAGAAATAATATAATTCTACTTTGCGGCCGACTATCTCCTGGACTAATTGGCCTTGCCAAAGCCTATTAGCCCAAGCCGAGACAACACTCTTGTTAAAGTTTGCCAATGCCAATTTCTTACACCTATAAGGAGGCTCCACTGCGTTGCACGAGCTTGTCATTATTTTATTTGCCATTTAGTCCCACTTTCTTATCTTCTGTAAGAACTTGGCAAGCCATTTAGTCCCACTTTCTTATCTTCTGTAAGAACTTGGCAATGCCACCAATATTGAACAAGTCTTGTGCACAGCTCTGTCATTATTTGCCAAATTAGAACACTGGAACAAGCCCGAAAGAGGGGACCGGCACGACAATTACACGAAACGAAAGCTCGGGAAGCCAAAGAGATCATCGGAAAGAGAGGAGCGATTGCGCCAATGCAATGACGCCGCGTCAAATTCAATGCTTGATTGACGGGACAGAGCAGCCGGTCGTCTGGATAGCACGGAGAATTGGATAGCGGTAGCACGGAAGACCAAGAGATAGTCGGACATGCAATAGAGGTAGGAGCCTGGTCTCTCTGTCGGACATGCAATAGAGGTAGGACCTAGTCTCTCTAGGCACGTGTGGGAAAGAAGGTTAGGTAGAGCTAACTAAGGTTAGTCAGCGAAGGGAGGTGCGTAGCGAGAAGAACGAAGGCCCGAATCTCCAATGGGAGAGGACCGATACAGTAGGGTGAGAGGAAGGAAAGGAACTAAGAGTAGTAATGGCATTCAGAGTAGAGAGTAGTGGAATTGGATCTCGTCGACTTGGAGCCGAAGCCCTCCCTGGCTTTCTCACATGGCTAGGAAGAAGATGCTCACTAGGTAGGAGATATGATGGGTTAAGAGAAAGTTGACTTTGTACCAGTGCCCGAGACTAGACCGAGAAGTGTGAGTGATGGAAGGAGCCTAGGTTCTTTAATAAGACCCTGGCCCCGCCTTTCAGTATAGCAAGACTCTGCATAGGCTATTCCGGGCCTCCTATAGGGAAGAGGTCTTGTGCTACTGTCCCTCGCAGTCAGTCGTACGAGAAGAAGCGGGATCTACGGAAGGAACTCCTCCCCCGAGCTACGCAACGTAGGGATCTCAGAAGACCGAACTCTGAGTCGCGGCAAAGCAAAGGGAGCGCTATAGATGGGAGCAGGTGCGGAGCAGAACCCGAGCAACGAGCGACAGAGAAAAGAAGAGATTCAGAAGAGAGATCAACGAGCGGATTGAACGAGCCGACTGCTGGCGCACAGTCGTCCGGAGCGAGCGTATATATATTCATTTCTCTCCCCCGGAACATCACCAAGCGACGTAAAGAGAGCGACCTAGAGGGTGCACGAGGCTCAGGTTGAGCCTAAAGGTGCTACCAGCGCCCAGCCTATGAACTATAAGCCCATGAACGACAAAGGGCCCACCTATAAAGAGAGCCCACCTAAGAATAAATGCTGAAGTGATGCGGAGCCTACTTTTAGGAATTTGGGGAAAGTTACGCAAAGGATCTAAGTTAGGGCACCGAAGCAGTGAAACTCATAATTCCAAAGTCAATCAAGTGGGAACTGGTCCTCTCTTCCTATATGGTTCAAAGTTCCGAGAGATGGACGGGGCGGATAGAAAGAATTTCATTGTTCAAGTCTTTTCAATATGTCGGGGCAATTAACATATGTGAGAGGGAGTTCGGAGCGCATATTAGCAGCCGTACGCTCCCAAAGAGTATCCAAGTCTAAGCGATCGAGAATGATTCATTGGCTTTTGAACTATAACCATGAACAAAAAAGAGGAATGAAAGCCGATCGCAGCTGCTTTCTTTATAGTGAGTGAAAAGAGCTCATGGCACACTACTCTAATTATAATATAATAAAGCTGGTGCGGTCAGACGCTCACTTTCTCTTTTCTTTCTCCCCGTGAAGCGACCAGACCAGACTATGAACTCTTGACTTGAACCATGAAGGACTCATTCAGTTCAGTGCAGAGAGGCTCTTTCTTCTCAAGGCTCCAGTTGAAATATCTGCTGCGAACGAGAGAGAATGCTCCTGAAGAATGAATACCCGAGCCCGAGGTTCAATGTATCGACTCTCTCTTTGAGAAGGGCACCTTTCGTCCAGATGGGAACCTAAGGAACCTTCTAACTGAACCATCTAATAGAAGCCTTCCTTGTGTTATAAGGTGCGAAGTCAACCATTATCTTTCCTTCCTCCTACCTATGGGAAAAGGAACCTGCTCATTCCTTGACTGGCCCTCCCGTCCAGAAAAAACTCAGGGTTGGGAATCGATTCAGGCAGCTACTTGAGTGAGGCAGAATCATAGGTCTACGCGAAAGTGGGTCCGACCCTGGATGCGGTCAAACAAGAATTTCTAAGTCGGTACGGAGACTAGTTCCTCTTTAGGGCTGGCCTCTACTTTCTTTCCTGTTTAGCACTTAAGAGTGAGACTTATCACTAATCTTTCTCACCAAAGAAAAGTGAATGGAACGAAGCGAAGGGTCTCTCAACTATATAATGGAAAGTCAATCTAATACAAGAGCTAGAACTAGACGGTCAAGCACCATCCCCCCGGGGCTGGACTCACTAAACTCAAAGTAGGATCTTCGGTGTTCAGACTATATTGTGATATGTGTGCGAAGCGGCTCAGCTTTTTCAGTGTAGGATTCTTTTCCCTATGAAGGTGAAGGACTAGTCTCACCATTTCGTTGGCTTCGCACGAGAGAGATTCCGCCCCTCTACCCTTATAGCTTAGGGATCCCCAGAAGTAGGATAATTTCATAGAGTTTTGAATCCCGCCTAGAATTACGAATGTGCGTATGCGGCTGCTAACGAATGAATGACTTCTAGAAACTATAGCCAGCCGACCAAGACCTATCAAAAGGCAGACCGACCTCCTTATCTCTTGAAAGGTAGCTTTCGCATGGAATCTGACACTAGTCAAAAGGAGCTTGACCGTCTTATAGTAAGCACGATGATTACACGAGTCAAGTAAGGCGGCCGTGCTTCAGTTCTTT
>JBBUKS010000067.1:196909-237547 GCA_038050645.1 Hedychium gardnerianum
TCTCATATATAAGCAGGTGCCCTAACTGCCGCTGCCCTTGCTGCTCCAGTTCTTGGGTATGAGTTTGAGTAGCCGACGCGAGAGGACTTCCTCATCTTTGAAAGTGCTCCAGCCAAAGATCTTCTAGCGCGGTAATCACATAAGTTTGATTGCTGTGTGGCGAAGGTTAGACCAATAAGGATAGAGGTGTGGGTGAAGGAAGTTATAGTAAGGTGCTAGAGCGCAGGTACGAACTCACGTGACGTGCTGGCATGAGAAAGGGAAAGGGAGCTTACCTAGGCAAGGCCCAAGGAACCGACGGGCTCGACTGTAAGGAGAGGTTTAGAGATGACCGGACCTAGACCGCTGACAACAGATAGTGCCAAACAAGAGTCAGTCGGGCTTCTTCGCACTTGAGCCATTTAATTTACTCTTCGGGCCGACGATGGGCTATCCCAGGAGCTGCAGTCGCAGTCGTAAATGGACTCTTTTTTCGGGGCAGATCTTTCGTAGTTTTGAATAAAGTGCATTTGCGTAACTACGTGTGTTAGGATGGGCTACCCTTCTATTTCAGTTCCTACGGTCATCAGGAAAGGGACGAACGAAGTGACGTGAAGGGGTTGCTTGTCTTGCCAGGAGATCCAGGTGCGGAACCGCTCCTATTCAGTCGCCCCTTTCTTTTGCATGTTCGCGGCATGATCCCATTCAGTTGCTAGAGGGGAAGAGTGAAGTACTACTTTGCTCGAAGCCTCCGGTCGTAAATGGACAATAGCCATTTACTCTCTGCTGAGAAGTGTGGAGCTAAGTAAATTCACTTCTTTTCTTCGCCTTCTCAAAGAACAAATAAAGAAAAGAACAAGAACAGGAGAATTGCCCTTGCATTCCCTTCCCTTCCCTAACCGCGAATTCACTCTTCTTTCGCCATTCCGAATGAACTCTGAACTTCTTTCACTTGACTTGGAACTGCTGATAACGCAGGGGATTCTTCTTCTGAAATGAACTTATGCACTTCTTTCACTTGAGCTTATCCCTGTATCGTATCTAGCTGGGCATAAGGAGACTCTTTTTCTTGTTCTTTGGATTCTGGGATTCCCGTCCCTGTCTCAAGCATGTTCGGGGTTGTCCGATACTACTAGAAAATGCCTTGAAAATGCCGTCACTATCGTTCTAAACCAGCAGGGAGTAAGAGAGTGAATTGAATGGATTAGATGGCGTTCGGACAGTCGGACTTGCGCCAGTCAATACAGTCTAACATGGCATACCGTAGTCGCTCAAGCAAGAGTCTTGAATGGAATGGTTGCTTTGCTTTTTCAGTGCTTTTCCAGAGGTCTACGGTATGCAATTCAGATATTCGACTGTGACATTCCATGTGGCTTCTCCTTGTCTTTTTTTCCTAGCCTACCCTTCTACGTCGCTTTCGCTCGTCCGTTCCCTTTCATTCCCGGTGGGAGCACGTCGCTGGAGCTCGTACCACTTCTGAAATGCACTTCTTTCAATGAACTTATGTGGAATGAACTTCTTGAACTTGAGCCGACTACTATAAAATGCTTTTATCATGCCAGGAAAGAAAGGTGCGGAGCGTCCGGGAACAAGAATGAACTCGTTTCTCTTACCTCAATAGCGTATTCTCCTCTTACCACTTGAAATTCACTTCTTTTCACTTCTTTATTTGCACTTCTTTAA
Source organism: Hedychium gardnerianum (assembly GCA_038050645.1). Classification (NCBI taxonomy): domain Eukaryota; kingdom Viridiplantae; phylum Streptophyta; class Magnoliopsida; order Zingiberales; family Zingiberaceae; genus Hedychium; species Hedychium gardnerianum. Next base: position 198,572 of record JBBUKS010000067.1, read on the forward strand.
CTTGGTTTCACTTCTTTCTTCTCCTGGGTTCCGGGCTCCTGTCTTCCCTTGTTCTGTTCTTTCCGGGCATAAGACCTATGTGGCACTCTGGATCTCGGGCAAGCAACCCTGGCATTCATTTGGGGTAGCATTTCCTCTCTTTTTCCAGTCGTGAATTCCAGAGCGAAGCGACGCTAGTAGTCCCGGGAGAAGGCATTCGAACAAGACCATCGGATAGTCTAACATGGAAGGGCCCCATCGTCCACGTCGCTATCGCTCTACTTAAATTATATTAGTTCACTGGATTATAGTTCGTCCCACGTCGCTGTCGCTCGTACCTTCTCCAGGAGTTGACTACTTTCCGATGGGGCCCTTCCATTCACTCGTTCCTTCCATTCAGACGGCGTCGCGCTTCCTTGGGCCTCTCCTTCCCTGCATTTCCAGTTTGTTGTTCGGTAAGCCGTCAGATAGTCGACTACTTAGAAAATTCAATTCAATGAAAGAGATAGAGATGCTCAGGACTCGGGAGGGGCCCTTCCAAGCAAGACAAGAGTCTAACATAACATGGGCCGAGGGGTAAGAGTCAATTCCGATAGTAGGGGGCCATTCATTCTTTGCAGCCGGCTCCTCTTTCCTCTTGGCACAATCTTTTCAATTCCACGTGGCCTTCGTTACGCAAATGAACTTGGAACACTTAGCTCGTTCCTGGAATGTTAGACTACTTACTGCAATGCCATTCACTACTTTCCGACGGGAGAAGGGAGATGGAATTCCTGTTGATTAATAGAGTCGAGTCTTTCGGGAAACCAATATATGGTTCATATGCGGGGAGAGGGACGAACTAGAATCCAGTGACGTGAGAAGTTCATTTCAAGTGAAAGCCCAGGTAAAGGTACGAATTCACGTGACGTGGAAAAGCATTCAAGTGAAAGCCCTCTCCTTCTCTTCTAGTCTAGCATACCATTTACGACTACGGAGAGCAAAGCAAGTATATGAATGCAATTCCCCGTGCCTGAGTTGTTATTGATTATGGGTATGGCTTTTTTCACTGTGAGCTCGGATAAGCAACTGCCTGGTCTGCTCTCTAATAAGGTAGAGAAGCTACCTTCTACCCCAGCTAGCAGCAAAAGGAAAAGGATGGAGTAGCTTGGTATTTCCAGCTAGCTAGCACCAGGAGTTAATGGCTTTGGGCCATTAACTCTTGGAGGGAGTAGCTTGGTATTTCTTTGAGCCATGCACGACTATTATAAGGGGGGAAATACCATGCACTCTACGGGAAATACCATGCACGTATTATTTTCTTTGGGGGGGGCCCTAAATTATTTAAATTATTGCGATCCCTTCAGCCCTTCGTTTGGTAGATAAGCTAAGTGAGGGATGAGCGACGTGGAGTTCTCTTTTCTGCTTAACGGCCTCCTCTGGATTCATCTCAAGAGAGGGAGACTCTATCCATCTGATCTGATGCCCCATACGAGGAAAGTAACGAAGACTCTTCTCTTATAGGAACGAGTGAAAGGGAAGGGACGAGCTATACTATAGCGACGTGGAGGTACGAATACAACTCTTCTTAATTACCTGACCCCGGGGACCTATTCTAGTCAATATCCCGAGTCCAGTAGTTCTGAAGTTCATTCTTTCAGAGCAGAGTTCATTAGTAGTAGCCGATAGACGGAGCGGGAGAGGAACAAGGATAGAGGAAACTCAGTCTCGAGCGACATAGAGAGATTGTTAGGGCTATAGTTAGCTCAGCTGCCAGGAATTCTTAAAACTCTTTCTTTTGAACTGATGGTGCCGAGCCTTGAACCAAACATATTTAGTGCAACTTATAATGAATAGCAGCCGAAATGAGTCGTTTATGGCTACCCGGTCGTTCGCAGCGTATTCGTATTATTATTATAATATTAGCAAGTCCATTCACGACATAAGTAGATAGAAGATTAGCATCGGAAAGTGGTAAACGAATATCTTTTAGTATAAATGGCAAATATTATAGATAGGAATATTTAATTTACGACTCAATATTATAAGAGGGGCAATTTAGACTCCTTAATTAAGATATTCGACTGTAGCGGAAGGAAGTGAACGCAAAAATACTATTAAGTCATCGCTGGAGGGAGCAACTCAAGTCAGTCTATCCTTCTTTCCCATCATGATTAGGTTCGTGTTCAGTCGTTCCTGTAGCATATTTTCCAATTATCATTGCCTCTCCCGTGAGCTATGGTCGGACCCAGGACTCCTACAAGAAAGAAAAGAGCTACTTAAGCTGCACCGAAAAGCACTCGTACGGGAATCCTCTTGCCCTCTCCTATAAATAACAACAGGTGAAGAAAGAGCAGCACCGGCAAAGATAGGACAGCTCACCACTCTTTTATTCTTTCACTCGGGACTCTCCTTCTACCCCGTAGAGTGCATGGTATTTCCCTACGAGTGAATGGATTTGTTCCATTCCCTCTTGGCCTAGAAATGCCATGAACGAAATACATTTGCTAGGTGTTTAGTACATTCAAGGAAGAGCTCCGTATGATAAGAGGTGTAGCTCCGATAACTGGACTGAAACTGCCCTATCTTACTCTATAAGGTAAAGGTACAGAATAACACTTTTCAGCTGCCGGAAAGGGGGTTCAAGTAAGAGCTCCCTTCTTTGTTTGAATGAACTCTCCGGAACTCACTAAGGCACCTGCTTATAAATGATATATAATAAGTGCCGACCTTTCTTTCTCTTCTCTTGCCTATCCCGTGCATGTCTTTGTTCCAGAACTCGTTTAGTGAGAGGGCACCTTCTTTATATACAACAATAAGTCCCGATAAAGCGAACAAAAGCACAACAACATATGCAACTGGAACAGATTAAACACACTAAGCCACCGGAAGAGATGAGACTCTCTCTTTCTCTTGTAATGCACCGTGATGAAACAAACATGAGTTCTTCTGACGCATTCATAGATAAAGAATTCATTCCTGTTGAAAGATGGTGAGCACGTACATCTTAAAATGCCCTAGAACGCGTACCCATTCCCTCTCCATCTCCTGAACCAGAACTCCACATACCAAGAACTCCATCAGAGCGGTAAACAATACATCTCTGAAAAGTAGTTCGTTTCTCTCGCACCTTTTTATTCTTTTCTTTTCCTTTAATTATACGGAGTCATCATTGAAGATGCAAGATCACTATACTATACGTGAATAGTTCAATTAATTTCTTTATATAAGAGTAAATGAAGGAAAGCACTCGTACAGAGCTAAGAAAAGCAGCCCAAGCAACGGAAACAAATGAGTCTCTTACTCTACCGGGAACTCTCTCATCATCCCTATCCATTGAAGTCTAACCTCAGGTACCTGGGAAAGGAGGGAAGCAAAGGATAGAAGCCTCTTGGAATTTACTCAACCAGGCTGCGGGCATTTGAAGAACGGGCAAGACCACTCACTCAAACAGGGAAGGTAGGTGCCTCCTATATTGAGTATTCGGGGTCTTAGACTCAATAGGGCATGATGCCATTCTACTAAAAAACTCTTCGGGTTCGGCTGCAGAAAGGGATGATTGTTGAGGCACTTTCGAGTACTTGTTGTTTAATGTTTTCTCTCGCTCACTCTGACTTATAGGAATTCCCGGCTTCAGCAGCAGTGAATGGGAATGGAGCCGATTACTCCGGCGGCATATAATAACTATAGATCTTTTCATTCCCCACTCCTTGCTATTGTCAGAGTCCCAATCACTCTTGTAATGAACTTTTGGCATTCACGAGAACTATTTAATTACAGTCAAAGGGTACCTGCTTCTAGAAGTTATACGTCCAATCAAAGAACAACAAGAGCTGCGTACGACTCGGAAGGTCAAAAAAGAAAGAAAACAGCATCTTTGATTGGACGTATAACTTATCACTCTTTCCAATCTCCGGAACTCGTCTTGGGCACGGGGAAGGTCACTCATATTCTCTTTAGTGCACCTCTGAATCAACATCTGTTTTATCGTCCGCTTTCCATGAACCACTCCTGTTCAGTCGTGCCTTTAGTCCAGGAATCCTGCCTGTCAGTTGGCCAATAAGAGTGTTTTTCCGCCGCTCATATATAGTTGGCATTGCTTCTTTTTATAATAAACTTGAACTCCGAGTACAAATTAGAATTAACTCATATGCTCAGACAAAGAGGAAAAGCTTGGTTCGGGAAGAGCCCATGGGCAGATCTTTCGTAGTTTTGAATGGATAGTCTAACATTGCCAGGCACCAAGAGTTCATGGCCCAAAGCCATGAACTCCTGGAGGGAGTTCATGTATACATACATTCCCTCCTGGAAGGAGGGAATGGAACACATTCCCTCTTTGGAAAGAGTGAATGGCCCAAAGCCATTCACGACCTGGTGCTAGCTAGCTGGAGGTCATGGTATTTCTTTGGGCCATTCACTCTACGGGGAAATACCATTTAGACTCCCAGCGCCAAGAGTGAATGGAACAAATCCATTCACTACTACTCCTGGCGCCAACTAGCACCAGGTCGTGAATGAATACCATTTAGACCTGGTGCCAGCTAGCCTGGAAAAATATACCCATGAACTACTATCCTTAAGCTTAAGGAGTTCATGTGTTCCATGAACTCTTGGCCTAGAAAATGGAATAATACGTTCATGTATACTAAAATAGAATCTCGACCTGGCTAGCACCAGGTCGTGAATGGGGGCCATTCACTCTTTCCCCTAGAAAAGAAAATAATACGGGAATGGAATTCCCTCTTGGCCTAGAAAATGGAATAATACGTGAATGTATACATTCCCTCCAGCTAGCTAGCACCAGGTCGTTCATGGCTTTGGGCCATGAACTCTTTCCAAAGAGGGAATGGAACAAATCCATTCCCTCCTGGCCCCCCAAAGAAAGTAATTATGTGAATACATTCACGACTTGGCCAGAAAAAAAGAATAATACGTGAATGGCCCCCATTCACGACCTGGTGCCAGCTAGCTGGAGGGAGTAGCTTGGCCGGCACCAGGTCGTGAATGGCTCGGAGCCATTCACTCTACGGGCCATTCACTCCCTCCAGGAGGGAATAGAATTCCCTCTTTGGTGCCAGCTAGCTGGGGAGGAATAATTGAAACTCTAATGGAAATATTTCAATTTCTTCTTTTACAAGTCAGAGTTGCAAGTCTAGCTTAGATAATCAATAAAGAATTGCGAAAAGATAGAGGAGTGCTTCAACGACGAGACAAGCTCTTATTAACTTCTTCCTTATATAGCTTCACTCTCATGGCTATCTCACTCATCTCCGGATCACAGACTGCTTATTCTACTGCTACTGCTTGCGGAGATGCCTGCCTTGCTCCGGATCACTCTCTTATGAATCTATCGAGCCAGACTATGGTATGGTCGCCTTATGAATCTACAAAGCAAAGCTGGGCCGGACGTACGATGCATTCCCATTGCGTCGGCTAGGCGTGCTGTGCTTCTACGAGGTGGCATGCTGAGCTGATGGGGGAAGAGTGGGATTTGATTCTTCCTCGCTCCCGGCCTGTCAGTCGATCCTTATTCTCTCGCTGGCCTGTCAAAGCTTCGCAGTTGCTTTCTCTTCTTCACGGCTCACTGAAGATTCTGAGTCTAGCTCTGGCGGGCACCGAGGAAGATTCATAGGAGCAAGCACAGCGTAGCCGAGTTTAATCTTGGCAAGGCGGTCCGGTCCGAAGATGATTTAGAACACAAAGAAATGACAACAGTGACACCTGAGAAGGTTCGATAATGGTCCCAAAGCCTGGTCCTACTGCGTATATATAGTTGTCCTACTGCGTATATACTATATAGTGAAATTAAAGCTACCATGAATTGGGTTGTTAGGCCCCCGGATAGGCTTTTGGCCCAAGCCCCACACCAGCTCCTATCAATCGCACCGCTACGTGGGTGAATCGGATGGACGATTCAGAGTTGTGCTTCCTCTACCGCTACGTGGGGATCTCCTCCGCTTACCTCACCGAGTCCGGTCCCAAACAAAAATCAAATCAATAGCACAGAATCCAATGAACTGAACAGCGAGTGAGTGCTTAGAGCACCATTGATTGCTTTGATTGCTTTGCTTGGATCCAAGACAGGAGATGCTGCTAGTTCCTTCGCTCGTGCACGGAGTGAGACCTAGCCAAGACAGGAGATGGAGATAGAGACTAGCCAAGACAGGAGATAGAGACTAGTTCCTTCGCTCGTGCACAGAGTAGAGTAAGGTTCGCTCGTGTACAGAGTAGAGTAAGGACTGAATAGGCGAGCCGTAGAGTGAGGACTGAATTGGTGACCCGCTCCGATCCCAAACTTTCCTTCTTTCCTTTGACGGAGCCGACCCTTTCTCTGATAATCTAATGCATTTGAACGGAGACGACCCTATGATATTCAATAAGTCATTCATCTACTTTGGGATTGCAAATCTTTCTAAAAGCTCAACTTTGCCGGTCGGCCTTCCGCTCCTGATCCTATTTTATCCTCTTGAAGAGCCTATAGTTGATCTCATTCTTATAGTATAGGAAAGGGATTCTGTCTGGCAGAGCTTCTTTTAAGTAATGAGATTTAAGTAATGAGAGTGCTTTTAAGTAATGAGAGTGCTTAGTTCTCTCTCTCTCTTATTTCATCCGCATCATCTTATCTATCTCTTATAGTCTGTCTTCTTTATAGTTCTGATCTTTATCTTTATTTAGATTCTTGTCTTGGTCGCCCGGTCAACGAACCATTTCCTCCAACCGCCCTTCTTTCATCTACATAGTTCGTCCCTTCTTGTCTGCCTCTCCCACTGCCAGTCACTATTGTTTGGTGCCTTTGTTTTCCTCCCCATCGCACCCGACTCAGATGAGCTCCTTTTAAGACCCGAGTCAGAGCCCGAGGAAGAGCGGGCAAAATCAAGTTAGCTGCCCGGCTTAGACACAAGGCGACAGCGCGATCTCTGCAATCCAGCTACTACGGCGAGAACCGTAGCAACTGAATCTCATTATTTGCTTCAATTTGACCGCTTCAATTGGTTTAGCTCATCTTTTAAAGTCGGGTCCCCATTCTAGGTCTAGTAAGCTTCTTTGGATTGGTCTATCGGAGAGGTAGCGCTCATCAATGAAAGTCGGGTCCATAGAAGAGGGGTAGGTAGGTATAGCTTTGGATAAGATAAGAAAGAAGTGCGACTAGCGGCACTCGAAGAGCATGGCTGGGAAGAAGCAAGAGAGGCAGAGCCAGATCCCAATCCCATCCCTTTGCATTCCCATGCTCAAGTTCCACACTTCTCGGCATAGCAACATGAACTCTGATCCCCAGAACCCGACTTGAGAACTTGAATCTTTCCCGTGACCGTGACTTGCGCGCTTGACTCTGCCGCTTTTGATTTGCTCAACGAAGCCCTTCCTCTGCCTTCCGTGCCCTAACCAATCAACTTCAGAATGGCATGCGAGCGAGACAGTGCTTCATTCTTTCCTTTCCTTTAGCCGATTCATTAGTTTAATTATAGATAGTTGAGCCGAGCCTTATAAGTCATTCCACTACGTTTCACGAGCTCGCTTCTTCAGTGATTCTTTGAACAGATCATATCGATTTCTAGTTATTGTTGTGTTGTCAACTAATCTCATCTCATCGGCGAAGGCATGCGTAGGAGACCTCTGTCATGCGCCGGAGAAGTGGCACGCTCTAACTAGTCCCGCTAGTTAATCAGGCTCTACTGAAGCGAGGGAAGCCCAAGCCCTCCCATCTAGCCGAGTCCCACAGGCGAGTTGATAAGATAATAGGCCTCGCAGCCGATTCATTGCCGACCATTAGACGCAGCCGAGCTCCTATCTTTTCCTTTCATTATAATTATAGGAGTTGCGAAGGGTTCAACTGAGTTGCAAGTCTACCGGGCTGAGTGAAAGGTTCAATATAGCCATTCAAGTAGTGGAGCTCGGAGAGTTGGTTCTATTTTCAATCTTTCTAGTCCGACATAGTGATAGAGGGATTCGAACCCATGATAGTGAAGCGCAGCTTGGAGTCAAAAGGAAGGTGCCCTTCCAGCAGCAGAGAACGTGAAGTCGGCTCTTGAGACTGCTTCTTTAGCATGGAGCTCTCCTCCACCAGTCCAGTCTTATAAGATAAGGGGAAGCAATCATCACTCCATCGTCGGGGAAGCTACACGACCAGGAGGAAAGACGAGCTTTAGAGGAGCGAGCGACAGCTTAGTAGAGGCTCCGGACCAAAAGTCTACAATAAGAGTTAAGGCAGCCCTTTCTTCCACGCCAAACTGACGAAGCACTAGAGAATAGGGAAGACCCAAGTGCTAATACTAATTGAGGAATCCCACCTCCGCGGGAAGCAAGAAGAAGGCTCTCAACTGCTCACGACGGACCGGCACGCAGAAAGGTGCGAGGAAGGAGACGCCAATTATAGACGCCAATTAGACTATATATAGAAAGAAGAGTAGCGAGAAGGGGGAGCCCGAACCCCTCATCTCTTGGCACAGTGGATTCTGGAAGGTGTGAGAAAGAGACCTGCTCTTCTTGACAGTGAGTCAGAGGGCATAGGGCCTCATCACTACCTTCCGGGGAAGCCTGATCAGAGAGTGTGGAAGGAGCCGACCCCACTGAAGCATGCCACCCTGTCCCGCACACCTAGCAATGGGCATGCCATCGGTAGCTTAGTCAATCTACTGGTCAAATGAAAGGATAGTCATAGGTCTCAACTGCGATTACGAACTGACTTGTGGGCTGCGCGAAGGCTGAGGGCTTCATAAGAGAGCAACATATGAGCGCCCAAGCCCCACACCCTGCCCTTAAGGTCGAGCCTATCCTTACGTCGTATATCTCCCTGACGGGAGATCCCGTCGTTACACTCGGGAATACCCTTATGGCATTTCGAGCTATCTGTCGATACCCTCACTGAAACTTGGCTTTTCGATTGGTGCACTATCGTATAAGAGATGCCTATAGGCTGGCTCAATATGAAATAAGGAGTGCCTCGGATGAAAATTGCTTCCAATCCCCGAGCGCGCACTACCCCAGATGTGGCTGACGTGTGGTTCTCGTGTCGGCCCGCCCCTGTTAGCCGATCTGTCAAGCTAACCTGCCTTTCGCCGGCTCACTTTTCCTTCAGCGCATTCCTTCTGTCGTGGACTCACCCGGTGTCAGTTTAGTTCCCCTGGGCGGTGCATTCCGGTATCAAGTTCTGTAACCGACCTGTCTTGGTGGTGCCAGCTTTCATCCGAGCAACAGTGCCTCTCCCGCGTCGCTTTTAAATTGAATCTTTCCCTCCCGCACGATCTATTTGTCACTCTCCTACATGCCTACGAGACTTCACTACTAGGAGCATGCTTCGTGAGACGAAAAACAAGGAGGTCGATCCGCCAGCCGAGTGGCGGGCGCTACTGCCAGGAGCCCTCCCGAAGTCGCTTTGAAAGGGACTCTTTCATTCCCTACCCCGGATCTATTTAGCACGTGATTCTAGGGGGTTACTATAGACACCGCACCTAGTAGAGGTGAATCCGCCAGCCGAGTTTCGGTTGCTCCTGTTTGCTTCAAATTCTTTCATGGCATGAAGAGGTATTTGGTTTTGTTCCCTGGTAGGAACATTCCCTCCCGTTCCAAGTGAGTCTTCCGATCCAGTTTAAAGTTGGTTCGTGGATCGAGTTGGTTCGTTTCCTCAATGAGTGGTGCTGGCTCCCCCAACTCTGCATCCTCCGGTACTTTCCTTGATCCGGAAACCCTTCTCGCTACCTTTACCATTACTGACTTTCCCAGGGGCGTCCTTAGTTAGTTTGAGGGTTCACGAAGTTTGTTTGGTTAATCTTTTCGTCAGGTTTATCTTAGCACTGGTTTAGGAATGGCATTTTCCTCCTACAGCCGGAAAGGTTATGCCAAGCGCTTTCACGCATTCTTTCCGGTCGCTCGATACCTTTTCGAGATTGTTTCGGTCGGGCACAACGTTCAACGACCCGCGGCCACGAATTTCCTTTTCCTCATCGAAAATGTGCTTAAACAGCCGTGCTCCCACGTGTAATTTAGCTTGCCCGGATCAGTTGTCTGGTTGTTCCCTTTCCTTTCGGTGTCCCGCCTTCCCCAGATCGGTCATTCTTGAATCCTTCCCTTGCCTTCTCGCCGGTTCGGTCAATTCAGTAAGTCGGCCTTGGGGGAAACAAGGAAACGAGTTCAAGTCCAACTACCGCACTTGCAACTCCCTTGAGCCCGTCGTTACCTCGGACCTTGACCCGTCGTTTCCTCGGACCTTGATTTAACTCTTTCCATCACTTTCTCTTTCGTTTGCTTGAGCCAGACCAAGTCACACGTAGATTGATCCATAGCCCTATACCCGCTCTGCACTCGCCACACCTTTAAATTAAAGTACGCATGGGCTGACTAGGTTACCTCCGATAAGAGTACAGTACCAGTTGTTGAGCGCCTATTACTATGTGAGCCAGCCCTGTCCGCATCGGAATAAGCATATGGTGAATTGTTAGCATGGTGACCGATCCCTTTACCAGGAGATGCCTTGAGATAGCAAAGAATCCGATGAACTCCTTATAAATGAGGAACTGACGGTGGCTCACTACACCGGTAAGGTCCGGTCTCTTAATAGTCCCCAACTCACCTCTTATATGCTCCAGGATCCCTTCTTCAGTGCTGAGACGATCCAGCTTCGAACCCGGCGATAAGGACCCGTGATCTGCTCCCAGGGATTGAATCGACCCGCCTATCACCCGCAATTACCAGCTCGCTACCCCGTCTACACGTCGCTGCGCTCGTACCTTAGTGCTCATTCTTCGGATTCCACTTCCCCATTGGCTTGGGACGATAGGTAGGAGCATTGGCGACGTGGAGAGGAGAGTGCTCCAGATGAACTTATTGAATCAGTATGCTTCCTTCTGTCTAACTGCTGGTTTTCAGTGATGTTCAATGGAATCAGGCTTTTAAAAATCCTCATGGGGATTAAGACAAGGAGACCCGCGCCGCTCCTACGTTCTTCATCATCGCAGAAGAGGGGTCTTTCTATTGCCTTCCAAAACGGGTACTGATGGGTCCAGTGCCCAAAGGTGAGTCACCTTCTATTCGCAGATGAGACCCTGGTCTTCCTCAATGGTGAGAAGAGATCGGTGAAAGGTCTTCTTTCTTTCTTAAGACTTTCTGACTTCCGGACACAAAATTCATGCGGGTAAGAAGGCAGAGAAGCGCTTTCTCTCATAAAGAAAAGAGCTACCACTACCAGGAGTGCCAATGCTTTCTGGTCGGTTCTGAGTTGCTTATTTTCATAGTGGAAAAGAAAGGCAAAATGATGCGTGGAGACGACTTATCTGGAACATCTTCTTACCTCAATACCTATGGTCTTATGAATCTGGTTTGAACTCACGTCCTTCTCTTTAGCATGCATGGGATTGAGAAGCTCATCTCCTTCTTTTTGCAAGGGTAGAGTGAATGGCTATGAAAAACGTAGAAAGATCTGCTTACACCCCACGGGCAGATCTTTTAACTGAACTTTTTCCCGAGGGACCGAAAACACTAAGCCGGTGGACGAATCCAAAACCACATAGATAGGGTTGAGCTCGATGGGAGTTGGGAAAGGCCCGAATGAGCCAGGCTATGTAGTCAATGAAGGCACCATAGCGATCGAAGCCTTCGACGACGGAAGCAGGAAGGGAACCACCCTTACGATCCGCGATGCCCTACTTATGCATGGTCCTTCGCTCCTTTCATACCCTGCGAACGATGAGCGCAAGGAACTACTTTCCCACCATGGCGATAGACAGTCGATGCCCTTTATCGATCGTGCTTTTCTGTTCTCCACGCGAGAATCCCCATCCGCCCTTGCGAGCGGCTTCTCCTAGGTGGGGTGGGACGGCTCGTCTAATGAGCTCGACTGGCGCGTATCGCTCGTACTCCCACCTATCATATCGACTGAATCCATCGAGTGCACAATGCGCGAGGGGAACTGGTTCGGACGGCCACCACTTTTCTATTTGATCTTTGACCCAAGAGAGTCCTCGTTATGCACTTAAAAAGGACTTCAAACGCGGTAGCACTAATATCATATTGAAAGGCTTCCCTATTATAAGTTGTTCTAGGCTCCGCTCCCGGACTGGAATGCATAAGAGTCGGCACGTCGTGCCTTGGACCGTTGCAGCTTTCTTCTTATCTTGATTCGGAAGGCGAGATTATGGAGGCCTCTGAGCTATGAAAGTAGCGTTTGCAAAGTGAAGGGAATGGTGATAGGTTTTCACGGGAGGCTCGGGCACGAAGTCGAGGGAGGAGAGAAAGGCGACAAGAGGAGGAGCCGAGACTCAAGGAGAGGCGAAGAAGGAGACGAGCCTGAGGCAAGGAGGGAAGGGGGCGGCTCTTCTCTCTTCTCCTATCTTATCTTCTCAGCTCTGATATAGACATGGGGCAAGGTTGTCCATACTTCAGTCGAAAGAAGGGCAAGGACTGGAAGGGGCGACGACTAGATGCGAGGGTACAAGGGGGGCTCTTATCATCTCCTTTCTCTTCTATTATCATACGAGCCAACGGCAAACACTCGAGCAAGTGGTTAGGCAAATGGCCACTCTACAGAGTGGGGCAAAGGGAATTACTAAATGCCCAAGAGGCGAGGGAGGCGGCGTCGAGGGAAGAGAATCTATATGGGGCAATAAGGAGCTAGAGAGGGGGGCCGGCACCTAAGGAAGCGAGAGAGGAGACGAGAGATTAGAGTGAATGGTTAGAGTGAATGGGAAGATCTTTCGTAGTTTTGAATGACGAGCGACAGTGACGTGTTTCTTATAATATTAGCAATGCCATGAACGACTGCAGCTCTGTGGCCCCAAAGGGGCTAATTCATTTACGACTAATAATTAATTAATTAATATAGCCATGTTAGACTACTCAAGTATTGTATTATAGTAAGTAGATAGAAGTCTTGGAATGAACGACTGCTTTTCGAAGCGATTAAAGAGGTATGAAAGAGTGGGAAAAATAGACACGCCATAGCTTCTATTTTATTACATCTTACACTTATTCGTGATACTATACCGAAAGACAGAGTTATGATTCTCTTATCATATTCTCTTTTCAGATTCTCTAACACACTGAAAATAGACTCTTTGAACTGGAAAGTATACTACTTATACTAACTCGGTATATGAATCAGACTCAAGGGCAAGGGCATTGATAGTAGAAGCTGCTGCTGCTGGTTCCACGTAAGTTGTTGTTTCGTAGGCTCCTCCTCTTGTTGTCCTATCTTTGCCGGTGCTTTCATTCTTCTTTAGAGTGCGAAAAGATAATATGAAAAGAGTATTACAAGCCTCGAGTCTAACTCGCAAAGGAATGCATTTCCACTTAGGAGTCCAGAGATCCCTTTGAGGGGTGACTCGTCGCTTCCTTTAGTTCGCTCTCTTCCTTTCACTTTCCAACCGGCAAGAGCTTTCGGCTTTCCTCTCTCTTTCCCTCTCTCGCACCAAGATTATATACCACTTCTCACTCGCAAGATTCCTATTGCTTTCATGAGTGGCTCTCGCTACTTGATAATTGCTTTCATGAGTGGCTCTGCTCTCGCTACTTGATAATTGGTTACATGAGTGGCTCTGCTCTCGCTACTTTACTATTGCTTTAGCTTAACAGTGTTCTTTTTCTGTCTTTCGAAGCGAGCCATTGGCATTCATACGCTTACCTTGAATAAAGCCGCGCACAGCTCGTGCATATTCTGATTACTTATTTTGCCATCTTAGTCGCAGCTTTCCAATGACTCCCAATGGTGGGAGAGTGGCTTTCTTTTCCCTTTCATAGCTTGATTGAGGGGTTCTGAGCTCGGGAGCTAGGTTCAGACCGAGACCCTCTATACCCTTCTTTCGCTTCGCTTTGTCGGACATTCCGCCTCTCACATCAAAAGCCCTTCTATTCCATTCTGCGTACTTGATTTTTTGAACTTTGAATGTCTCGTCCCCTTGCCTTCTATCTCTTTTAGTAGTTAGCTTGGATTGAAATGAAAAAGCTCACCCAGCCCAGTACATAGACGAGGCGCGCTTGCCTCAAACAAATGTGTTTTTCGAGAAAGCTGTGCAAGCGAAAGAGACGACTTCACTTCCAGTTGAGGGCACGCAGATATTCCAGACTTATAACTAAGCCAGAGAGAGAGACGATCCGCACGTGCAGCTGTCCTCGCTTTCAACTGTCCTTCTGCTGAGGTCTTCCCCGATTCCTTGGAGAGTGAGAGCTATTATATAACCCTTCCCAGCAACTTCTGAGTCAAGAGCATTCGCTGGAGGCTGTGAGCGTGCCTTGGAGTCTTCCCGTCTCACTCTCGGGGGTATAGGTTCTTTCCTGCACTCACTACCCAATAATCTCTCTCTAAGAGTTCATCCTTGGAAAATAGACAACAACTAAGAAGTACCTTCAGCCCCATCAATTATTGCGATTGGGATCACCCCCTCCTTAGTCTTGAAAGCCGTCTTCCATTGGCCTTATTCGAATCTGGTGAGAACCACTATGCTAATCTATTTTCGATCCCATTCCGGAACCGGTGGAAAATTCTATACCTCTGCGCGGCTCTTCCCACTCTTCCTATCCGGTAAAGGAGAAGGAATGAAAGGGGATTACACTCTCTTCACTTCCCATTTTTGTATCGAGTATATCTACGCTCAACTACTCTCGCCTCAACCTCTGTAGTCGATAATGTGCGATGTAGTTCATGGTTAGAGTTCATGGAAGGGCCGAGTGATAACGCACTTACTTAGTTGCGACGTCCCGCAGTGAATGGCTCCTCTGAATAGCTTATAGTTCAGAGTGGTACTACTGAATTTCCAGTAGAGGAAAGGCAAGCATACGAGGACAGGAAAAGCAAGAACCAGAAGGCTCTTCTTATATTATATATAAGATCAGATCTGGAAGGTTTTGCCGGCAGTAAGGGAAAGATGAAATGGAGCCAAGAGGTGAGTAGAGAGATTAGAGACTGAGTGAATTAGCACGGCAGCTGAAAAGTGTGATTCTGTACCGACTGAGTCAGTTGGAGTCGTTTGCTTGTCTCTTCTTGCTTCAATGAAAAGTACCGATCCTGCTCCCGGAAGTTGCTGCTCTAGTTGAATCTCTTCCGGCTTGCATGAGTTGCTGGAGGGGTTCGCCGGGACAAGAGAGAAGGAGTGGATAGTCGGCACTACACTTAGTAGCTGTCCGCTCGTAGTAGGACCATTCACCCCTCATACTCGCTCTTGGGAGGTTAGACTCAAGAGGGCATAATGCCCGACCTTGGATCTTATAGAACTGAGAGACCTATCATTCTCTTTGGCAACTAATGCAGCTACAGGAAGGACAAAAGGGCTTCGAGGAAGTGAATCAACCGAGAAGAACGGAGTCAAGCTCAGGGTTACGTGTACGGGCTTATACAAAAGCTGCAACGGATCAAATCCAATTCAAGCCAAGGAAAGCTCCCTTAAACCATGAAGAAAAGAGGAAAGTTCCGCTGCTGCTTCGCCGATGCCCCCTCGGTTCCCAAATTGCTCTCGCAAGACCAGAGCGCTTTTTAATGTTGATTCTGCCCTCTTTATTTCGGGTAGCGCGTCCTTGAAGGCCCGATTTCTTAAGCTAGAACGCGCTATAACGCCCGTGCCTTCGGTTCTCCGGTTACTGGCCCTCCGGTTACTTGCCCTCACGAACATGCCCTTCCAAGTTCAGGAGAGTTCAAAGAGTAATTGGAATGTGAGTTCATTCTGAAGTACCCTACGTCTGCTGCTATTCTTCATGTTCGCCGGGACGAAGACAAAAGACTTCAATTAGCGAGCCTAGGAGGATTTCAATAGATGCCCGGGATAGGCACGAAGACTTGATAAAGGGGGAGAACTGGCACAAACAAGTATGTAAGGGTGATAGCCGACTGATGTCTGATCTTGAATATCCTCTGCGGCTTATGACGTAGAAGAGGCAGAAGCGGAAAGGCATGGTTCAAGTGAAGGCGGAGCAGGCCGATCTCTATTCCCTTGTATTCTTCTCCGTACCACCCGTACTTATTTCCTTTCCCGGCTGCTGAGACGTCGTTCTCACTCCTTCCTCGGGAACTGAATGGGGTATGCAATGCCTCAACTATTATTATCTTTTGCAATGCCATGAAGATCTTCGACTATCCGTATTTCAGCAAATTCAGTATGTAGTGAATGGCGTCGGAAAGTAGTCAATGTTTGGAGAAGGCCCCAAAGGCAATACCATGTTAGACTATCAGACGGGGCCAGAGCAATATCTAATCAGTATTGCGTGAATGAAATTTCCAGGCAAATTCTAGTATGTAGTGAATGGCTTTGGGAAATACCATGCACTCGTAGGGAAATACCATGAACTCTACGGGAAAGACCATGCACTCCTTATTTTCTTTGGGGGGGGAAATACCATGCACTCGTAGGGAAAAAGAATATTACCATTCACTCTACTCATTCACGCAAAAATACTATTAAGTCATCGCTGCGGTCTAGGTCCTCCTAAGAGTCGCTTTCTTATAGGACCTTCGAGTCGGGAAGCGAGGCAGCGATCACCCTTCCTTCCCAGGCAGATCGACCAAAGAGTTCTCGCAAATCATAAGAGTAGGGCAGCGTCTTCCTTCCCAGGCAGATCGACCAATGAATCAGAAATGGAGGTCGTGGGAAAGAGTCCTGCCAAGCAATGTCTATGCGAGGAGCGAACGGCAAAGTTGAGCGATAGCGAAATCTTTGCAAACACATAGGTGAGCCGACCACCATGGATCTTCTTAAGCAAGATGATAGTAGCTCGAGTACGCTAGACGCGGGGAGGCGACTCATTGGCATAGGCACGGAAAGATCGACTCTCAGCAAGACCTAAACTCACCGGAGGACGAGGCAGCGCCTACGAAGGCTCGTCTGGCGGAGGCACTTAAGCAGATCTTTCTCGCGAGCAAAGAAAGGTGCGCAGCGGAGGAAAGCTATGGCCTGTTCAGAAAGTAGCTATCGATGGTTCGGTGAGTCATGGCTTTCACATTCATTCCTCTTGTCAGCTAGCTCTGCCATGCGGACGTGTGGTGCTTTCTAAGTGCGTAAGATTAGATAGGTTAGGATAACTAAGCACGGAAGATCAGATAGGTCAGGATAAGACCGACCGTACTGAAGTTGATTGGTTAGGGCAGGGAAATGAGAGGATGAGAAGAAGACACTTGCTTCTCCCATTCTTCAGTTGATTGGTTAGGGCAGGAACCCTAATTGAGCCGCATTCCTTTCATTTCATTGTTGAATCTTTCCCGTGCCAATGAACTTTGACTTTTATTCGTCAACGAGAGCTTCCGACGCATGCCCTCCTCCCGTAGCCTGGGATTGGGATCCCTTCTCGTGAGTTGAGCTTGGTGGGATTTGCTTTGCCCTCCCTACCTATACCGCTACGTGGGACTTGACTCCTATTGAGTGAGGAAGCTACATGCGTCCTACTATTACTATAATTAAAGTAATGAATCGGCTAAATGGTTCGGCAGCGAGTTCCATGAACAAGAGATAGAGAACTGACCTCATCAAGACTGACCTCATCATGTAGAGTGTAGACGGGGGAAAGGAAGCTCCTCTTCACGGCTCACTGAAATTAGTCTAGCTCGGATTAGGCGGTGTGCTGTCTGCCTTCGCTTCGGCTTCCTCCTGTCCTATATCTAACTCACGGGCTGGCTCTCAGCAAGCAAGCACTGGCTCTTCTGCAAGCAGGCAATCAAGGTCGGCTCTATAGTTCCACTTGCTACGTGGGCGAGCGTAACTTCAACTACTCTACAGGTGGGCTCGTTCCACTCAAGCTAGCCTGTCCCGGAGACTCAGCCTGGGTTATTTGCTTCAGATGGATTGCAGAGATTTCGCTGTCGCTCAACTCTGCCGCTCAACTGTTGCCCTCTGCCGATGTCTGGTAGATCGTAGCCTGGGAACATGGTCGGCAAAGTGGGCTGCTTCTGCTGGTCTCCCTCTTCTCTCTTGTTCAGTTCTTTCCACACTACGAATGAGCTGATTCAAGGGAACGTAGCCTGGGACTGATTATTGAACCGCATGAGTCAGAGCGGCGACTATAATAGAACACCGCGTAGTGGGGCAGAGTCAAGCTACGCGCGATCTCTGCAATCATGTGGAAGGAAGCAAGCGCTACGTGGGACCGCCTGCCTCTCTTAGGCCTCTTAGCTCCTCTTCTCTATTCTATTCTGATTGTAGATAGTAGCGATCTATCCCACCTATCTTCGCCAAGCCAGCCAGCAAAGCAGCGAGTGTCCCTCTTTCCCTTTAGCAAGAATCCCAGTGCTGACATTGCTGTGCTCGAATCCCAGTGCTGACATTGCTGTGCTCCATGTTCTCAGATCAAATAATAATAATAAGAGACCAATGAAAGAAGTTCCCAGTAGCACAGGACAGAGGCGGGCCCTTCCTCAGATCAGGAGCTGGTCGGCTTGAGCACAAAGAAAGAATCCGCGCTATAGTAGTTCCAAGGTAGGCTCCTTCCACTTTGGTTCACGAACAACTGGTCTTCAAGTCAAGCACTCTCCACTTGGCTCCTTCCCTTCCACCTTGCCTTGGTTCACTCGCTGGTCGAGCCCTACTGATACGTTACCGACCGCGGAGTGGGTTCTACTATATTATATATAGTTAAATTAAAGCTACCAGAAGAAAAGTAGTTATTTTACAGTCTACTGAGATAACTTTTTCTACCAATTTAGACTCCTTTTCTCTGCGGGACTGGTTTCGCACCTATATGGGACTCGAAAAGTGGCCGACTCCTCTCCGAGTGAGACTGGTTTTGATGCTATGTCGGTCGGATAACTTCAGTTGCTAATATCTCCCTCCGAGGTCGCTCAGAGCTCCCGTTCACTGATCTTCATGCTGCCGACCTACTCCCACTGACTTGAGAGGATGATCACTGCTGCTCCGCACCGGAAGTGAGGTCCGATCCGCGATAACTGTTCTTCTTTCTCTAAGTATAGTACGCAATCGGAATCAACTTTTCATTCTTTTCTTCTAAGAAGTTAGGACTAAGAAGCACTGCTACGCACCTTGGCTCTACTCTAGGTAAGAGTGTGGTTAGCACCTGTCTTATCTTCTTTCTTCTGTAAGTGAGGTGCGATTGGACTCTTCATAGTGAGGCCCTTGATTGGACAAAGAAAAGAGTGAAGGGTAGGGCTCGCTCCTGTCTTGCATAGGTGAGTGAAGGTCCTATGAGGATCTACAAAGAGTATAGGTAAGGAAGGTACTATGGTACCGACCGACCCGGACTTATGGGATTAGTTACGGGACTTATGGGATTCGAACCTTTGATATGAAAGATGATTGCGCGCTCCACTTCTTTTCTTTCAACTGAGACTCTCACCCTCTTGGTCCGAGCCAGACTAGCCCGATTGGACGGGACTGCCTTCTCTTTTGAGTCGGAGCCTAACTAACCCCGCCATTGATAGGAGTAGGCCATTCCGAGGAAGATTCATAGGCGGGCAGGAGTTGAGTTGGGATTAGCCTTTGCCGATCTATTCTTTCAGAGAGCTCCCCATTCACTCCTCACTGGTCCCTATTGGTCTTTGCTCTGCGACACTGGTTTGGGCCCATAAGGAGATAGCATTTGTGCAAAAAAGCACACCATCTCAGAGAGGAACTACTTCTGTCGCTATATGAGATCGAATTTTGAGCAAAAATCACCTACCTGCAGAGCAGAACTGGTTTGCCATATAGATAGGACAAGAATGATTGATTTGAAGAGTGCTTCTACGAGCGCCACTACTCTTTCACTCGCTCACCCCGGTCCTGCTGCCAGGGAAGGAAGGCAGGAAGGCGCTCCCTTTTAGTTGCAAAGATTTCGCATAGCTCAACGAAGCCCTTTGACTGACTACCCGAAAAGAGACAACAGTGGCTACATTTGAACAATTGAAGAAAATATGACTATTGATTGGCCCTAGAGTGGCAAAGTTGAGCAAAGCGAAATCTTTGCAAAAGCCTATAATGGATAGGAGCTCGGCTGCGTCTAATGGTCGGCAATGAATCGGTTTTCCGAGTCGTCTTTCCTATAAAGCATTCGGTGATCGCATAGCATTCCTTAGCCCAGTCTCACCGAGCCTAGTCTTACCTCGGAGCTGACTGATTGCAACGAAGGGGCAAAGTTGAGCTATGCGAAATCTTTGCAAACAATTCTTGCGGATAGTAAGTTCAGACAGAGCCGGAGCAGCGAAAGCACGAGCTCAAGCTCACTCGCATGCCTTATGCCTTTCATCAGTCCTTAGGGCACGGAAAAGTATCGGAGAGGGCGACACCAAATAATCAAACTCCACCATTTCGATCAAAAAAGCACTATTTCATTGCGCTTAACTGGGCCCGGTCAGACTGACTTTAATTATATAAATAGTTTAAGGGCCAAGACAAGACCTCTGCCTCACTGCACCTAGGAGTGGGATTAGCTCTACTAGGAGTGGGATTAGCTCTACCTACTATTTCTTTCTTCTCTTTCTTCTGAGTGGGCTCTATAATTTGTAGGTTGGCTCTTGAGCAATGATTCATTCCGCACGCCTCGCACCGCTCGTCTTACCTATGCGTCGCTTTTTGTTTAATGATTGCTTCGATAGGATGGCAGAGATCACGCTTTGCTTACTCAATAGCTTCAACTTTGTAGCTCTTGCCCATTGAACTATCAATATGAGTTCTCCGCTCCTCGCTTCGTAAGCAATCTTTCATCGGTGGGCTAGCAGTGGCGTGCTTGATCTTGGATTCAGTAGTAGTATATATAGGCAGAGGTTGAGTTGAGGCATGCTCGCTCCCCACTACGCGGAATGAATGGTAGAGGAGTGGGATTAGACGAGAGGCTCTCCCCTTCCTCTTGTCTTGAAGAGCCATCCCCAGAAAAAACTAATCCAATACCAATTCCAGTCAGTGCCAGACCAGGAGATTGGGCCCGTACTACCCGACTTCCTCCCCGCCTCTTTCTTTACCGCACCTCGGATCATGAATTCTTAGTCACTCGAGTGAGCCAAACTATGATCATTTGAACTCCGCCTGCCCAAGAAGAGGGAATCGATCCCCGAACTTGATGTTCTGTGAAAAGCATTCCTTAGCCTTCTCACCGATGCGGCTGGCTTTCCTCTACCGTTCCTCAATTCACATTCTTTGACGAACAAAGAGTCACCTGGGTTCTTAATTGTCAAGAAATAGACAAGTGTCAAGAAATAGACAAGATCAGTTCTCTGAATCAACTGAACAAGTAATGGCTAGGCTCTCTTCCGCCCGCGCTCCTTCCTATCTATATCTATAATTCAAGTAATGAATCGGCTAAAGTCTCGTAGAGCCAGAGATCTCTTCTTCACGGCTCACTGAAGATTCTTAGTTCATCTTGGCGGTCCGAAGATGGCACCTTCCTCTCATCCCCGAACAAGAAAATTGAAGAAAAGTACTGCTTTGACTGTTATATTCGACTGCTTTGAATAGCCATAGAAGAGACCTTGTAGCTCTTGGTCGCACTGCTCCCGTCATCACTAATATATTGGACTACTATGATTGTCCTCCCTTCCCTAGTGGTCGCCTTTCACCCGAGCTCTCTTATGAATAGGGTAGGGGTCGCTCTTCGCTCGGGAAGCGCTCAACTTAATCAGGCTCTGTCTTCGGTTTCGTCTGGCTCGTCAGGAAGAGGGTTCAGTCAGTCAGTCCCTGGGTCAGGCAAATGACACTATATATAGAAAGACAGTTACCATGCCTAGAGCGGTAGAGAGGGCTTTTCATCACTTGAACTCAGCCCTTGCGAGATGCTTTCTCCTCTCCAGTCAATTCACCTTGTCCTCCATCCTTAGCCGCGTCACTGCTGTTCGCCCCTCCTCCTCTTGGTGCTCCCCGAACCGCTGGCAAAGAATTCACTCTCCGCCTATCCCTCCGCCTCTACTTGCCTTAGTTCAGCTCAGCCTGGGACGAAGCCGAGTCCTCTCCTCGAAGATTTCTATCTTCTCTTTCATCCAAGGCATGAGTTTAGGGAACTTCAAAGGGATTCCTCGGAGGCTAGGCCTGATCGCACTCGTCACGGGGCGTCACTGCGTTCGCTCCTACCGCTCGGATTCACTCACAAGGGCAAGATCAGTCTGCCGTGGGCTCTCACTCGCCGCTACTAAATCAATGAAAGGTAGGGCTCTCACTCGACTCCTTTGATCATAGTTGACGACTCATAGTTTAGTTGACAAGAGGAACATGATTGACAAAAGAAAAGATTTGAATGGAACAAAGCAAAGACTGCTTCAACTGATCAGAGAGACTCGTTCCTCAGTCGTGAATGAAGGGTAGGGATTTCTTTAGATGGCTCGTTAGGGTATTCCCGATAGGCTCGACTGGGAGAGTGAATGGCCCAAAGCCATTCCCTCCAACTAGCACCAAAGAGGGAATGGAATACCATTCCCTCCTGGCCCCCCAAAGAAAATAAGGAGTTCATGGCCCAAAGAAATACCATTCCCTCCGAGAGTTCATGGTCCTTTACCTATTCACTCCAGCACCAGGAGGGAATGGATTTGTTCCATTCCCTCTTGGTGCTAGCTTAAGGAGGGAATGGAATTCCCGTATTATTTTATTTTATAGGGGAAAGAGTTCATGGCCCAAAGCCATGAACGACCTGGTGCTAGCTAGCTGGAGGGAATGTATGTATACATGAACTCCCTCCAGGAGTGAATGGATTTGTTCCATTCACTCTTGGTGCCGGGTTAGAGTGCAGAGTGAATGTATACATTCACGTATTATTCCATTTTCTAGGCCTACTCGTACTCACTTCCCAACTCGAGAACGCTTCACCATTTTCATGAAAAACAGAAACTACGAAAGATACACTCAAAAAGCACTTTAAAGTGCGAAAGATTTGAGTTTAATCAAATTATTTTCATGAAAAACAGAAACTACGAAAGATACACTCAAAAAGCACTTTAAAGTGCGAAAGATTTGAGTTTAAGAAAACAATTCTCATAATTGAAAATGAATGAAATTCAAATAATTTGAGATTTGAATTCAAACTTCAGTAATTTGAAAGAATTAAAGAAAAGAATTTTCTTTTATAAAACAATTCAAAGAATTTTATAAAAGAATTTTCTTAAGAGAAAGAATTGATAAAGCACTTTAAAGTGCTTAAAGAGTGGATCTTTCGTAGTTTCTGTTTTTCATTCAAATAATTTTCTTAAACTCTTCTCTTTCTCCGTTTCTGTTTTTCATTCTTTTTCTTTAATCTTTCAATTCTTTCTCTTTTTCATTCAAATAATTTTCTTTTTAGAAAAGTGTGGATAGTCTTCGTCGTTTTCTAGCCAGTGATGTGATCAAGGTGGGGCAGGGCTTATGGCTTCCACTTCATCTACGGTAAAAAGCCTGTTTCCGTATCAAGTCGAGTTGCTTTGCGTAAGTAGTCTGTTTCCAGCCAGTATCCTTTCCAAGGAGTGAGTCAGGTAGTTGCCCGCTCTATGCTGAGACCGTCCTTCTTGCACTTTTTCTCCTTTTTCAGTCCGGTTTTCCCAGTTCAATAAAAAGTAGTTCGCAACCATAAGGAGGATCTCTTCCTGAAGTAAGGTTTGTTCAAATTCCAAGAGTCGGGTGTTAGAGTTCGGAGGGCTTCTAAGAGTTTTGTAAGATCCGAACGGTATTCTTCAATCCTATTTTGAAGCACTAGATAAATGGTTTCGACCCTGACATGGCAGAAACTCGATTCCCTAGCATAGAAGACTGTCCGAGGCGAGGGAAAGACCATACGTAAAGGGGCATAGCATACTCTCAGGCACAGGCAGTTGGGTTCAAACTACCGTGAAGGGATCAACGGCTAGCTTTCTTTTATTTCTGGGCAAAAGACCTTTATTTCCGGGAATTAGACGGACTGAAGCTGGTTTACTTTTTGGATGATGGCTGGAGCCAAAAAACTCGTATTCAAAGGGTATCAGCTTTCAATTAGAAAATAAGGCTTGGAACGAGAAGGAATGAGGTCTGGGAATCGTGATAATTGACTTTCTTTACTTGGCTTCACAGGAACGAAGTCGCTTTCCCAGTAGAGCTCATTCGCTCGACCTTCCCAAGCAAACAAAGCTTCAAGGTTCCACTCCTCTTGTTCAAACGTTGTAGCCGGCAGCAGCTCAAGTTCAATTCCTTTCCTGAAGTTCAGTTGCCCCGAACCAAACCCAAAGAGCAGCAGTGAATTCAAAGCGTGAAGAGATTAGAGTTATAGGAAAGAGACGTCGCTATCGCTCTAACAATCTCCCTAATATTGACGGTCGATCCCTCTCTCTCAGTCGTGAATGAAGGGTAGGGATTTCTGACGATGGCTCGTTAGGGCAGACTATAATAAGTAAGGGGAGGTAGTCGTTCATGGGTATATTTTTCCAGGCTAGCTAGCTGGCACCAGGTCGTGAATGGCTTTGGGCCATTCACTCTTTCCAGGAGTTAATGGCTTTGGGCCATTAACTCTTGGGGGCGATTTTATGTGAGAAAATAAAATAAAGTATTCGACGCGATTTATCAAGCCAGGAGCAGGGTCAAGGAAAAGATGATGACAGCCGGAGCCCAGCCGGGCCAGGGGCATCTTTGATTCAAACCATGAAAAGGATTCTTCTGGGAACAAACAGGATGACGCTCAACGGGATGAGCAATCGAAGGATCTTTCTTCACCAAGACGTGAAGAAAATGTGCCTCCTCCGACAGAAAAGGAGGGGCCAGAAGAATGAGGATTCAGTCAAAGATTCCCAAATTAATGAAAATGAGGCAGACCAAGGGAAGGGCCAAGCAAATGAGGAGATAGCGTCCGGTGGAGAGCAAATCTCCAAACAAAGTGAAGAGAAGGTTTCTGGGAAGGATGGTCAAAAAGTGACCCCACCAGAGGGGATGGATCCCGTCGTTCAGAGTTGGAGCTTCCTGAGGGAGGGGGCACAGACAAAGGAATATGGTATAAGGAATACAACAAGCAATCGCTCTTTGGAATAGGGGATAGGAGAATCTTCCCTCGAGGGATGATCCCGTTTTTGCCTTATCTTGAAGGTGACGACAAAGGTCAGAAGATATAGGATATACGTGCAAGTTCATGCATTCTTTCAAGAATTAGGGTTGTGAACAAACCCAGGTTCTCTCCTTCGGACCCTGTAAACGGATGGTCTGCCCTCTGCCCTGTGTCCACAATTCCAGAGACTAAAGGTCCCCTAGCTATATAGACAACTGGGGAAGAAGATGAATCATTCTATTAGTCAAGAGCTTTCTTATCCACCAGGATCCCCTATGAAGTTTTCTTTTTTGGTCATACTCGTAACTCATAGAGGCATTCTCAACTCTTCTATTTGACTTTCCTAAGTTTGCGAGCCCCACTGTAGAGTGAAGTCAAAGGGACTTCTACTGAAAATAGGACATTTTCTTCCTACTTTGATTTTGAAGTCGTATGGCTGCTGCCCCCATTGACTAAGAGAATTTATTTGGCAGCGTCTAGTATGTGAGCACGGCACGCCTGCAATAGATCGCGATAGATTTAGGTCGTTCGTCCGGTAGGGGAGGTTTTGTTCTCGATAAAATCAATATAAGGAATAGGGCTTTTTTGATGAAGTCTCCTCATGAGACGTGGGATAACCCTTTCAGAGTTCATCAATGGGGAAAGGCAGCTACTGATGCACCTATACGACAAGCCGCTTTCTCGAAAGAACATTGACTCCTTCAAAATGCTTTTTTAGGTAATGTAATAAAAAGAGAGTATTCCGAGGGAAGTCGCCAATGAGTAGTACAGTCACCTCTTTCTCTTACTCTTTCAATTCCACTCTAGTTCTCCTTACGCTATTCTTTTGCTTTTTCGTGACGTAGCGTAGGATCGGCTTAATTAATACTTAGGTTTGTCCTCATTACTCTTCTTAAAGGTTATTGTTAATGGTGGAGGTCTTTTATATTTATTATTGTAAGTAGTTTGTTGATATGTTATGATAGATTGAGTTTTCTTAGTATCATCATATACTTCAACATAAATGAATAGAATAAGGAGAAGAAGAAAGAGTGGACGAGCTCCCTTTCAATTACATCGAACGGCCGATAACTCGATGCGCTTATGGATGGTAGTTGACTGATTGGAGTGAGTTTAACCCTTTATATACGTAGGAGTTTGTGGAAGAAGTTGTAGAGATCCCATCCTTTCTAGTACTTGTGGAGAATCCACACCAGTAAGAAATAGCTTTAGTTGTTGGTGGAAGTAACCTAGACATATTTCTATTTTGAGATCCTTGCCTTTTGATTCCGCTAGGTAAGTTGGGAAGTCCTTAATAAGGCAGGGGAAGTCGAGTCCCTCGATCGTATATTTCGCTTTAAAGAAAGAATCGCTGAAGACAGATTCTTTTTACAAGAAAGAAGCAAGCCTTTTACTTTACCGGGTTTCCCTCTTTCTGGTTAAAAGAAAATGCCAACGTGCTTAAAACATTTGGTCTTACTTAAGTTAAGGTCTTACCAGTCTTGACCCTTTCCATAAGGCTTTTTGGTAAGAAGACTGCGGATAGGCGACATCTTCAGGTTTAGATTGTGTCGTTGAAAATCATAAAGAAATTCATGAACAACCGTTTCACTTTGGGCGGGATCTATCAGCAGCGGCAAAGATCGTTGATTCAACCCTTTCATTTCAGCCCTACCCTATAAGATAAGTAAGTAAGCTACAGAATGACTTTCGATGCCAAGAATCATCGTTGATTTGATTGGAGTTCCATAATGTTCTATATAAGTCAATTTTGATCCTGACGCGAAGAAAAGCAAGCCGAATCTCTGATCGACCTGGACACACAAAGCATTCTCGGCGTCGAGAAAGATTGGAATTGAATCAGAAGACAGAACAGCTATTTCATCAGCTCTGGGACTTGAAGGAAGAGAAGAAGGATAGGCTATCTGATTCCAAGGGCTCTTCACAAATATCATAGGTGATGCTCGAAATCACTGATGCTGATACTAGCCTTTGAAGGACGGTTTCCGGCCGGAAACCTGCTTATTTTGGGCATGAATGTGCTGCTGATTCTTCTGACTCCCGCTCCTGCTACCCCTCTTGCCGCTCGGCATTCAGTTGAATGTCCGAGAAGATCGGACAGAGCTTAGTCCTCTTCCCTGCTTTCCTTGCCTCTTTTATATCCCCGGTCAACGCGAATAGATTCCTTGCCTTGACTTGCCCTAAGCAATAGGGATTCAATCCAGCCATAGGTTTTTCCCAAAGGCTACCGTGTTACGATACGAAAGCTCAATACGGACAGAACCAGAAGAAAGAAAGGCACTTAGGGCAGAGTAAATGGTCCCTTTAAAATAAACTAAAGCCAAGCTAAGCCAATGTCCCTCTTTTCTTTCTCATTAGTGACGGCAGGTTTATGATGGCACTGTAAGAAGTAAGGAGGGAGATGTATGTGGGAGTTAGGTTAGGATCGACCTCGCTCTTCTATCAAGTTCAGAGCTCGCCTCCACTTCACTCTCTTGAGAGCTAGTTGCAGGGGATATTAAACAATAGCTGAAACCATGAGTGAACAGTCGATTCAACAAGGTACAGAGTTCTGGCATCCTTTACTCTACTCTATTATCTTATTTTACCCTTCGAGTCCCTACACTGTATTCTCATGTATTTGAGTAATAAGATACGGTGTGAGCCCGTGAGAGTGAGAGAAAAGAAGATGCCCTTTGAGAGGCAAAGCTTAGTCGGATTCTAACCCTGTCGCCCGTGGGTTCCTTCAATCGGGTTAACTGCATCGGATATTCTCACTGCTAGCAATCCAGTTAGTTAGGTCTCGTATGCGCCTATTCTATTATACAGTCTGACTAATAGTTTCTAGTATCTAATCTGATCTGAGAACGGAATTAAAATAAAGCGAAAAGGTGAACGAAAGAAATAGGCCAAACTGCATGCAATCGACAGCCAAAGGGATTACCGAGTCGAATGAGATGTACCGATTGGAATCCTTAAGAAATGCTTACGGAGTGGAAAGCGCAGATGGCTTAGACCACTGGAAGGCTTACAACACAAGATGGATATTAGGAAGAGAAAAAGGATGAAGCTGGCTTCCGTGTCGGCTTCATCCTTTTTATCCCACCTTTCCAGTCATAGCCCTTTGGTTCTAAACCTACTTTTCTTGAGTCAATAGAGTACGACCTGGATCAACAAAACCCATCCCCGTCTGAGTAGAGACTTCCGAAGAAGTTTTCAAAGCAAGGGAGGAATAAACTTCTAGCTTGATTACCGGGAACCCTACCCTCTCTTGATAGATGAAGAACCCCTGGCCAAGCGCTCGGAAAGTGCTCCTCCAGCTGTCTGTCCCGCGTAGAGGTAGTTAGAATAGACTCCGAGACAAGAAGCTGACAGAGAAGCAAGGGTCTTGAGGGGTGAGCCCTATGACTAAAGATACACGAGCTCCTCTACACCCATTTCCTCGGAAAGCCCTTTTGCCAGCTTAGCGTAGAGGGAGATTCATAGATTAGGGCATATAAGATCATAACCGATCACAGTAGGAATAGGAGAGAGCTGGAAAGAAGGGAATCAAACTAGCCGATAGAGCCACAGTCTGGGAAGATAACTTTAGCTTCAATAAAGCGCTTGCTTTGCTTGCTTGGATGGAAGAAGATATCCTATTCGGAAGTTAAATCCTTTCCTTTTAGCGGCATTAAAGAGCTTCAACGGGATTGAATGTGAAGCGCAAGAAGGGAACAATGGGTATTGCGCCCGATGGAGCGGGTCAAAGCAAGTTGCTACGTACTACTCGAACTGAACTTTCCTATTGCACTTAAATCTTTTCTTAACCAGCTAAAAAGAAAGGCCTCTTTCTCGATTCGCCGCATCTCTATATCTTACTATCATAAAGAAGACTAGCTTTCCATTTAGGGTGGTAGCTTCACTAACTCGATTCAAGAGCGACTCCCAGACAGAGAAGAAGATTTCATCTTTCTATCCGATATGAATAGATTGAATTCGAGATGCAAACGGAATAGGAATTAACCCACGGAGTGGCGGACAAATTCATAGCTGCCGCTGGTTATACCATGTCGCCTAACCTATCTTATGGCATCCTCATAGCAGGATTCAGTCATGTCACAGATAGGCCTATCTGCGACATCCTTCTCACTAAAGACTCACTTCACTTAGGCTACGAGATTCTCTGAGGGCTTAGTCGACCACAACTTTATTTGGAATTAGTGTCATATCAAGGGCGGAAAGCTAACTACATTCAACGATAACCCGATTAGGATAGGAGTGAATAGTTCCATCCTCATGAATAAACACTCAATCTCATCCTTTGTTGTCAATTTCTGTCGGAGTTACGTAGCATGAATTCTTTTTGATTTTAAGTCTAACCAGCTGTAATTCAACTAGTTCAGGTATAACCTGGTATGGAGTAAGATGATGATAAAAGGACTTGTAGCTCTGAAACTGAGTCGCCGTGAGCGCATCTTCCTAAAGGTACTAGGCCGGTCGGACTAACTGCGGCAGCTTGCCATCATACTAAATGCAAGTTTTTTGATTAACAAGGGAATTGCCATTATAAGTGAACTTACTTAACGAATTCAAGCTTCTTCGCAATATCAGGTTGGGATAGTCAAGGAAGTTGTTTCCATTTCCTTTATCATAAGTTGTTCAATCTCGCTCAAGGAGAGATTGGTAGTTGCGCTCTTTCTACATTCGTACTTAAGGTAGAAGGCTTTCTCGGCTTATGCAACGTGACTTCAAGGGCAGTATCCCTTGCAAGTGTAGTCAGGGATAGGGACGATATCCCCAATCTGAGTATTTGGGGCAAGTATGGGTATCAGACTACATTCCAGAATAGGTGGTTTAGCCAAAGATAGGTGTTCAGACTACATTCCTGTCTTCATTTTTAGAGCAAGAAGCCAATGTTGTAATTCTTGAGGATGATTCTTTGAAGCAAGAGTTCCATAAGCAAGTACTTTGACTTTCAAGCTACGAAGAAGAGTGAAACTGACCTCACTTTTATTGATCAGTAAGTGATAGCTGTCAGGTTCGCAGAATGGCCGATGGAACCAACTGAATCCACTCTCGTGACATGATCGAAGTTCGATCCACCACTTTGGGGAAAGAGATGAGACGGTCTACCCGTCTTTACACATACGAGGAATCACTCACTGACAGACAAGAGGTCGACAACGTGAGCTTTACAGCCCTGCCTGGTTCTTGATCCAACTGCAACCCTAGAGAGTTAGGTCTCTCTTCTTTACTTTAGAGAAGGAAATCCGAAGCATTACGAGATAAAAAGAAAAGAAAGAACTCTATCTTATGCAATAGGTCAGTTAAGACTTCATTCTTACACTTCTAGTATGAGTGTACCAAGGCAGGCAAGCAAGGAATGCTAATTGAGCGAGCCCAGTGCTTAATCATAGACGAGCCAGGGGGTGGTTCTTTCTCGCCACTGAGTAAACTCAAAGGTCGTGTTTGGCTAAATGTATCATCCATTGGAATATTTCTTAAAAGAGACATAAGCCAATCATGGACAGGCTTAAGCAACCTTTGATTCACCCAGTTGCCAATGGCGAAGATCCTACGCTTCCTCCTTACTAGCTTATCGCGCACTATGCTCCGCCTTTTTCACTGACGATGCGGTCGGACCCTATCAGTAACCACTGTGGATAGCCTCGAATGGACTGCCTGGATCAACCCGAGGTTGGTTTGATTCCTCTCTTCCCATCTCTAATGTTAGACCTCAGATTCTATTAGTCATAGTAGTCTCAGAGTCTTTCAACTAAGCTCGTTCCGCCCCTCCTTCAATTAATGGAATTCAGTCAGAGATCAACGTAGCGTCAAGTCAAAAAGGGAGGACAGACCCGGGCATTAGTCCGAACCTCCTTTACTTTGCCCCAGCCTGTGGAAGCTGATCCTGGTTCACCTCTCTCTACTATATTTTGAACCAGATGCTCAGTCGGGGAGTCTCGGATTAAGAAATGAAAGATAAGTTGTTCGGAGGAGCTCCTCCTTCTGCCTGGGCCTTTGGGCCCATATCAAGACTTCTGGGGGAAAGGAATAGCTTTCAAAAGATAGATCAATTGTAGCAGGGACTGGACTGGCTTCACTCGCACTCTACTAATAAGCAAGGAGGAGACATCCGCAGCCTCTTCTGTGCTGCTCTCTGATTCACTTCCTCACTCGGAGATAGCCTTTGAACCCCTTATTCTTGCAAAAAAGACAATTCCCTAACTGCTGATTCAATAGCTGCGGATTCTCGGCATCAAGACGAGACCAAAGGTTAGCATCCCCCTCCCTAACAAGGCATTCAAACACAAGAAACGGCCATGCAGGGGATTCTGTTGATTAAGCCTCTTTTTAGACCATGTATTCTTCCTCCGATTCTGGACATGGAGATCCCATTTCTGATTCACCTGTTCGAGGAAGAGATCTAATATCTGATTCAATTAGCAGATCAGATGCGGCATTAGTTCGAAAATCCCCAATAATGTTTCGATGCATGAATCCCATTCCGCTGCCCCTCCTGGGGAAAGTAGCCCAGCCGATTACTATTATAGGATAGGGATGTCACTTCCGGTAATAAATAGCTAGTTCTGATTCACGTGCACCAGCCCTTCTCTTCTTGATTCTCGTAGCTATTAACCAAGTCAGGAAAGGAATCAGAGGAAAACGAGTGAAACCGCACTTCATTCATGAATTGAATTTTTGAGTAGGAATCAAAGGAGACCTGGTTCCCCTCTGTGGCATCATCACTTACGCAACTGAGTTAAGAGGGATCAGAGGATCTTCTATCTATAACCGGGAAAGGAGCGGAACATGAAGACTTGGAAAAGCATGGATTGTGAAAAGCCTTTACTTATAGATTATATGAGATTGAACGAGAGAGAATCAAAACAAAGCAAAGTCAGAAGAGAACTCGATAGGAAGAATAAGAGCATAAAGGGGCAGATTGCCCGAAAGCTTCAAGCCCTGTTTCAGCTGAGAGCATTTTTTCCCCTTCTGCAACTACTCTTAGGCCTTCGTGCCCCGAGGTGATTTATTACTGAAGAATCATCATTCTTGCTTCTAGGCTTCTACGAATCCATATTAGAGGGGGATGGTGGCAGAGAAGAGAGAGGTAGCCCGACCACTTCCAAAACCACTAGGCAGGGACCTTTCTCTAAGCTAAGCCATTTTCAGTAGACAGACAGGGAAAAGGACTCAAAGCATTCTTCGCAAGATGAGAGCGAGCATTAGATGAAACCGAGTTTGTACATCTCGCATATTCGAGAACAAATAGCCTTCAGATTGTGAAAAGGAATTGAGTCGACTGCCCAGATGTTCGCAAGAGGCAAGAGATGGCCCCTGTAATTGTTCACCAGCTAGTTGAAATCTCCAGACGCACCACCATCACCCTCTCTTAAAAAGGAATTGACCAGCCAACAAAGAGAAAAAGTCAGAGAAATCTCTTGGGCATTTCCATGAAGAAAGATAGAAAGGAGGCCTCAATCACTATCAGATGCAAAATCCAAGACATTACCAAAAAGAGAGTTACTCTACATAGCAATATCGCGCGCGATATGAGTACTCATCAAGCACAAGGAACGATTTCTTCTATTGGATTGAGCGAGGGGATCCCTTTCAGTTAATACGGAAAGCAGCCTGGTTGCCTATACTTGGTTGCAGGAAGCTAGTCGAATGCGTGCTCTTGTATCCCTTTCGGTGGTTTTTTGCATTTTTTGCCCTTCCTCTGAGGTTCGCTAGGGCGTGGCATTCAGTTACATTTAGTAAACGAAGGGAAGGGGGAAGACATTCAATTCACAGAAGAGAATCGGGTCTCATTTGGCGATGCCTCGCTGCAACAACTTCAAAGAGAAAGATTTGCTTTGCGTGCACCTTCGGGTGTGGTGGCAGGATCTCGCTTTTGGTTTGAAGATTGGATCTGCACTTTTCTTCATTCAAGAATGAGCTAGGCTGGCCGGCGTCTTTATGAAGATTGGCTTCCCAAAAAGGCAAATTCCATCTTTTTTACGGGTTCAAAAGCTTTGGACGACTGTGTCACTGCGGTCTGATTCACTCACCATGCTAAGCGAGTCGCCCAGAAGGGATGGCAGTAACTAACCGCCAAAGACTGTTTTTGCCACATGTTGTCGGTGAAGCGGTTCTCGGATAGGAATGAATCCCCGGATGGACACCTTGCTTATCTTTCTCAAGGATGATCAAACTAGGAAATTGCGAAGGGTGGATGTGGCTGCTGCTTATCGACCGGCAGACCGGCTACCAGCAGCAATCATTCAATCTTTTGAACCAAATAAAAGGGAAAGCGAGAGCTTCAAGAACAAGGGCGATTGGGAGGGGCGACATATCGATTATTCACAGCCCTCTGAGCTAAACAGAATCTCTATTTCAAGAAGCGATTCAACGAAGGAAGCCAATTGACCACTTTACCGAGGACCAATTGAGAAAGGCGCTAGATTTAGAAAGTCTCATTTCGCTTAAAAGAAAGCATTTTATCAACGAGCTATAGTACCAGAAATTCCATAGCTTTAAGCGGGTGGGGTTAGCGTAGGGAACTTTGTTAATGTCTTGATATTTGGAAAGGGGCTGCCTATAGGATTCGTGGAGACCAGGCACCTAAGATTATTCTAGTATATAGTCTAGTATAGATTAGTAATAGCTATCTAGTCATTACTAAGGATTCTATAGAGAGTATAAGTCAATAATCTTTCTCTTATTATTCTGATTTTTCTCTATTCAAGACTTGGTAACTCACCTTAGACCTCTTGTTTTCGTTCGCTTTCGCTCACTCGTTCTTTTGACCGTTTAAAGCTCCTTCGGTTTGTTTTTAAGCTAAAATGAAAATGGGTCTCAGCCCTCACTTGCTGAAAACTGGCTAGAAGATAAGTAGCGAAGCAACTCGGGAAGAGGCGGGAAAAGCAAGGGGTTTACAGGGCCTAACTCACTCTTATCCTCAGCTTACTTGACTCTTGGCTCTTGTCCTGCAACTTGCTCGAGTGGTTGGTTTTCAATTTGCCTTAAATCAAATGGTATTTTGAAGAATCAGATTCAATCCCAGGAACCTATGCCTTTCGATCGTAGGAATTGCTTTATTCATTTGTTCTTGTCTTCCTCAATCAGAAAGAACGTAGATTAAAAAGCTATCTTACCATAGGTCGCGCTCATCCATGTTTATTTTGCTTCCCGTGAGAAAATATTTGCCTCTGTTAATGAACTGAACTTTCGGAATCTCATAAGATAACTTGATCGCCTTTATGAATCAGATGAAAGTGAGATAGCGGAGCTAGAAAGAGGGCCTGGCATTACTTGCCGCAGCTGCAGGAAAAATCACTTTTGGATTGCTTGAGCTTTCGGTTAAGGAAGGATCTTTCGGAGTATAGGTTTGAGGAAGCAAGACCAAATGCGCTTTCACCTCTAGTAGGGTCACAAGCAAGCCGGTAAGCGGATAGATTGGATGGATACCCAGTCCGTCCCTTGGTCGCTAGAATGACCTATCTATTTCTATTAAATAGGATTCCCCCTTTCGTGGCACTAATAAGCGATGAATCTGCCTTTTGAGATAGCGGTTCAAGAAGAAAGCCAGTGCTCTTGCTGTTAAAGGTGAGAGCCCGGAAGGAAATCCATTTCTTTCGCTGTCTGATCCTATTCCCGAAACTTAATATGATTCTCTGTCGGATTCGGGCTTAGAGTAACTTCTCTCACACGAAAAGACGACATAAGGGATGTGTCGAGATGAGATCACTGGTCTCTTCTTTAGAACAAGTTCCGTGCTTTTCTTCGATCCCCTAACCGAAAGCAGCAGGACAAGAGCCCATTCTCTTCAAGGGGATCAACGATCGTTGCAGACCCTATCTTAGTCCTATGGGATGTGGGGAGCTTCGCTTTCATTT
The DNA here is from genome assembly GCA_038050645.1 of Hedychium gardnerianum. NCBI lineage: Eukaryota > Viridiplantae > Streptophyta > Magnoliopsida > Zingiberales > Zingiberaceae > Hedychium > Hedychium gardnerianum. Next base: position 233,233 of record JBBUKS010000067.1, read on the forward strand.
GGCAGCTAGCTAGCACTCTCAGCTTAGGGAAAGCGTCCGGGGACAGAGAGGTCAGGCGGGGATAGAGGGGCCAGGTCTCTTCCGCTAGTGATCTCAGCAAGAAAGCCTGATGCCGTTGGTTGCTTCCAAGCAAGATAAAGGGCTGCGCGAAAAGGCTATAGGTCATCGGCGATGTGACATGACAACCGGGGAGACAGGAAGCGAGAAAAGTCCATAGCTAGTCGCTGCTCCCCCCTTGCTTGTTCGATCGGGGAAAGAGTACCAAACAATCCGTACCATGCTTTCGGGGAATACTTGAAGAAAGAAAAGAAAAATGGAGAGAAAGCCACCTTATTTGTCTGCTAATGCTGGGGTGAAGAAAATCGTCGCATCGGGTGGAGTGGATAGTAGATAAGAGAGAGTTCTCTTTCTTACATCGGTCGAGGGTCGACTGAGAAGGAGAGAAAGTCGAAAGTCTTTCTTCTATCATAGGCTGATTCAGATGAGGTAAGGTCGTAGGTTCCGTTCCATATGAGCATATAGGGGTGATGGTTTCCCCGGGAAGATCCTTTATGTGGAAAATGGAGGTCGATGCCTTTGATGATATTTCACATGGAAATGTCGCCAGATGCTTCTCGATGCTTGCTCTCCCGATTGGGGCTTCATTGAAAACGTCTCTATTCATAAATAACATCTGCGCATATTCGCAGGAGTAGTTCGCCTGACTCTACACCTGCTGCACACACGGGTCTCCGCCCGCTTCCTTCTTATAGTAAGCATGACTTGCTTTTCTTTTTGTCGAGTCTCTGCTTCTCCCAATCCCAATCTGTTTGTACTCACCGCATTTTTTGACTCAAATCTGAATCCATTCGTATTCGAAACTCATATATATATCTATTCTATATTGTTATAACATCTGCTTCATCTCCCACACCGGTTAGCAACCTAGAAAAAAGTGCAACTAAAGCGGGAAGGAGATCCATTCCATCCCACTTCCAATGCCAAGTCTTAAGTCCCATCTAAAGCTAAGGACTTCATCAAAGAAAGGGCCGTAGCTGTCCTAGCCAGATAGATTAGGTTTCCTTTCAAATAGCCCTTTCTCCTGCTGATGGAAAGTAAAAAGTCTTGAAAACGAAGTATAGAAAGACTCTATATTGGCTCGTCTGGCCCCATATAGGAACTCCCTGGGAAAAAACTCCAACAGTCATTGTTCTATCGATGGTAACTGAAAAAAGTTCGAAGGAAGAAGCCCCAAATGCGAGGGAGTCTCTTCTTATGACGTACACTTGGCTAGGGAGACTGTTCCGTAGGACACGCCAAAGGAAAGACATTCCGGATCTTAGGCGCTGCTTGTACGTGCCAAAGACTCTTCCAAATCGTTGTCAGGAAAAAAGCAAATCTGGAGCTAATAGGGCGCTTATGAACAGAATTTCCAGGGTTGCCGTTCTTGCAGAAGTGATAGCCACCCTTATTTATTTGTATATCCCTTATTTATTTGTGAAATGCCATAAAAGAGAGTCTTCCTTGCTTTCAGGGCCCACAGTCTTACTCCCTACCGTTGAATGCGGGTGGTCAACTGTGTAATCGAGGAAGCCAACATTGACTGACTTTCATGGTTAAGGTTCGAAATAAAAAGAACCAACAAGAGAGGGAGGTCTCTGCTCCTCTCTAACTAACAGGAGAAGCGGAACATGTAGCTTTTCATCCTTGTTTGATCATCCTATCAGTCATGGTAACGGCTCTCTTTCGGTAGCTGGTTTGACTCTTTGTGATCGAACAAAACAAAAGCAAGATATATCGTAGTAAAGTAGAGCTAGACTGCATGATTGGCTTGTAGGAGAAAGATAAGAAGGATTCTAGCCAAGACGGAGATGCAAGCTTGATTTCTGTCTCTGCTATTGGATGTCATAGTGTGGCACGCACTTTATCAACTCTAATGTTACTGGGTCTGCTTTATTTGATTTGAAAAGCTTTCGAATAAGGAATAAAACCTTATTTTATTAGGTCTTGAAACGAAAGAAGAAATAGTGTGGGATGAAAGTCCGGGCGTTGCAATCAAGATTTCGTAGTTAGACCGTTGATACCCTGCCTAGCTGAATAACTGACCGACGGCGGAATGGTCAGCTTCCTCGTTCACTTGCGCGGGTCGGCACTTATTTCGTATGTGATGCAACTACAATGCTTGAGAGATCTAGTGATCGGTCTCAAAAGCAAGATGGGAATGGTCAAACAGAGGAATCGAGATAGATGTCTGTCTCTGCCTCACCGTAAGGGTTTCAGGTTGAGCTGCCATCTCTATTGGCCTGTCCTGTGCCAGTCGAGGTAAGGAGCTGATCAGGGCATTCATCCGGCGGATTAGTCTAACTCGGTCAATGCATGAATGAATGTTAGAAGTATGAGTTCTTTCCGTCTTCATTGGGTGAGTTGGGATTAGAAGAAAGTCTCCGTAGGCCCGCAACTCCCCTCTTCGTTCAATCTTAACTATGCCATGCCAAGGGTCAAAGAGGGGCTGATAAAGTCTCCAGTGTGGAACCTTTTGGCAAATAGATGAAAGAATCAACGTCTTTTTTGATTGCAACGCAAGCAAGTACTTTCTCAAATCTATCTCTTTAGCGTCAATTCGTTCTCTTCCCGGTCAGAGCAGGTGTGAAGTCTACCCATAGATAGAGAAGACGCATGGAAGACAAAGCTCAAGTTTGGAGTGAAGCTTGCAAGAATCCTTTTCGTTCTTCCTTCCTTGGCTTCCCCGGCGGATTGAATAGCTGTTGCTTGTTCCCCATGGTCTCTTGATGGATCTGCTCTTTCGCCTAGAATCGTCTTCTTTTAGCTGGTGGCCCCTAGATCTACTAGGAAGTAGCAAGAAAGAATAGATAGATAAGAATAAGGAAGGGATGGGGCACCTCACTCGAGCTAATCAGTCTTTCGCTTTGGCGAAGAAAGCTCCAACTCCAATTATGAAAATCTTTCTGTTCGAATTGGATGTCTTACTAATATAATAAAATAAGAAGATAGTATTTGATACCATTCCTAACCCAAGTAAGGAAGTTCAATGTCATGTCATATTAGGGGTTCGATCTCTGTCTTGACTCCGGCCATGGCCATGAGAATCAAACCAAAGATTTGGAGATTTTTTTTTTGTTGGTTGCGCCCCTTCAGTGGTTGTTAATTCCATCCATTCTCGGTGACAGAAGATATTCGAATAAAATACGAGAAATCATCGGATCACATCCCACCGCCCATATTCAAGGCATCTTCAAAAAAGAAAGCTTGCTTGCCCTTAACGAGTACGAGTGAAAGCCTCGTTTTATCTTGCTCAGACTCTTGTCATCGATTTTTTATCCATCGATCGTGATAGTTATAAGATAAGGGAACTTTGAACTTTCTAAACGAAAAAAAAGTAGAAGAGATCTTATTCGCCTGGGGCTACAGGGACACCGAGGGAGAATACGCACTACTACCTTGACTAAGGATAGGGCTTTGCTCACCGGTTCATAAGTCATTGATATCCTTTTCATCTTTATTCCCTGCCTTTGCTTTGCCAAACCCCCGAAATTGTTCAAACCATCAATCTTGTTCAAAACCACCACAAGATTCAAACTACCAGCAAAACAAATGTCAAATTTGGATCAGCCTTCAACGTCTTTCTCGGCACCTGCGTCTTGATCACTAGTTGGGCCGCCAGGAGGATCTTGGGGAGTGTCCTCAGTAGGCCTTGTGGAAGGAATGGCCACTGTCTTATCAGGAACCTGAGTAATGGAGGCCCTTTCATTGGCCTGGTGAGTCAACTCCAAAGCTGGTGCCTTTCCTTTGCCTTTCATTGCGTCTTGAGCCACTCCAGTCACTAGCCCAGCCCCCATTTCCGTCTCGCCCACTCGTCTATCGCGAATTAGCCTTTCGATTAGACAACAAAGAAAGGTCGACCTTTCTTTACAGAGCGTCGATTGTCCACGAAAACAACGTTCGACTCGCATGTGTAAAGCATATAGTTTCAGTAGCATGATTGGAGCTTCTTAGCGCTTAGGCCACCACATATAAGCTTCTATCCCCCTTAATTGAGGAGAAGGTAAACAAGACTTTCTACGCTACGATCTTTCTTCTCTTATGATTTGGGGCAGACCAAAAAAAAAAAGAAGAGTAGATTGGCAGGTTTTCCAGTAAAGTAGAGTTTATAATACCATTTTCTAATATGAATTTGAATGGATTCTCTTTGGTAATTTCTCTTCCACGTTATCTCCACTGGTTGCCCCCTTCCCCTTCGTCTTTTTTTTCGTTTCAAGCATCGACCTTAACTTACCGAACTGGCTTAGTAAAGTCAAGTAGGGCAGAATCATTAGCT